>JBBMOI010000003.1:19537500-19682500 GCA_038088405.1 Porites divaricata
ATATTACTTATTGGGCAACAAAACCGGGTGAGTTACTATAAAAATCCACAGGTGTACGTCAGTCCATGGTCGGGTCGCTCAGTATTAATCCCCCGGTATTAACATTAATTTCAAGTTCGTCTATTCACTTGGAAAAGATTTAATGTGCGAATTTTCAGAATTTTTCAAAGTACATCAACTTCATGCAAGCAGTACTCAAACCTTTCTTTTCTCTTTTATCTTAAACGACCTGCTGTCGCAAAACAAACAAAAAGTGTAGTTTTCATATTCACATTAAGTTTATTGGACTTTTATACATGGTATATGCAAGTGCGAAGATTTTCCTCTTTCATTTTCTTGTACAAATCTCGAACTGAAGAATATAAGTTTTGACAGAAGACAATTTTTCTGCAGGTAAAGTGCTCCAAGAGCAGACGGAGTTCTTCTGGCATGATTGAAATTTAAAGGGATTTTTTCTGTCATTTTGTCTTCCGTCGTCGATTAATAATGTAAGTTATCTAATGGAAATAGCAGGTCGAAATCCTTATAATCGTCCATTATTACTGGTGCCTTTTTGAAAAAAACCCAATTTCATACGGGATATCCATAGTGACCTGTCGTAACTGATTATCTTGTCCCATCTCTCCCACGTGCCACAAAACGACCACTCGCCGCTTCTGCCATCACTGCACATGCATTACAAACACGGCGATTTTTCTGCTTGCTCCCTGCGCTTTCCGGACTCCGAAGACCACATTTTTTCAGTCAGTTCCGTCTAAGAAAGACTGAGTGTGCAACCGGAAATATACAAAAGTTAAACCCGGCACAAGTTTAAGGTAAATCATGTCATAAAACCTTTTTGCGGATATTAATTTTCCAGCAATTTATAAAGCGCGTTCTTGAGGGACGTTAGCAACATTCTCTGTCGATAGGGTTTAATTGAATAGGTCATTCTAAGCAGCCCAACAGTGAAACATTAATTAATCGCTTTACTCACAAATACCTGAAACGAAAGCAATTTGATCGAAAGAGCAAGTCGTAATAAGTAGGGACAACAGTTCTTTCCCTTTGTAGCTTTGAACGGTAAGCTTAATTTAAACGAGATGTTTTTTTAATAACTTGACCCGGTTCTAATGGCAACTGACCTTGCTTTCATTGATTGATAAACACGCCTTAGTCAGGTGAAGTAGGTCATGGCAATGATCCCTGTAAAGCAGCACAGTTTGTTACACCTTGCGCGCGCGGGATCAGTTTAGGAACCACCAGATATTTTTAACCGTAGTCTAAACTTCATTATACATGTAAATACTTGTATCTAAATTTTCTCTCAGCAATGACCCTGCTCATCGGCATCGATTATAAAACTTTCACTTACACTGTAACTAGTGTAAATTGAAGAGAATACGGATTGAGTCGCTCATTTTTTTCTCAAGCGCGTCGTCTCAATGAATTTTATAATAGCGGCCCAAAGAAAAATCCTTAACTTTAATCCTTAATTTAAGCTCGTCACCTATAAGTACGTTTTCCCGCGGAGATTATCATTTTTTATTCGCAGGTTGGCTTATTATGAATTCATTACAAAATTGCGAGAATCAAAAAAGAAGTTTATAAACTATATTAATTTTCAGTCGTTGTGTGACGTCATTGAGTTTTTTTATTTCTTGCCGTTATCGTTATTTTATTACTTATGTCGTTTTACCCATTTTCGGTTATTTATTTATTTTCTGATAAAATCGTAAGGGCTCCCACATATACTTTGCCTTTTGGTCTACTCCAGTATACGAGTGGAAAAACCCTCTACACGAACAAAATAAATACATTATTTTATAAATCACAATGCTAAATAGATACAGAATATTATTCCTACTAAGCAACTCATCTAACACCTTTTAAAGACCATACTTTATGCACATGGACGAACAGCACTGGCCACCATACCAGTAAGAACAATAATGCAACAACTTCCCAGGTCCTGGCGGCCCTTTTTCGAGGCAAGCGAGTGTAACAGGTACTGCATGAGCCGATTTGATTTAAATAATACTTCTTAGTCCTTTTGTAAATAATCTCACACCTGGACTGCTTTTTTAATTTGTGGGGAGAATTTATATGAAAAAAATATTATACAGGCAAAAAGACTTAGCCACGCGCGATTATGTGCCACTCAGCAAATTAATTTTGATCTCCTCCTCTTCTTCTTAGTCATCAAATTATGACAGAGATGTTTGGGTCCAAAGAGGATTTCGGTTGCCCGAAATATTCATCAGCAGACAGTTACATAGGAATTTTGTCTGCCTTCAACGGAGAAATTCAGCGTTCGAAGCTTTCCCGTAACAACGATTCATTGGTGAGTTTAATAAATCCGATACCGAGCCGCAATTTTTTTCATTTTATTCATTTAGCGCTCTAATGTAAACACTTTTGAATTTATACACGGGGATGGCATTGTGCAACGATTAGAGATGTCAAATTGTGCCATTTTATATTCTTATCGCTCTTTGAAACTGCAAAACGAAACGTTTCCAAGAGTGGTCTTTGATTCGCTCGTGAAAGTAGGTATTCAATTTTATTTCTACTTTTAACTGGAAGTACTTAGGAAACTGAGGTCAGACAGTTACTCATTAAATGGCCTCCGCTGAGCTCGGTGAAGAATAGTTACTGGCACTGAGCACTCGCAAACCGATTTTCTTAAATCCGACCGACATTTTCAGAATCGCGAAAAATTAAGCCCAACTACCAGTGATTAATTAAAAGCTGATGATTAGGAAAATGTTGGCCAACACCAGCTATTAGGTTAACTTCTAGGCTACGTCAGTGAGGGGCTCATCAAACTAAATTGTTTTGACGACCTAAATTGAAATGTATCTTATATGGATTTTACGCCGCGAAGAATCCCATAGAAAGTTATTAATTTGATTGGACACGACTTGAGGTAAAATACACCTTAATATTTGGTATTTCCTTTCCCTGTGGCTTTTTTAATATCAGTTTCTGCCTGACAAACATAAGTGCTTCCGATGTTTACAAACGAAAATTATACTTTTTTTCAAAATTGTTGCATTTAATACGTACATTTCTCAGGTAACAATAAATTCGTCGCAAGTAATGTTACGCCAGAATTGTTAAATCCTTTTAGAATAAGAATCTTTTGTTAGTGTATTGACAAACAACAGCTATATAGATTGTCAAGAGTATACTGAAAGGACCTTGACTAATCTTCATAGCCAAGAGATTAACATTTTTTGTCGCTGATTATCTGACAGGAAAAAACAAGACAAATAAAAGATCGTCTCATCAAAACAGATACACAGCTTAACTTTTCATTCTAATTGGAGCGTTCTGAGGCCACAAGTTTTAATAGGAAAGAAGTTTTCTTATCGCATGGGTGGCAGCTTTCATTATTATTACCACGCGAAAACAGTCGTAGATAAGAAAAGAGAGATATTACTAGATTAATCATCTCCAAGCTCTTGCATTTGTTATTCACAGCTGCGTTCGATCGTTGATTCTCTTCTTGTTTGACGATAGAACGTATAATACAGTTACGCTTTTTGAATTAATCGAACCTTACGCGCGGTAAAAGGCCGAATTAATCGCTGTTTATTTCAGTCTCCGAATATGTATCAAGTAAAGACAATCGCGAGTTTTTGTGGTAACTTACTCTAAAAAAAAATAAATAAAAGAAGAGGCGACTTGATGTTGTGTTTCTTCTATAAAAGCTAAGAAGTTGAAGATTAATAATACCGAAGGAGCAACAACAATTTCATTTTTGAGGGAAATAATCGAGATCTAGGCAAGACAATTCCTTTCAATTTTTTTGTTTACAAGCTTTGAATGCATAACAAATAAAGATCCTACGGGAAGGTTGATTGGAAGACATTTCTTTATTAGTTCGGAAAAGAATTAATTGTAATCTCCAGAAACACATTAATAAATGTGATGATTAATTTTACTGACGCGCCGAATTTGGCGTCACGTGGTAGCAGTTAATTGCCGATAATTAATTACAATAAGAAATGAAATCGCCGTGCTGACTAGTGCGCATGTCGTAATTGTCGATTTCAATGGAATGCCCCATCAAAGATGTGTCAGTCGATGTTTGAACTCCAACTGGTCGAGTTATGTCTTCGGAAATTTTGGCGGTCAGTGCATATCACTTCCAGGAAATAGGCTTTTTATGAAACCCCCGCGATTATTTAAATTAAATTTCTGTTAAGCGGAACGGTGCATCGATGGAAAAGGGGTCATCACTACAACAACAGCGGAGCGTTGTAAGTCCGTGTTTTGTCGTCCACTGATTTGCATTTTCATTTGATAGCTAATCTATTGATTAATTAAAATGGAACGTATTTATGATCTCGTAGCCCGAGGTCGCGTTTCTTTCATTCAGCTTTTCCTGTGTTTGTAAAGTTGTAAAATGCTCTTGCAGTCCGCCGATCGAGATGGGCTGCGGAGTACAGCAGACCGGGAGATCAGGCGGGAATCTTCATCTCCGCACACTTTTAAGCAGCACCGTTCATCCTTGTCAAGCGGATCCGTGGAAAGCCGGATGGCGGAGCTTGATGATATTCAACGGTCGATGGAAGTGGAGGAAACGGAGGAAGAAGGTTTCGAGGAGGACAGATTCAAGAGAGAGCACTACGACACCGACTCGGACAGTGTTTCCAGTGGGCGCGAGGGAGCTTCGTATGCGCAACACACGGCTCGCGTGCACAGCCAACAACCCCCTTCGCCAGTGGAACAGGCTTACATCAACAACAATGTCAGCGGGATAGACAACAGAATTCCTGCTCACGAATGGACTTTTGAAGAACAATTCAAGCAGGTAAGTCCAGATGTCGTACCAAAACGTACATTATTTGATTTTCTAAATCAGATCAAGAAAGAAAAGCAATCGGTTTCGGGTTTGGGTACCGTCTTGAGGACCGTCATTAATCAACTTGCTTCGCACATACAAAGTGACGCGGCTCGAGCGAATATTAATAATTATTGTTCCAAACAAATTCAGCTTTCATGGTTTAATCGATTTATTCATTTTCGCGTTCTATTGAACTGAATTCGTTTCTTTAGTGTCGCATGACTTTCGAATAAAGCATCTTTCCAGTCTTTGTTGCTCGACTTTAATCTCTCAATTTCAAATCTCTCTTTAATTTAAACGAGTTATGAGTAGCGGTGCATATTTTGCCGGCGAATTTGACACGGTGATTTTATTTCATTGTCACATTTTGACATCGATCGTTTCAATTTTCTGTGTTTACAAGGCAGCTCCCGAGGGCGATCTTTCCAGCTCCAGGCGACCAAAATAAATTCAGAGCTCAAAATAAATTGTAGTGAAGGCTGCAGGATTACACGGGTGTGTAGAAGTTATGATACTGGCCACGATAAAACGGTGATTTGGGAGTTTGACGCGCGAATATCGGGTTTATTGAATTAGTGGGTCATAGAATGTGTAGTTTTAATTAACCTGTGATACAAATTTGCATACCAGGCTTATCACCTGGGTGAAATGAAATATTGTATTTGTCCTAAGAAATTGAAACGATGGGGATATTCACTGCAAACAGGAAAACTTGATAATTAAACCGCAAGTTATTTTTTACCGGACTAACAATCGATGACATTTCTTTTTTTCATGACTTGTGGCTATAGGTTAAGCAACAACTTGCTATTATCTATAGCCTAGAAAGATACATTTGAGCTACAAAACAATACTGCCTTCAATTAATATTTAATAATAGACTAGAGTTAATATAGGCCCTTGGCAATTGGGAACATATATTACAGCTCTTTTTGGGTGGCAGGTTGATATACTACCACCTGTCATTCATGCAGCCTGTCATTTTATGCCTTAATGGATTTTTATACGTTCTTATTGGCTGCTTCATCGCTGGATAGATATCTACTAGTTTTGAAATCAACTACAAATTCTCTCCTTTGATTATCAAAGTTAGCAAAGAGAGAGAAGTCATCGCACTGTTGTGCCTTGGTTTATATGATCATCCATCCATCTTAAAACTGCTCAATAGCAGAAAATAATTTTCCACCACTTGAATCAATACTAATTTATCTGGCCTTGCATTTCCTTTTCCATCTTTTGTCAAAGACTAATACATTATACCTCAATATGCCTCAACATTCTTTTTTTTGTAATTAAAACTTTGAAGTTTCATAGACAACAAAGAAAGATTTAATGAAGTTAATATTCTTGCTGTTTACTCGTTGCAAGAATTTAGTATCCAGTGATATTTGAGATACACCTATATTCCTGCATTATTTTCATTTCTACATAATCATTGACCTTGCTTAATAAGCTTTAATCTTCTTAGATGTTTGTAACAGGTTCACTGTATTAATTTTGTAATGTGCACTCTCATGTGCACATTTCTCACATAAATGTTAAAGTTGTAAGAAAAATTCAAAGTAAGTTGCTTGGCTTGCTGGTCTCTTAACCAACTCAAGTCCTTGTTCAGTAGTTGAGGTTGTATTATTTTTTTCGCAAAATTTTAAATACAGTCTTTGCGTCATTTGATATTTTGTTTGGCTCACATCTTATTCCAGTGTCTTATTTATCAAGCATGAAATGAGTGCAGTAGATAGAGAAAGCTGCTTTTTAACAAGTAAAAACTTGCATGTCACCAGCAATTATGTTTGTTTTGGCCTGGGTTTATAATCAAATTGGGTGTAAAAAAGAATATCAGCAGTTACTAGAAATTATATGGCTTTTTAGTGTAATGTTAATTAAATTGGCCATTCCTGTTGAGGGATAATATTCACCGCTACAGTGTATGAACATAGTTTGGGAAACACAATAAGATCTATATCAGTGGCTGAAGAAGTAAATTAAGAATATTGTGTTTAAATGTCCGCAAAATCAGAAAACTGTATTGTTTTTATGCTGTGGCTGCCAGAAATAACTAAGGTAGCACTTAAGTGCATTGAACCAATTTTTATCCTTTAAAATACTGAATTCCAGTATAGATTAACTCCGACAGCATCACATTTAAGTAATAAATTGTTTTAAGTGTGAGCTATGCAGTAATCCCTCAAGGCGTTTATAATACTGACAAGTATTTATGATACAATAAAGTACTATTTAATTTGGGTCAGAACAAGAGTAAAACTGGACTAGTCAGCAACTAAAAATGAAAGTTATTTTATGGGATTGTTTAGTTGTAATGCAATATCAAGTTAAGAATGCTAAGAACTTCAATGGCATGTTAAAAATAGCCTTAAATTTGTACAAAGTATTAATTTTACAGTGTTTTTGTCTGGATGATGTTTTTAATCAATTATGTTCCTGTGATTATCCTTTGACTTCCATTGTTACAATGCTTGAATATAAAAGACCTGTCTAAGCTAGATGGGATTAACAGTAAACTAAAAACCAATTTTGAATACTTCCATGATCACTTGTGTGTTTTCTGAAAACAATACCAAGGTCAGAGATTGATATGGAATTTCTATGTGAAGAATTCAAGGCTGCTCTATTGCAGCAAATTTGTTTTGATAATCTCAGTAAACCCAGGTCAGTTGAAGAGTCTGTGTTGTCATAGCAGCATGTGTGACACTGTTTTGATTTGGACACAAAGAAACATATCATAACAAGCAAGTAATAAAAAAGACAATGTTTATTAACGATTTACATGTAAACTGTTTATCAACTATTTGAAATATTAATCTTACTGCAGTTGTTTGGAACTTTTCAGTAGGCCCCAAACAAAAGGAGGAGAACTATTACTGGCATTATTATTATTATTATTGTTATTGTTACTATTTTAAAAATGAATTCACATAAATACAGAATTCATTGCTTATGCTGTGCTGCTAGAATTTTTCAAACCTATAAAAACAGTGTGATGTGACAGCTACTATTATTATGTTGAAAGGAAGCCAAATAGATCCAATTAACACTCACATATGCCCTTGCAGAGCAAAATGGTATGATATACTGTAGTAAATGAGAGAAAAATCGGGATGTATTTGACATGCAAGTCAGCAACATTTTAAAGGACCTTCAAAATTTTTTTCGGGAATGTGACGATGCTGCACTTCTCATGATATTAGAAAGTGTTCAGCCATGTGTGGTCAACTGTAAGACATTGCTCTGTTTCACTGTGTACCAGTCTGTGTAATTGATCATTTCAACAAAAATTCTGTTTGTTTTGTTTTTATACAATCAAACGCGACTATACCTGTGTGATTAAGTGCATAATGACATGCAAGCATGAGGAAGAATTTTACTGCATGTGTTTCATATTCAAGGGAATTAGTGGATCTCATTAACCTTTCAAGTAGAAGGGCAGAACAACTTAGGCAGCTAAAGATAGGCCGTCAAATATTTGTTTTTGGAAAGAGAGTTGAAGAGAACATGAAAACAGCTCAAAAATCGTGCCCTTAGCCTGCAAATTTAAATATTAATGCTAATATAATGATGCCCTTGAAGTAATATACCAAAATCAAGAAAGAGCATTTTATTTAATTTGCAGATATCGGGAACCGGGTTTACAAAACAAGGTTTTGTTGCAGTTGTTTTAAACCATTTTGTCTTAATGCTGGACCAAAACTTGCAAAATACTCTTTTGAGTGCTTGAATAATAGTTATAAATAACTAAACCCATGAACAAGCATATGGTGTAATAGCAGGTAATAATAATGTCTTTTATCCACCTTTGGCAGTATTTATAACACAAAGGATAAAAGGACTGGGCAAGTAACTGAAGCATGTAACTCAATTTTAATGTATTACAGTCAACTCCCCATAGGAGACACCGTAGGGATCTTAAGTTAGCATCCTTATCAGGAAGAGTCCATGATGGTGGGAGTTTATTTCAGTTAAACTTCTGTATTTTTTTTTGCCTGGGATTTAGCTGCTGAGGTTGGTATTATCGGGGTGTCTGTTATAGCGAGGTGTCTACAAGGCAAGAGGTTTACTGTACAGGGCATAAACATTCCAACTGGCAGGCAAAATTGTTGGCTTTTTTTTGTGTGATCATGGCTGAGGATTTGAACTCCAGTATACTGAGAGACCAATTCAACTAGCAGTCAGAGCAGGTCACTGCTTAGCCATGCTGCCCCAAACACAGCAAAGTGACTTACCAGTATTCAGCAAGCAAAGAAAGTCATGCCTGAAGCACAAGCTGTAAAACTGATTTTCTTTGCTTCGTGAGTATTGGTCATTAAATTTAAGATCTGCTGAAAATCTGCACAATTCAAACAGCCTAACTGAGTTTAATTAGGCAAATATGGGCCCCCTGTCTGTCATGCAGTGCTATACTACAGGGACAATATTATTATATAAACGTGCAGATAATGGCAGTTTTGACTCCTAGCACCATTGTTGATCCAGTAAAGTATAATTTGTTTTAAACTGACCTGAGTCTTGAATAGGGTAGATATTTCACAGTGTCCAGGCCATTCTCATGGCAAAAACTAAGGCATGACTTTGTTCACAGCTCTAAGTCTGATCTGCAATCACATTGTCTTTTTTATTGACTTGATCTGGAAAGAGATTAATGCAATAACTGATGTAAAAAGGAAAGCCAGCTTACCCTGAGGGCAAGTTTACTATACTACAGTAGTGCAGTGTCCAATTGCATCACTTCTGTATGACTAAGTCATGCAAGTCTTAAAAGTTCAGACGTAACTGCTGATGTGTTTGGGTAGAATGTGTTGCACCTTGGAATAATGATATTAACGTTACATTGTTGTAAAAGGCTTTGCGAAAAAATTAGTGGCTCACAAAGCAAAGAATTGCAGCACATTGGTTTGCCAAAGGAGAAGATTGAGTGGGGAACTTAGAAGTGATTGAGCAGCAGCCATAGTAACAAAATAATGTCAACTGTTGTTACAGTGTATGATTGATATCAATTGTTCTGACAGTTCTATGTGGCTTCTTTTGCAGTTGTACGAGTTAGGCAGTGAACCAGAACGGAAAGAATTTCTTGATGATTTGTTTACTTTTATGCAGAAAAGAGGTAAGTGAGTAAACGTTTTTTGATGATTTCACTTAAAAAGTGCTTAAAATGTTTTGGTGGTTGGTCTTTCAATGTCTGTTAATGATACAAAATAACACACAGGCTTGTAACCTAGGAACTAAACATACATGGTGTCATGCAGCATTAAAATAATTACTTTTAATCAGCTGTTGTGCCGAAAATGACATATTATCTGTTGTTTATTCTCTTGAAAATAATGTGAAACAGCCAGGTATCTGAAAACTTTCCAGTCATGTCAGTCTTATTCTGATGTGGGTTTTTCTGGAATAAAGGTGATTGATAATAGCAAAATGTTTTACTGGCCGTCTCGGTCACAGTGTCCAAAACTTTGGCCCTGCCCCTTACTCCCCCCAAAAATAGTTCTTGTTTACTTCACTCAAACCACGTGAATTCAAACTTTTGGCTTGGGCTCACGTTGTTTGTATATCCATTTCAGACTACATGTATGTGACATTCTGAAGGGAATTTCCTTTCTTCATTCACAAAATGTGCATTTTGAGTACTCATGAATAGGGTGAGATTTACGAAAAAAAAAAAAAAAACAAATCAGTGCACATTCTGAAATAAGCTTTCTAAATAAACAACCAACCGAAGCTTAACTCTCCGTAACTGTCTATTCCATTTCGCTCTATCTTTAAACTCTTTTACAAAGTTTGACTTTAGACTGTCCTTTTGGAATTTCAACCGACCTTTCACAGAATTACTTGCCAGGAATGTTTCCTGAAATCTCACATTGCTCTCTCAACTGGGTTGGTTGTCGAATGAAAATGTAAGCAAAACACCAATTTACTCACCTGAAATGGTTTCTAAGACCTTTAGTCTGCTTTAGTAGTCTTTCAGTAGCATTGTTAAGGCAGTTTTCCAGGCTTAACGTTTCGTAATACTCGTAAAACGACGTAAACACTCTCTCAATTTGAGTAACTAAATTCAAAATGGTCGCCATCGTTCTTTCATCGAATTTCGCGAGAGCCTCAGCACCTGATTGGTTGACTTCTGCAATCAAAATCACGTGGATTGTCTACAATTTTCCATTTTTTCGTCCCGAAAGTTTACACAATTGTTAAATTTTCGACTTTCTTTGATGTATTTTTTAAGGTACACCAGTTAATAGAGTGCCCATCATGGCAAAACAGACTTTGGATTTGTTTAAGCTGTTCAGACTGGTTGTTGAAAAAGGAGGACTTGTTGAAGTAAGTTGTTGGTATGAATGTAGTCTTTGTATGATAGTCTTCTCCAGCCTGCCCATTTCACAGTTGACAACTTACTAGTCATTGTAAACGCCATGGTCGTCCTTCGTAATTTCAGGTTATCAACAAGAAGATTTGGCGAGAGATTATCAAAGGCCTAAGTCTCCCAGCTTCTGTTACAAGTGCTGCTTTTACTCTTCGCACTCAGTGAGTATGAGGGTATCTTTTCCTGAAACCGTCGGAGAATTTCTCCCGAAACCTTGTAAAATGAAAAATAATCCCTTGGAAAAATCAGTTCAGTCAACTCAAGAAGGCGATGAATTATCCAACTCACCCGATACCAAGACCTTTGCCTTAAAATCCACAGGGAGACTTCCCCTGGGGGTAAAATTGACGGGGTGCCCGTCGGAAAATTTCGAGAACACCCCTAAAAAGTACCAGAATCTTGTTTCATAGGAGTGTCCCAAATTCATTTCCACCCCTAAGAGGTACCAATTCAACAACAACCAATGGTATAACTGAAAATGCAAATTTTAATAGTAATAAAGATAACTTTCGAAGACTTTCTTCTCCAGGACTTTTTGAAAGTGTTGTTATAAATCTTTATCATCCTAATAAATAAGAGTATTATTTTTAACAGAATTCTTAACAAAACCGTTAACGGAAACAATGTTTATATCAACACTTTGATGGTGTGCTGTTATTTACAGTCATATGCCAATGTCCTAGTTTTTCTGCATACTATTTAACAATTAGTCACCGAAGGTGACGTGAATGGCCGAGGTGACTATTCGCCGATATTCACGTCGCCTGAGGCGACTAATTGTTTTGGTATAATTACATTGATGATTATTCGAGAAAATAAAAGTATTGATCAATTTCCGACTCCAAAACATCAAAAAATCCGGCTGCCATTTTGAAAACTGCTAGCCTTCAACGTTATAATCACCGCGCGGTGATTATAGCGGCATAAAGCGAAACTCTTAGCCAATCACAGCGCTCTATTTTCGATAATCATCAATGTAATTATACTGTAAACATTGAATGTTCTATCACTATCCTTTATTTCACACGACGAGTACTAAAAAAAGAACTGGCGTTTGTTTTAAAGCACCCTAAGCGGTACCAATCCACAAATTTTAACCGCTAAAAGTACGACGAGCACCCCCCTCACTTTTACAGGGTAGTACCCACCAGGGGGCTTCTCATCGTGTCTATATTGAATCTATATATTCTACATTATGAAAACAAATGGCGAGCGATTGCATTTGGGGAGCAAGGGATGGCGCAGTGGTGAGAGCGCCTTCCTCCCAGCAATGTGGCCCGGGTTCAAATCCCGGCATCGACGCCATATGTGGGTTGAGTTTGTTGTTGGTTCTCTCTTTTACTCCGAGAGGTTTTTCTCCGGGTTCTCCGGTTTTACCCTCTCCTCAAAACCAACATTTTCAAATTCCAATTCGACTTGGAATCAGGTAGACGAAGAACCACTTGGTGGATGTGCTACCTCCAAATCATTATTTATTTATTTAATAGGTTACTTTATCTTTAGCCTTCCACCGCAGACTTTCACGCGTTAGTAAGTCAAGGGAGAATTGTATAAAAAGTCAATTCACCCTCTTTTGCTGAGAGAAATAATGAAATCGCAAATTGTTTATTCCCAAGGTATATGAAGTATCTTTATCCTTATGAATGTTCCAAGAAGAAGCTATCTACCCCAGCTGAGCTTCAAGCAGCCATTGACGGCAACAGACGAGATAGCCGAAGATCATTCGGTTCATTCCTGTCGCAGACCCTGCCTTCAGATGGTGGACGCCCATACAGCAGTCCGAGCCCCACTACCACTCCTCCCGCATTTACTACAAGCAGTTCCCCGGGAATATCTCATCGATCAAGCCCAGGCCCTGGTGCCGCTGCCTCCTCATCAAACCATGATGTAAGTTTATTCCAGGCGTTCGGATAGCGGGAACGATGCAAAGAGAACCTCTGTTTCTCGTTTCGCACCACTCCTCGGCTACCCGAAAACCTTGAGCAGGTTGGCAGCGTTGTATTTCACTTAAGGATTTTTGTTTTGAAAATTTAGTCCAGAAAAGAATGGAAGACCAAAAGAAAGCTGACTCAAGAAACTGTCACTCTCACACACATAAAAGTTACACATAATATATACATTCCGATGCCATACATCAGTTCAAGCATTGTCAAATTGTAACACGCGCTTAGCAATTGGTTGATTGAAAACTCAAGAGCTTTCAGGGACTGTTGATAACCAAGGAGCAATTTTCAATTGTAGATTTACGCTCAATGTAATTTTTAGCCTGCGCAGAAGCTCTCTGAGGGCTCTGGGGTTGGGGAGAAAAAGGGGATATGTGACTGCAAGCTCTCGTTTTCTCTTTTGTTTTCTCCCGCCCACCAACCCAAAGACCCCCAGGGAGCTTGCTCGCAGGCTATCTAATTATTATTCTTGCCCCTCTCGCGCTTAGGAAAAGAAACGACTGCCATGCAGGCCACAAAACCAGTCTGTTTACAGTCTTTGTTCTTTTAAAGGTGCATGTACCTCCGTCGGTCCATGGCAACAACGGCGTTACGTTACTTCATTCTCCAGGCGTTGTCCAGTACAGCCCCAAACGTTCCTTGAGCGCGACGGATGTAGCATCGCGCGGAGTATCTTCACCGCCGTCAGATGTATCACCTTCTGGCTCACCAGTCAAGAAATTCGCTGCTAGCAACGAACACAATAATAAACGAAATCCGAACCAACTACCATGGACGCATATCAAGATACAAACTCAACCTAAAGGTAACAAGTTAAGGATTGCCAGCAAGTTGTCAATTTTGGAATCGCGAAATTCGCAATTGTGGCTTAATGTGCATGCAGTAGTATATAGATTTAACCAGGGCTAAAAGCGAAACCTCCGGGCTGCCTCTGTCAGGGGAATGCCCGGATGTCCAATGAGTGTCAGACTTGTTAAGGTGGCTGAACACAGTTTTGGCAGTTTGTGAGTATATGTAATTTGCCAAATCATGGCAAGAGGAAGGTTGCAGCTCACAAGCTGAAACTTGGCAAGTGAAAAATATGCCGATGAAAAAATTTGATTGACAGGTAAAATTTGACGTTCTCGTAATTTCCATGGCAACACAAACGATTGAATACAACCTTAAAATTTCACTTTTGCTCAGTTTAAATAAAATTCGCTCATTAGATTTTCCTATAAACTTGCACACAGCTTACTATAATTAATCATTACCATTTGAAACTTATTTGACCAAATTTTAACAGACGGGGTTTTAGATGATCAATAATGTATTTGTACTGTAATTATTAAACGTGTCACAAAAATCGTCTGTTCAACTTCCATTTTAAAGTTCTCATTATTCAAAATACGATAAAAGTAAAAATTCTGCCAAATATCACAAAATTTTAAAGAGCAGATTTTGAGAAATCGTCTTCTGTGTACCATTGTTTTTTTCGCCACCAGGTTTGTTTGTCTAATTAAAACACGCGCCGTCACACGAGTTACCGCTGACCACCCGCAAAACTATGTTCAGCCACCTTAAAGCATTAAAATAGAGTGCTTTCGAAGGCTAGAATCGCGAAATCTTTGAAGGGGTATAGGGCATAAGACTTGAGTAGAGCGCGGCTCTACTCAAGTCTTACCTCAAAGTATGGAAGAACATTTTTCATGCGGGCTGACCTCGCCACAAGTCTCTGCTAGCTAACTGCTGACAAGGGCACTCGTAGAGAGTCTTAAATATCATGCTTCTGATCTACCCTTGTGCCAAAGTAAACATTTCGTCTTTCTCTGAGTTAGCCTGAGAAAGCGTTTCGCGGGGATACCAGTTGTCACGGTGAAGTCGCGGAATTTCTGATTTTTTCTCAGACTATCTCAGAATTGAAGGTGTTTGAATTTGTAGTTCGCTCAATCCAAGTACACCGTACCTAGGTCTCCTCCCCAGACTAGGAACCCTCTTGCCTTTTTCCTTACAGGTGTGGCTCAAAGCGGACAGTTTCAGTTTCCTGACATGGATCGGTCTTCACGGAACCGTGAGCAGAGGCAATTACCGCTGACCTTGCTGGATCAAGTGAGCGACAACTCATTACTGGTTTCTGTAGAACTCAATGGTGTTGTTTATCAAGGTGTCTTATTCGCAAGGCCAAATCGCCCAGATTCGCCAAAAAGTAACGAAGAATACTAAGCAATTTATTTCTAGTCGCCTAATTAATGTAAGCCTAAGAATTTCGTCCACCCCGTGATGTATATTGCTTTATGAATGCGATCTAAGTTTTGCTCTTTTACGTGTACAGTTCCGTCCTTTTGAATCGCCACACATCCCTTTGATCAGTCTTGTGACTGAGACGTCTCGCTTAATTACACTTATCAGTAACGATGGCGTAAGTTATATGCGTAAAAAGTAGCTTAAATTCTCAATGCTTCTGACTGAATTTATAATCTTTGTTGCGGTCAAGTCCATGTACCGTAGTCTCTCTAATGAGCCCTCCTCACTTTGAAAACCCCGTCAGTATTGATCTCGCCCCGTTTGAACAGTCAAAAATTATTAACCCCCCCCCCCCCCCCTCCTCCCACGCCTTTTTTTGTTTCAACCAAGGCCCCATAATCAGTGATTACCATGCCGGATTTGGGCTTTTTGGGTACACAGTCAAGTGGTGTAACGGCAAAATTCATTGAAAACAACAGTGCCTGTAATTATTTTTTTCACAAACCCATAGGTTTGATGCAAGGTAACTGACTGATAAAACGAGTTTGAACCATTTTGCTCAGGAGGACTGCAATTTGCAAAGAATGCTTCTTGTAAGCTTCTGGAATAAAATAAATTACGAAAATTACGCGTTGCCACACCAGTTGAATTTAATGAGTTTCCCTTCTCCCCTAATAAGTCAACCCCTAAAAAATGTCTGCAAAAAATTAGCTGGGGCGGGGGACAGCTTGTTAGAGACGTTACGGTATTGCCTTATAAGCTCATAACTGCATACTAAACTTGCGTGCTTTGCAGAAAGCATTTGGTTCTTTTTTACCCATACCCTTGCCTGTGAAGATTATATTCTACGAAAGCGTTTCGTACTAAAGTGAATTCAAACTTGTCTATTTTTCGAAACAAATCGAATATCTTTGCTTGATTGTATTTGAAAATGTTGTTGATTTTAGCTGTTAGCTACCCTGATATTTAAATGTTTTGAGACAAAACGTGAGGTTGTAATATCTGGTTGAAGATATTTTGTCCGTGTTAATCACGGAATCTTAGATAACATTGATTTCTCACAAATCGGAAGAAAGTACGTCACATTTTGACCTATTTTATACTGCATCCTAAAAATAATTTTACGATTTGCCCTTTAACTGAATATAATATGTTTACCTAAACTGTAAATCGTTTATCCATAATATCGTAAATTCAATGCTCAGCCATTACAATTACTGTTGTTAGGAAATTCATGCACTGACATACATATTTCTGTAAATACTGGAACATGTTTCAATTTGGCTATAATATTTTCTTACTTGTTAACAAAACTCCTTTGAAAAGTTTGCTATCGTCTGGTTAAATGTTCTGTTAATATTTTTTCCCAAACGAAACAAAATATAAAGGTAATTATTTAAATAATTTTCTGCATGTACAAACTTTAATCTTTTTTGTCCGAAGTGCGGGATTTTTTTGCTACTGATGTATATATTGGCAGAGGTTAAGCCTTTGGTCACTTTACTCAGTACCGTAGTTATGTTGCCTGACAACGGAAATGAGACAGTGCATTTAGGAAGGTTCTGATTACGTAGAGACTGTTCCAGGCGTTCAGAGAGTTGAGTGTGCGGCCAAAGCAGACAAGAGGTAAAAAATAAAGAGGGAGAGAGGAGAGAATCAACGTTCCCTCGCTTTCACTCCCTACCCCACCCCTCGCTGTTTTTCCTGCTCACATCTCTTTGCGCCTTTCCCACAATCTAAACGCCTGACGTACAGCAATTTGTACGTGGCCTGTTTACAGACCCCTCCCCCCCTCCTCCTCTCAAGAAAAATCGGAGAGCGAAGGGGTTCTGTACACAGGTTATTTGTACGTACTGCTTGCCCGTCGAGGTAAATGCCCCCGTCTCGTCCGTTAGTTGACCCAGTTTCCAAATAACAGTATAGTCAGTGGGATTGGTAGGTGTAGTCACCCATCATTCATGTAGTTAGGATTTTTTTATTTTATCACTGAGAAACCATCCAACGATTTATCTTAGGCAACACTCTGTAGGTTATATTAGTCAAAGTAGTGGGTTTTCGTGGAAATAGAACCGAAGATCATCTGTTTGTTTGTTTGTTTGTTTTCATTTGAAATAACTGTTTTAATTAGATCTCGTAAGGTTGTCTGTCGTATGAAACCTATTGAAGGCAACCGCTTTTCCCTTTAAGCTCCGTGCAAACGGACGCAACATTGTTGGCCAACAGCTCCCAACATTGTTGGATGTTACATGTTGCGTCCGTTTGCACACCCTGTTGCATATTGTTGGATGTTGTTGCGCAAAGTTTGAAACCGGTCAAACTTTTCAGCCAACAACTCCCAACATTTCTTTTGTTCCGTGATCGCCGAAGCGTAGCGCAACAATGTTGGATCCGTTTGCACAGCTCTTCCAACATTGCTGGGTCCAAGCATGCTCATTACGCTTGGTTTACAAAGACTTATGGGTTGTATTCTTCCCACGATGCACTGCAGGTCCCAAACTTTTTGGGAGTTGTTGCATTCGTTTGCACACCACTGCCAACACGCAAGCAACAACTCCCAACATTGTTAGCGCACCACTAATGTTGGGAGTTGTTGCGCCCGTCTGCACGCAGCCGTAGTGTGATAGAAAGAGTTAACTGATTTAACAGGCAGTCTTTAGGGTAAATCTCGTGAAAAATACTATTCAAGCCTTTTTTTTATCGTACCCCAAAGGCTCCTCTTTTTGTTCATTTTAACGTTAAGCACTAATGCGGTGTTTTTTAATACATACTGAATGCATTACTTTGTGAATATTTTTGTAACCGAGTCAAAATTATGTAAATGTCACTTCTACAAATAAATTCAACGTCTAGGAAATTGTTCTGTATGTTGATGAGTCTAATTACTAATCGCTGGTCTAAGGAAGGGGACTTCGTATGCGTAGCTAACCTGCGATCAGGCTTCCTTCTTCCCTTTTCGTCTGGGAGGCGAGGCAAAAAAAGTCTGATCGCAGGTAGCAGACTTGGAATGTTTAAGTAAGGAAACGCCAAACTAGTTACTTTTATTGAAAATTTTTAACTTCTACTAAAAAAACCCTTGGCGAATCAGAATTGCTCTCTTTTTATAAGTTAACCTATGAGAAGAGGTCGTAAACAAACAGAGGCTAGAGGCGAACAATATCCTGGCGCCGAGAAAACGATGAAAAGATCACGAAATATCTCCTCACTTTCTCTGTTCACGTTGTATAAGCGTTGTGGCTAGAATGGATACTCCGAAAACGTATTGTCAACATGAAAAAAGCCTTGTGACTTAAAATATTGAATAAAAGAAGGAAGAAAACAAATTAAGTATGTAAGGCTTGAACCCGCAAAATTTGATTTTTAATCCAGATCAGTATCTATAACACCAACAAGGGTAATTTTTAAGGTACTTTCAATACATGGCGTTGCTCATTACATGAAAGCCAACCCTTCTAATCACTGTACTTCGTTGATTAGCTAAACTCTGTATTCAATTATTTTCCCGGCATTCTTCTTTCTTGCACAACTGCTCTCGGGTTTTCACATTTTTCTTAAAAAAAAAAAAGTGGCCAAAAACTGAATCTCTTCCAGTAGTCATGCGTTCAGTTTAATGATCATGTGATATCCTCCTGATTTCGTGGGTATCCCGTTGACGCAGCAGATTTATGAAGGGCCATTCAGACCAATCAGTCCCCGACCTCGTAGCCTGCGTAGCAAGCGTTTCTGTGCGGTTTAGGAACGAGAGTCAAAGACCGCGCGACAAATGGCGCAAGTAAAATTTCTCGCTCGGTCAAAACCGAAAATCCCCTTCCTCGGTCTTTCTTTGCTCCGAAACCTAACGGAAACGCTTGCTACGCAGGCTACCGACCTCGTTGTAATCGCCACGCAACCTTCGAAAGCAGCCGGAATGGTAAAATCGTGGCTCCTGGTTCATGTTATCTCAAATCAAACATTTTGTCAAACTTCTTGTATTGTGACCAAAACGGTTTATAAATTTTGGACTTTATTCAGTTAATTGACGATATATTAAGTTATGTATCTGATGAAAAATGGCTAAGGATATCACTTGATTTACTCTCCACTTTTAAAAAACGCAGACTATTTTTTGAGCCACACAATGTAAGTGAAAGAAAACTGAGGGGCGCTATTCTTTTAAGTGATAAATCTCTTTTCCTTACTCCCACACCTCATGCAGTATTTGTAACGACCCTTTCGTTAAGAGGTGAACTATCGTAAATAGTAAAGTTAATCAGCTTTAAATCCATGACAACAGGTTCTACGGGCAGTTCCCTCCAAGGGTGTCTCAACTTCCTCGGATAATAAAGGCTCTCCCATACATCTTTAAAAGGTGTTCTCTCGCGAAGCCTTGCTAAATAAGCGTTTTTCCAAATTGGCGTTGATTCCTCATCTGTAGGCAATTTACTATTTGTTATAGAAATATCTTTTGTATGTTCATCAGAAACAACTCCACTTCCGCGCGTGGATGGCTTAGATGACCGTACGCAAGGACAAAAGTCGCTCGAAGGAGTCCTACTTAGGCTTCGAATGTAGTTCATCCGGCTTGAATAACCACTGTCGTGAGGAAGACTACTGTTTGAGCTTTGTTTTCTAGAATAAGAGGCCGGCCTTTTGGAAATAAACTCTTCGTCTTCGCTCTCATGAAAAAGCTCGTCTTCGCTGTCACTGTACTCAGCTTTCCCCAAACGAGAGGCAATTATTTGACTAAAAGAATCTTTGTCTCGCTCTAAGTAGCTCATCTGGATGTCTCGGTGTTCCCTCACTGCCTCAGATCTTTGAGAAAGCTTCCAACAATCTTTGCACAGATTTGGACCCAGCAACTCGCAGAAATGCTGGCAGGTTGAGTTCGGGCTTCGATCGTGATCCCTTCGCTCGCACTGAATGCTATTACGCGAATATCCACGCGAGCTAGGAACTCGGCTGAAAATCTTCTTGGTATATTTTAATAACCCCGGTTCAATTTGAGGCAATTTTTCAGACTTTTTTGTTTCTCTCTGAAATTGAGGATGATGAAACATCCATTCAGGGTCAAAGACCGGATCTTTCAAAGTAATCACGCGAAATTCGGCTGAAGACGTCGGTGAGTGAACTCCTCGTAGCTGCTTCAGTTCTCGTACTCGAGGGCTTCGTACCGTTACCATATTTCAAGGATTTTCTTTTTCGTATTGTTTTCAATGATTTCCTTTCATCCTCAGAGTTCAATCCAGGGGTTTTCTTGAAATATTTCAAGGCTACTTGACTGTAGCGATTGTCCAAGAACGCTCAAGTCACAACAAAACCACGCTTGACAACAGTTATACTCAATCAATCATCGTGACACGGAACATGATCTGTAGTTTATAAATACAAAGAGACCGAGCGAGCAGAACATTGGTTCCTCTTGAACGACAAGGATGAACAAGACTGACAGATGTGAAACCGCAAAGCCGCTTGAAATCGTGGATACAGTGGTATGCATGTACGTTTACTCAACCAGTTTCCAAACACGTCTAGTCTGGCGCGTCTAACCAATTTTTTTTCGAAGGCTTCTGATTACAAAGATGACTTGGATTCCTTCAATAAAACCCCAGGGTGTAATTAAGAAAAAATAAATAAATAGTAAATAAAAAATACAATTGAAAATCGGGTACCCAGACTCCTGCGGGACAGGCAGAAACGGGCCTCTCACGCAGAAGCAGGCCTGATGTGGGTGACCGGCTGTCGACTCGCGGGTAGTGGACATGGCCCACCCTAAAATGGACTAGTGGTTAGGAAAGTGAGTGAACCAGGTTCCTGAAACTTGATTCACTCAGTTTTCTAACCCTAATCACTAAACTTTAGCAAAGTTTTATGGGTTTAGACCATGGACTGGGGGTCAGTGCATTGTCCACCCACCGATTTAACTTGCTTCAGGGGCACCCAACGACTGTTTACTGTAAAATATCTGTTCGGAGAAGCAATTGTTGCCTAGAATTTTCCTTTGCTTGAGGACGGCTAAAAAATTCTAGATGAAAGTTCCATTCATGTACAATTTTCGAAGCTTATCTAACAAATTCCCTACGATTTTCTTAAGTTTAATATTTCACATTTTTCCACGAAAGTTAAACTATTTTTCTTAGTAAAAGGAAACCTAATATTTTCGGATTCTAAAATGTGATGGAGAAAGGAATCAGAAAAACCTCTCTTTCGTAACACGTTAAATTGCAGCTAACATTTTCTGAAAAATAATACTGAAGCCCTTGTAATTTTGAAAAGACGTAAATTCCCCTAGGATGACCGAACAGACAAAAATTTTATAGCGCCGCTTGGAATGCATTTCTAAAGATCTAAAGTACTCTGGAAAGCCTAAAAAGTGTTTTCATCGTATTTTGGAGGAATCTGTCATTGGGTGCCCCTGTTGATTTCCAACATCTGAACTCCACACTCTAAGTGCTTTCGCCTCTTTGCCATACTTGCTTGTCATACCAATGTCTGTTATAATATGCACCTTTGTTGGTGTTTTTTTTGGTGTAGTGTGTTGCAGGAACCATTGTTGGTTCACTTGTGTGGTGTGGGTATTGTTCATTGTCTTTCTAATCTTTTGTATTGCAACACTTGGTGATTGCACCCAGCCAACAATCTCGCATTTGTTTAGAGAATTTGGGAGATGTTGAAACCAATCAGTAAATCAAACTTTAACCAAACACTTGCATGCCACACACATGAAAACATAACACACCACACACTATTTATTTGTACAAGTTTATTAATATTGTGCAGATCAAATTGCAAGACACTTTTTAAGACCTCATTCCACTACCTCCTCCAGGGCGGAAACCCTGTGTGGCATTGATTGGCTGAGTTACTTGGAGGTTAGAAATATTACCAAAGTCCTGAAATCAAGAAATAAGAACACTAAGAAGCAATTCACGTTTATGTCCACTAGCTTTAATTAGCTCTAGATCTCCATTAGATCTAAATAAACCAATAAAACAGTAATACTAAGCTGCCATTAAGAATGTTAATGGCGGCAGCATGGCCGGAGTGGTTAAAGCCCTGGGCCCGAGTTCAAGCTAGCTGGATTTGTTCTCCACAGTCCTGAGTTCAAAATCCTGGGCCAGGCTTGTAAAATACCTAACTGGCTCGCCCCCTACCAGTTGGAATTCTTAGAGTGGATTTCCATTGTTGCATAATTTTTACGTGCATACCTGTATAAAATTTATGTTCGCAAATAAAAGAGAGGCAATCTGTGAAGGATCGCACATAAAAGTTAAAGCTGAACCATGCTTAACTCCACGTTTAAGGGCAACACTTCATACCTTGTCTCTATTTTAGTTACGAAAGTAAAATTTATGTGCATGTAAACGCACGTAAAACTTACATGACGGACGTTCATTATCGCTAAAAAGCCCCCTAAGGGAAGAGGATAACTAAGCATTTATTATCTGATAATAATAATAATAAAGCAAAATGTGCTACATTGTTGCTGATGTGGTGCTTATTGGGGGGGGGGGGGGGGGCAGTACTTATTCATATTAATTTTTTGCTTCTAAATGAAGCACTCATTTGAAGGCAGTGTTTATTTGAGGGACATGTACTTTTGAATAAAATAATAATGCACTGATGTACTCCTTCATAAAAAAACTGGTCAGTAGAAGGAGGTAAGGGCTTGCAATAGATGGCACTTTTGGAAAATTAAACTGCACTTGAGTAATTTTCGTAGCAAATGCACTAGACTTACCAAGACCTTCAACATTTCCTTAGTGTCTGGGTCAACTTCAATGATATCTTGCTCAATGGCAGACACCTGAATAAGAAACAACCAATAGATGATTATTGTTACATGGCAACTAAAAACACCTGCCCTATTTCAACAGGAATTACTTTTATAATGTATAGAGATAACTGGAACTGTGACAAAAGGAACAAGACAAAAGGCTTCAAAACGTTTAACAAACAAACCATTGCACAAAACAGCATGCCATTACTCTTGGAGATCATGCATTAAGCACATAACCTTTGGATAAGTCAGCTATCTGCTAGCAGCTAACTAAGTTATCTGTAAGTAGTACTGATTCCCAGTTTCAACTGTAGGCTCTTAGCCAATGAGGAGACAGGTAGCATGACAGTACAAGGTAAATTTAGGGGGTGGTCATTTATTATCTGTGAGGGGGAGGGGGGGTGGCTGTTTCAAGAAAGCTTAGAATATTTTTTCAAACCAACCCCCCACTGCATCCTAGCTTCTTCAAAATGAGCCCCCCCCCCATAAATTTTACATACTGTGAGAGTGACCCCCACCCAACTGCTGTAGAAATTACAAATATTCTAGCTGCAAATCCTGCTGAAGTTCACCGCATAATTTATCTACAGTCATGTTTATAAGATCGGTGTTCATGCACTATTCAAGGCTTTTACATTCAATTTCAATTCATGCTTGTTACTGCTTTTTATACTACTTTCATGCAACTTTTTAAAATAACCCCTGGTGGTGCTTTCTTATCTGAAAATCACCGCTAAAACCCAATCAATATTGTGAAAAAAATGCCCATCCCCCTCACAGGTAAAAAATAACCTGCCCCTTAAGCATTAAATTTGCACTCAGTTTACCAACCTCTGGAACATAGTTGTCCCTCCTTTCACGTTCTTCCTCCTGCAACTTAATGGAGATTCCACGCACAGGACCCTTCTGGATACGCTTCATCAGATGGGTCACAAACCTTGAGCAGAAAAGTATAAAGTAACAAAGTTTGCTCCATAACAAACCACATAAAGCCTTGAAGGAAAATTTGAAAATGCTGAAATGTCAAACCCTTGGAGAATACTGCATTGTTGTAAATATTTAAGATTAACATTTCTACAACAAAACAGGAAATTTGGTCTAAAACATAACACAGTTGAGTCTTAAGTTAATGCATCCCTGCCCAACAGAAAACCATGTAAGGCAGACACTTAGGTCTGTCCCTTTAAAGAAGTTGGACTGTCAGGGCTGTCATTAAAGGAAGACCTTAGATAACAACGACCTCAACCAGGTTGTGGCGTCCAGCGGTTTTAGTGAAAACAAGAGTTTGGGTGGGGTGCTCAGTCTCGCGGGCTCATAAAACCTTGTCTCGGCCGTTCTTATTTAAGGATTTTCGTCATTAAAGGTCAGGAATATCTCCTGACTACAATGGAACCCAGCCTTATGGTCACCTTGGTAACATGGTCACCTCATTATTACGGCCAGTTTTTATCAACCCGGCAAAATGGCTGTTTTGTAATCAATGATTTCCTTGGCTGTTGGCTGAAGCACTACTTTACATGTAAACTTGGATGCATGTTACTTGCCATGACTGCTGTTTTGAAATAAGCTCAATGTTTTAGCTTGTGTAGCAGGTGCTCAGACTTCAATATAATGTTTTGTTTTAGACTTGTGTATAATATGTGCTTAAAACATGGTTTGAGTTATCAAGGGTAAAATTGTAGAGAAATGATTTGAAGGGAAACAAAAATTACCTTGGAGTTAGCTGGGGTAAAATTACAGTAACTGGCTGTATGAAGGAATTCCAGGGGAAATCGACTTGAGTAAGCGCAATGCTTGAGTTAGCAAGGGTTCAAACAATCAGGATGACTACAAGGTTTGATTTCGCCCGAGGATTTCATATGATCAGCACTAAATTTTACAGACCACACAAGGTTTCTCTTTTACATATGCCTTTATTCTAACATTGAATTAGCATTGAGCTTGATGATATGTCCTTAGATTTTGCTTAAAAATTTCAATGCATTACTAAACTTGGATACAATGTTATTTGTGACACACCATCTGTTAAAAATAGACAACATTCAAAGTAATTCAATGCCATGTGTTTTCTGGAAATAGAGGCTTGTGTAAACAATAAAAATGCGGCGTGTTATTTTGTTTGCCCTCGACAAGGATTAAACACTTTTTGCTGAAAACATAGACCTTAAAAGAAAACCTTTCTGTGGCAGGTAAATCTAAAACTTGGGAACTTAAATTAATTCTTGCAGTAACGCCAGATTGTTCGCTTAAACATAGATGGACGACATGACTGAGTTACGCTAGTGTTGCGAGCTGAAAGAAATTTTACTATTCTTGCCAAAGTAACAAGTCTTTTCTCAGTTCAGACCTACATTGCAGCCTGGAAGGAGAAAGGAGAAAGGATATTGCTGCAGAAGAAAATAACTCAAAGCAGAGTAGAAGATGAAATGCTATAAACAAAATACCTGTAGAAGCGACCCTTCACCAAAACAGAGAAGTACATTACAGCGTGACATTACAGAGTAGTTGGTCCATCAAAATAGTTGCAAATTGACAACTGAAACAGATTTTAGTTGAAACCTTTTTATAACCCCTGTAATGTCTACAAATGAAGATTCAAGCGAAGAACATGTACATGTAAATATTTAAAAACAATGTTCATTCGGTCAAAAAACTTGGAACACTTTTAGCCCAGATAACATGAAATACTAACATTTGAACGTGCCTTGAAAGTTTGATTTATGCTAGCAAATTAAAGCTACCTGCATAAGTACAACTGCACTCGCTACATCAGCAATGTAAGAACTCAAGTAAACCAAATACACGCAAATTATAACAATCTGCATGTAAAAGTTTACATGCAAATTTTCCTAATTTGGGTGTATTTTCTTGTGTATCTTCATGTATATTTTTACATGAGTGTTTCCCGTGCGCTTTTCTCGTGGAATTTGCGCGCAATATGGCAGATTTCCATGGATGAAACACACGTGTAATAATGCAATGCCCGTGGCCTGTAGTGTAGTTTTTAAAATAATTTACTGTACGTGATATCAACATACTGGTTCTTTATTAATGAAAACAAAAAATGTGAAATGCGATGAATGGTCTTTTTGTCATTACGGCTCTCAAGTAATAAAATTTGAGCCTGCCCCGGTAATACGGCCCATTCTTTTTTTACCCACTGGTGACTGTATTAACAGGGTTCCACTGTACTATGAACTTTGTCTCCAGCTACTTTCATAGGAAAACAGAAGAAAAATTAAATAGAACCAAAACTGAAAAGAAATCTCTGGCTGTTTGATTTTCCAGCGACTTGTATTCCCCTGGCAACTTGAAATCTTCTTGACAGCCCTGCACCGTTCTGCAAATCTTCATGTTTACCTCAACACAATTCAGCCACAACATGACAATAAAAACATGTAAATAATACGATACTATCGTACCCTGCAATTTTATTCTTTAGTTTCTTGCTTGGAATGATGGCTATGTCTTCACAGACTCGCTTGTTGGTGTGAAAGTCGAGAGTCAAAAGAGGGTAGTACTTCTCGATGATGACCCGCGAGGCCTTCTTCACCGTCTTAGTTCTAACACGACCCTATGAAATAACAAAAACAAACAGCTTAAATACAGAATTTTCAGATATACTGTGAGTATGATTGATAGAAAAAAATCATCAGCAGCTTGCGTTTGATTAAAATAGAGATTCTCCATGCAATCTCAGCCTAACTACAACTGACTTACGATTACTACAACGGATTCACTTCAACTTTTCTTAGCCTTGATAAAAACACAGGGACACAGCTGTATTTGAAACGCGTTTTGCTCTTTAAACACTGTAAATAGAGAAAACTAAGATAGCCATCATGTTCAGTAACTCAAAATACGCAAACCCGCAACTACAAAGAAGAAACACAGACAACAGCAACACAGTAATAACTTGAAGGTGCACTGGAGTGGTTTATTACGGGCGATTATTTTTTTCTTTACTTGAAACATCGTACTCATTGGTATTAGAAATAATAGATTACTTATTTATCTCTGTCAATGCAGTACACATGCATCGAAAGGGATAAATTTAACAACGATGGCATCGGATTCTTATAAAACATTATGAAACCCACCATCTTGAATCGAGGAGAAGGAGAAAGGACAATCCCATGATCCTTTGCCAGTTAAACTCCTCGATAAACTGCTGCCCAAAAACTTCTGTTATGTGCGCGCGGGCTCTTTTATCTGCGAAACTTAACTCAAGCTTATATAATGATCAAGCTTATATGAAGCTTATATAATGCTATCAGGCATTACCGGAGGATTAGACTTTCAAAAAAGTTCTTCGCCGCTCGCTTGGCCACTTCGTGGCCTAAAAAGCTCGCTTCGCTCGCTAAGATACTCGTGGGGGATCTGACATGAGGGGCCACATGCAGTGCTGTCAACTCTCCCGGATAATCCGGGAGACTCCAGATTATGGACCGTATCTTAGAGTCGAAAATCTCCCGGATAATCGCCGAAGTTTGCCTTTTCTTGTAGACTCGACTTTCCGACCCTAAAATTTTAATTTTTTGCGTACCGAAAATTCTCTATTACGCCCCCCGGGGGGCTTATTTTTTTTCAAGCACTTTTGAGGGGGGGCTTATTTAATTTAGCGAAACGCATCACCTGTAGCAAAAATACCGTAGTATGAGACAGAGTAGACTTACGTGTTGTACAATTTAAGTCACTGTCAAAAGTATTTAATTCACTTGTGGGAGCCTAAAAGTAACAAAAACAAATATGTTTCATAATGTTGGCAGGCCATACACAGAGAGCTAGAGCTCATATGAAGTTGGAGGTCATGCCGCCGAAGCCAAAAACAATATGAAATTCCAGCCTGAATAAGTCATAACCAGGATTTTTTTTGTGAAGAATAAGGATTGGG
Source organism: Porites divaricata (assembly GCA_038088405.1). Taxonomy (NCBI): domain Eukaryota; kingdom Metazoa; phylum Cnidaria; class Anthozoa; order Scleractinia; family Poritidae; genus Porites; species Porites divaricata. The sequence goes on from JBBMOI010000003.1 coordinate 19,565,518, forward strand.
GGAGGGGGGGGGGGGGGGGCTTATTAACTTTCCTCCTCTGAAAAGGGGGGGCTTATTAGAGAGGGGGGGCTTAATAGAGGATTTACGGTATATAACGTGGCTTGATATGAACTGTTTTATGGAGTATTTACATCGATCAGAATCGAGTATTTTTTGCTCAAGTGACGTCATGTGCCGTGCGATATGACGTCATCTATCATCCCTTTCCTATCTATTCTCAACATTTGAAGACGTGGGGGATTGGCAGCCCTGCCAGATCAAAATACATGTCACTACTTTCTCTGCTGTCAGTAAGAACTTGTTTGAGCGATGTGATCGTTTATTTCACCTTTGTTTGCAAATACCTACGAGCGAATCCACAGGGCAACTAAGTAATGTAGGGAGAGGATAATTGGGCAGACAAGGAAACGCCCGATTTAGCAAATTCCAGTTATGTAACGATAATTTATTGAACACAAAAACTCAAAGGAAATATTGTTTTATTGTACAAATACAGTTTACTGATAGTTGCCTAACAATATAGAATACTTCAAACACAATCTTTGCATTGTATTTGATACTATATTACATATATCACGTACTAAAGCAATTATTCTATTATTGTATACTACAACAGCAATCCTTAGAGTCCTCCCTTAATTTTTTTTCCCTTCAACTTCGACCATCAACTACCGCCATGCATGCGACATGCAAAAAATAAGTTATATAAAATTGATAATATTACCGAAGGACCAATTTGATACTTTTCTGACTATCATTTGTTCTGAACCGCTGGAGGGTTTTGAACATCAAAAGTTACAGAACTGTAAACTATTGTAACGAAGATGCAAGTTAATATTTTCTTGCTCAAAACACTCTTTTGAAAACCTCGTTTTGGCCACTATAAAGGCCACCGTTGTGCCATTGTAAGGAGCTACACTAAATAAGATCCTAGAAATTTCCTTATCTTTTGCAACTCCATACCAAAATAAAAAATAAAGTAAAACACTGCCTCCTAGCCTGCGTAGCTGGCGGAATTGTTTTCGCGCGTGGGAGTTTCGGCGACGAAGCCACCATTCTAGCTGCAAAGCCGACAGAAGCGAGCCGGCTAGGCAGGCTAACTACCTCCAGGTTACCAAGGTTAGAACGTAAAGGTTTCCTATGCGCCCCTCATCTCATCTCGTTCAGATGCAAGCCCTAAGCAATACATGCACATGCACAGTCTCGTCGACTGATAAAAAAATCGACCTATGCGATACAGCAAGATTATTGATTTTTTTATATATTATAGATCCATTAATTTACTTTATTCAAGCTTTAAAGTTTAGAGATCCGAAAAAATAACATTTTAAGATAGAAATTCTAGGGAACAATCTTGATAGACGACTTAATAAAATATATGAAATTGTGTGATAATAAAAATGTGTCTGAAAGATCGGTCTCCTTTTTTCATTTCAAACGTACTCAGAAGAGCAAAAAATAGTTTCGCGGTTTAGAAGCCCCCCTCGTTAAAAAGGAAATTCGTTTTCTTTAGACTTTTCGAAACCATGTCAATGTCTTTCAACAAATAAGCATAAATATATCGCTGACCTAACTGGTATATCTTGTGGACTGAAAATGCAACACACAGCCGTTGTAAGTCTTATTGTTTATGTTCTAAGGAACCACCTTAAGTACTTGGAATTAAATAAATGTTAAACGTAAAACTCATACCCTAGTTTTTATGTTTTAAGATCTTTAACATGAAATACGTTATTTTACACATATCTTTTGAACAGTTAGAGCCTTGACACGAAATTTGCAATGATGTATGGCTTTCAGATAGCACTTGAGTACAGCGGCCCTAGGTGACCATAAGGCCCCTAACAGACTATCAGAATACTATACTAACAGACTATCAGCCTCTGTTCGCCGGAAGGAAATGAGCCCGCATTTACCCTCGTTTTCTTCGGGAAGGGTCAAAGACCGGACCCGAGAGACGGCGAAAATCGAACCTACATGACATATTAACCCTTTAAGCGCCAATATTCAGCTTAAAATTCTCCAAACTGACACCCATACATTTAATTAAAGAATTAGGTGAGAGAATATGACAAAAGATCACAGAATTTTGTCTTAGGTGATCCTGACGTAAATAGTTCTCGTAACCTTCCTCTTGATTTTGTATCAAAAGTGTTAGCAGAAAATTGACTCTGATCAGTTTTGGGACTTACAGGGTCAAGAGAGAAATGTGATTTACAGAATTATATTCCCTTGCGGCAAAGTTTATAATGGTAACTGAACTGAGTGGAGTGCAATTTGGTCTGGAATCATACGTGTAATTTCAAAATTTGCGCGCTCGTTTGATTTGAAATTACAAGTTACCCTGCCAGCAGAGGTTTTTCCCTTGTGTTTCTCAGCGTTGTACTGCCATTCTCTTCGCTGTTTTGGCTGCTCGCGTTTTGTTTTGGTTGTTTCTGTGCCGAGGAAAAGACCTCTGCAGACAGCCGTTTGGGATTCCTGTTGAGCATGCGCTGTAGATACCTCCAAGATCTAGGAGGTAATCACATGACTAAACCGGTTGTGGAACCGGTTTTATCAACTCGCTCATCTTTTATGTACTAGTTTGCTGTGCAAAAGTGAGCCCACTATATCAACATGGCGAGTGCGAGTCATTCCCGTGGGAAATTTGACTCATGAATACATGAGCAAACTCCAGCGGCGGCATCGTATTACCGACACGTGACACAGAAATTCCATGGTAACCGCATTTTCATCTTGCGCATGCTCTACCGGAATCGCAAGCGGCTGTCGGCAGAGGTCTTTTCCTCGGCACAGAAACAACCAAAACAAAACGCGAGCAGCCAAAACCGCGAAGAGAATGGCAGTACAACGCTGAGAAACACAAGGGAAAAGCCTCTGCTAGCAGGGTAATTACAAGTATGATTTCAGACCAAAATTGCTTGACACGACATTCAATTACCACTTTATTATAGCAATTTGAAATCGCAGAATTCAGTCCCATTTAAAACAGAAATGACGTGATTTAGAACATGAATGACACGATTTAGAACAGTTGTAATTTAGAGCAAAAAATAGGGCGATTTGTGAATAAATCACACCGCTGGAAGCCAATCAGATTGCAGGGATCACCAGAGATTTCAAAATGGATATAATAAAATTCATAACGAGGTCGTTCTTGGTTGCTTCCTAGTTTTGGTGCTTGTTATCTACGTTTATACTGGTTCCACGGAAACCACCATGGGTCTTCTGTTGCCACGAGAGCTGTTACTCCCAGAGGGCAGCATAGTTACCATACAAGACAAGAGAGAGGGGTCCACCCGCTGCAAAGAGCTTGGTACCGGTAGGGTCATAACAGTGTGTGTAGACAGCATTACTGCAACACGCATGCGTGTGATCAAAAATGTAATCAAATTGTCCCAGGTCTCGCTAAAAGATAAAAGTTAAGCATTAGAAACAGGATATGACTATTGCATAGCTACCGTCAAACTTATAAAACCATGAACAAGACAAGCAGACAACAAACTATTATTACCGTTGTTTTAGTGTTCTCATTATCGACTGGCTTTTTACTTGCAAAACAATAGCATCCTAGAAATGTTTCGACTCTGATTTCTTTTTATCGCTAAGCGTTTTAGCGAGTCAAGATTTTGGTACAGGATTTGAAAATAACTGTATAACTTTTTTCTCCCACTAAAATGTCTCTTTATAATATCCATACATAGTACCCCATGCAACATCAAAGCAAAATTCTCTGTCTTATTTCCCCTCTTTACCGAGAAATACGTTTTTTCCCTGACTTTGGAAAAAAAAATTTTTTTTCGCTTTTCCCCTGGCAGTGTTGAAAAGGTTATTTCAGTTCAGCCTCTCATGTGCTACCTAACTTTCCCTGTTAAATTCAACTAAATATAAATGTGACTATAATCAAAATACAGTGCCAATGCAACACCATGTTGCCAGTGACAATTTGAGCTGCAGGAGCCAAAAGTCAGGATAGGCCACCTAGCATCTCAAATAACTATAATCTTGCATTCCACTTTGATCAAGAGTTCCATTTAAAGTTCTTAAAATGGAGAGATCTGTATTATTTCTTACCAGCCAGCCTTTTCCTGATCTATAGGACAACATTGGATTGGTGTCCCCGTGTGCCAAGGAGCTACAAGTAACTGTTCTCATATCAAAGAAAAACAGGGAACCTAGCCCAGTGCCAACTGTCAGCAGCAGGTCTCGGAAACTCAGTGAGCGTACCCCTGTATATTGAAATGAAAGGGAGTAACATCTGTTAGCTACACGCACAACAACCAATATTTCAGTATTCGGAGCAATGTTGCTCTAGAAAAACATGTCAAGTTCACTGGTATTTTGTGACAGAGAAGTGCTCTGTAAAAGGCACAAAATAATAATGTGCAGCAGACATCGCTTTGAGAATGAAATATTATGCCTGGAGTGAGTAAACGTAGTAGAGAGGTGGGTAGGGGAAGACCTCCTCCCAAGCATGGCTCTCAAGCCTCCCCAAAAATGAAATGGTTCTTTAAATGGTAGAGTCATGAAAGAGAGGTTTTATATTTTATTACGTTTTCCGTGTTTGCATAGCCTGACATAAACACTGTCTTGAATTCTCCCAACCCCTTGAGTGTTTATATCAGGATATGCAAACACAGGAAAAAAGTTTTCTATTGCTTTTATAAAATAACTTTTCTCAGAAAAAAAGCAAAACTCCTTTGTTTAAAGCATTGATTAAAAGAGAAATTCTTACCAGTCGCAAAGTCTTGTACACGAAGCTTGTACGCGTAATCAGTCTTTGTTTTGCAAAAAAGATGCTTTCCAAAATACGGGTTTTTCTCGCTTAGAATGTCAGCTTAAGCGAAAAAAAAATTGACACACCTTCTTTGTAACGATTTTCCAAGTTTCAGCCGACGAAGGAATGGGTAAATAGAGTAAACTTGTTGAGTTTTGCACTCAAAAACTTTTTCAAATTTGTGCTTGCATGATTAGCGCGCGAAAAACAAAACATCTTGACGTCAAAACCATGTTTACATACTCTCATGCAAACACTCCTCTCGGCCAATCAGAGCACACGTACTATCTTAGTTATTTTATAAATATAGATTGTATGGCTTTCAATCACCAAATTTTGGCTTGGAGGTTCCATATCTGTCGTTTCTCATAGTTGGGTATCTTGCATAAGAATGGGACTATCACTGAGATGTCAAGTTGCCCAGGTATATATTTTGTGGGTCAATTTTATCCTCGGTTTTTAAATTTTATTTCCCTTTGTTTTAAACTCATTATCACACATTACCATACCATAAAAGGCAAATATAATTCAGACCGAGGATAAAATTGAACCACAACATATACCAATAGTAGGTGGAGACACAAACAGCTAGGAAGTTCTTTTGGCTCAAGTTTTCTTTATTTTCTGTGATAGTAGATGGGGGTCATGCTTATAATAGAAAAGGGAAGTCCCTAGCAGACCCCAGCCCTTAGTGATAGACCTGATAACAGTAACAAATAATACTTACTATGCAGGCTAATTAGTGGATTTCTGCTGTACTGAACTATATTGTAGTGATGACAATAAATGGCCAATCTAGGGTACTTTCCTTTGGGATGAATCAGGAGCAACATCAGTAATCCAAGATCACTTGGATAATGGTATCTCAAATGAACCTCTGAATCCTTTCCCAGGGTGGATTTGTTGGTTCCTTTGATGTGCTAAGATCTGAGTGATCTCAGATCACTGATCCTGATCTGGATAATCCCAATGGAATGCTCCCTTAGTTGCATGGCCATAATCACAGTGTGAGAGTAGAAAACAGCTCACCTGCACCACGATCACTGGATCTAATAAACCCCACAAGCTTCCCACACCTTACATCATAAAATGAAATGTGTGACTGAGAACCAACAGCAAAAAGCATGTTGTCCTTTTCCAAGGCCAGGCACACTGTTTCATCTGGATATTTCAGTGTCATGGTACTTTTCTACAAGACACACAGGACAATAAATTATTTATCAAGAAAGAAAATATGCCAAGAAACAGAGAGGGGGTGCATCTAACCAGTACATGAACCATGGCCATGGGTTTGATTCCCATTACAAACTCATACTGTGTGGCACAAAATTTTTGCGGGTTCTAATTTTTGTGATTTTTCCACCAAACCACAAAAATAAGTTCCTGCAAATACAACTTACTGCAAACATTTTTCCCACAAAAATTTACTCCAGAGTATTCTTTAACTTTAATTCGCTATACAAAAATACAGTACTAACAAATTGCGTCTGTTCAATCACAACTTGACTCTTTCATTCAGACACAAAACGGTATAGAACGAAATACTGGTTTATTGTTTGAAAATATATATTTCCATTGCACTTACTCAATAAAAAAAAATATTATCAATGCTGGGTACTGGGTACTTTCTGAAATTTGCAAAAAATTATTCCCAGCAAGAAAAACCAATTTCACAAAATTAAATGATTTCACAAAAATAAAGTCCTGCAAAAATAATTTTGTACCACACGGTATTTTTTGTCCTTAATTAATTGCACTTGGTTATTTACAATAAAAACAGGTCTGTGTGAATTTGCTCAAAGGTGCTCTCTAGGTTTTCACTTGAACATGGGCACTGCCTGTGTTCAAGCCAGGGTAGCTGGAAAAAATCCAGGGGGCTTGCTGTCTTGCTAGGTGCCACCAGATAGCCCAGGCCCAGACCTAACTGTGGGTGGGTGGCTGGCAGCTTTGTGTCAAAAGTAAGGGTGTAGGGAGGGGGATTAGAGTGATTGATTAGAGTTTCAAGTTAAAAAGCAGTGCAAAGTAAAGGAATTTTCCTTGCAGGCTAGCCCAGCCAAATCAATGCTCTGACTGATAACCTAAATGCTATTACACAGCTCAGGGGACTGATTGACTAGTCATAAGTGTCATGGGTGGGTAGGGTGAGTTCTTGGTTCTTGGGCTTGGCTGTCTAGAGACTGAGTGCAGGCACCTTGTATTAATGCAGTCAGACAGGAATGTACCTAACTTTGTAAAAACCTAGATGATGCCACTGCAGTGCTTTTTCCTTATTTGTTACGGTACACTTAGGATTTAAGAAACAAATGAAGTATCCACAGCTGTCATAATTGTTGAAATATTGGTGTAGTAAATGTAACAACTCACAAAAAATTAGCGCTTTTTCGAGTTTTCCACTATGATTACCAATAACATCAAGTCAGCTCGCTGTAGTTACAGGTGTTATTGGTTAGAGCCCTCAATGGCGACAGCTCTGACTCTAATAATCCGCCATTTCACTTTCACTACTGTAACAACTACAATGTTCAGACAGAAAAATATTGGAGAATTTTGAAACAAACTTCAGATGCTTTTCCTTGAAATCCAACCTCTACCCAAACTTACGTGAAATTTATTAAAATCAGCTTCCCTAAGACTGTTCAATTTGAACACAACACATCACAAAATAGTCTCAGGCAAATTGAACAACACAAAGTCACACATTTGTGACAACTAATGCCTACCAAAAGATGACTGCAAAGTGCAGGCTGGTACCCTGTTGTGCTTTTAAGCTCTGTTTCCTTCAAAGATCTTTTATTTTGCTTAAATTTTGCTATTTACTAAAGTATAAATACTATCCTAAACTATTTAAACAATATTCCGGGTACATTTTTGACCGAATGTTTTACCAAAGTCAAGTAAGCGTAATTTTGCCTTATTGCCTTGTGTATGTAATGTTTGATGTATTTACTTTGTGGTCAAAAAAAGATAAAAACTTACTGCCTGGCATGTATTCATGTCCCAAAGATGAACATATCCAAGAGCTGACAATGAAACCAGTGTCTGAAAGAAACAAAGTCAAACAGGATATGTCATAAGTGTTTGAACCTGTTGCTTGCCACAACATCTTCAATAAAATTAAAATTTTATTAATACATTATATTATCTACACATAACTATGGATAAATGTAAATAATTCAATAAGAAATAATATTACATTGTTAGGATCTTGTGAAAAAAGTCTGACATTTTTAAAGAAGTAAAACACTGACTCCTCTACCTACAGGATACATTATACAGTACCAGTAATGCCTGAGAAGAAGGCTGCTGAAATAGTAATGACTGGAAAAAGAAATTGGAGTTGACCAATCTAGGAGTCTATCCAAAAATAATATAATATATTATTGCTTCATTTCTCAGAACTGATTGATGCCAAATTAATACAAAGTAAACTTTCACCTCCTGCCACTCCGAGACCTTCTAAAACAGTGTTCTCACCCTTTTAAAAGCAATTTTTAAGGATTTCTCCCCTTTTTATGAGGTATCACACTGACTTAAATGCTAGAAATTAATTTTTAGAGATTAACTTAGGAAGTTGATGAAATCCTCTTGCTCAGTGGGCAAACTTGTAAATTTCAGTTTTCACTTGCTCCACTTAAACATAACTTGTCCTAAGGGAATTCAATGCCTTATCATCTTTAATTCTAAGGCACTGTATATTTAACAATTATTCCTTGAGCCCGAATGGGCTCTGAGTCAATAGCCCATGAGGCCAAAGGCCGAATGTGCTATTGACTCAGATGCCATGAGGGCAGGAGGAATAATTGTTTTAGTAAAATCCAACTAGTTGGTCAAAAATATCAAGACAAAACAGCTTTATCTAGCAAAATGTGATTGAGCCACCATTGATTTGGTTTTCAAAGCGAGCACATTTCGCTACTTGTGGGCTATAACATATAGCCTAGTAGTAGCTCAACCAATCAGGATGCAGCATTGATAATAGACCAGTACTTGGATTTTACTAAAAAAAGTTAGAGATTATAACAAGGGGAAGAGATTACTAGTACTTAAATGCTGTGTGTCAGATACAGAGTAACTATTGGAATTGGCCAATGTGGTGATCAGAGGAGTAACATGAGCAAGCAAAGCTGGAGCACTTGGATTTCAAATTGATTCATACTCTCAATCTAGTGTGTCACTCATCTTGTAGGTTTCAGCTTTGAAATAGTTTCTGTTGGGAAATTACAGAGTATGTACCAAGCTGTCACTTTCAGACAGACTCACAGGACCACTGAGGCTAATTCACTTGCCCACTGGGTCACTAAACATCTATTTTTACTTGCCCAAGAACCAAATTTACTTGCTTCAGGCAATCAGACCTGGGTTTTTCCCTGCCCTGTAAATGCAGTCAACCTTATGACACAATGCTCACATTTACAGATTTCTAGAAATTTCCAGGGACTGGACTTTTTTCGCAAACCTTTCTGGTTGAGTACTAGTACTCTAAAAGTAAATAAACAGAGAGACAAAATGCATTTTTATTACCTGGGAGTTTCTCTCATAAACCAGATCTCTTATTTTGTCTTTTCCTTTATTCTGTTGATCTAATGTACTATATAGTCGGCTGGCAGGAGATTTAATACAGAGGTTCAACTCATTATCTTCCCTCTGTGCGACTGGATCTTGAACACACCATAATGAAATACTACCATCTCTTGATCCTACACCAAAGAAAAAGTTACATAAATATAACAGTGCAAAGGAACTACTAATAACTACCTCAGCTAAAGAAGAGTAATTTATTTACATTAATTTACATTTAATACACCCAGTCTGGGGAACATTCTTTCTAACAACAACTCTCATGACAATCTTACCCAGACTTTAATGGGGCTTGTTGACAAAACTTTCTGGATGCATTTTGGCAGTTAAGAAGGAAACTGTTGATAACGTGATCCTGGCTTTAGAAACGTATCTAAATTTAACAGATCAATAATCCAAGAATAAGACATACCCGTGTCTCTATGTTAACTGGTTTCAAATTTTTTTCTTGACTTAGTCCATAACATCTGGCAAAACTTGAAGAGGTACTTGATAAGACAAAAACTAAAATTTTTAAAGGGCTGTTGTTATACAGCTTATTTTAATCTACATGTACATAGCTCTGGATTTGATGTTGCAATAAACCTCACTTCAGTCTGCTAGAAAATCTGGGCAGATCTTACATGCATGTTTTGATGACCACTGAACGAGACAGGAGATACACCTGCCATTTTTGAATACCCAATATTAAGATATCAGAGTTCCTTTCCAGTTATACTTTACTTTCAACTAACCTGTTGCTAGATGAAAATCATCAATCCATTCCACAGAAAATATCCAGTCCATGTGTCCCTTAACAATGAAAACAAGTGAAATCAATATAACATATAGTGTGTTGCCAAAAACTTTTTTCAGAGTTCAAAATTGATGCTTGCAAACTGCAGCTGGTGGATTTTCCAGGTTTTGACTCAAAAGAACATCCTCTAGTTAAGGTCGTTGCATTTTATGTAGAGTCCCTTCAGTCCTCTATTTTCTCTTTTCAGGGTGTGAAGTGTCACAGAGCAGGGCGTAATGCACCTATCAATGTTAAGCCGGCGGGCGGGGGGGGGGGGGGGGAGGCAGGGCATGGGGTGGGGATTTGACATTTTTGAAAAATTTGCCGTCAAATTCCCTGCCCACGGGTAAATCATTCCAGTCAAATGCAACCAAATTTCCCCACCCCAGGCTGCACATTGCTGTCAAATATCCCAAGGCTGGACCCAACAAAGGCACAATTGAAATATCTCCAAATAAAACTCTACAATCTTTATTTATGAACGCTGTTGCATCACCAAAGATACATGTTCCTGTCACAGCAGCAGTTATACCTTTAAACCATTCAATCCATGTTACACTGCGTAGAATAGAGAAACCCTTAGGAAAAAGTCCACATTTTGTAAGTTTAAACACAGTTCTTAGTAAAGGGCACAAAGAAAGTTAGTTTTACAGCTTGCCATTCAGGCTTGTTTGGGCTAGCCTAGTCTGATCGATTAATTCATTGCAATATCAATAAATCTAATAATTTCACTTTGTCAGATCAGCTTAAAAAACAGTTTTTGATCCAGATGAATTTATATGGAATTTAAACACTTGTCTTATGGTATCTTTAAAGGTTCAACTGAACAAAAATACACTAAAACAAACAAAATTTGAAGACAAAACAGTGAAATCCACTCACCTTTCGCTTGCTCTCATTAATGCCTCCATAATTTTCCAGATTTTCCAGACCGTACGGTGCATGCGTGAAGCGTGGAAGCAGGAAACATATGCTCGGTCTCAGTCTCTTTCTTCCGAGTCGGCAGTCAAATATCCCCACATCGGGCGAAGAAAGATTCAAATATCCCCTCCCCCGGGAGAAGAAGATCAGTCAAATGCCCTACCCCAGGGCCAACAAAGACAATCAAATCCACACCCCATGCCCTAACCTCCCCCCCCCCCCACCCACCGGCTTAACATTGATAGGTGCATAAAGAAAGTCAGTTTTACAGCCTTCCATTCGAGCAAGCTGTAGCTAGCATACACTAGTCCACAAGTCATTTCAACTAGCCCCATTGAAAACCCTTTTTGATTAGCAGGATTGATTACAATCCTTCTGTAATTTAAATTTCCCGAAAAAACAGCACTTGCCCATTGGCCAAATTAAAACCAAAAAAAACTAGCCCAATAACAAAATCCACTAGCCCCGGGCTGTCAGACAAGACTTTCTTTGCATGCTGGGGAGGGAGGTGCAAAAAAAGTCAACGAAGAAGACTGCACTACATGTAACTTCACTTCAAGTTGAGTCCGGGGAGAGAGATGCTCCAGCAATATAAGCGCCGAGTAGTCATTAATCACCGTCATTTGCAAAGATAGCTGAAGTAATCTCTCAAATTGCACACATTGACTATTGCAAGGGAATGAAAGTGGGTGTCAAGCCAGCCACTGGCTAGTGACAGAATAGTGCTGAAAACATGTAATCAATATGTCTGCATTCTTAGGCTAGCTTATAGTGGCATATAAGTCAGAGTGGCTAAAAATAATTGTAAATTATTGGGGACTTACTTCTCCAACACAAACTGGATCAAATGTGGGCAGTCTATATACTGCCAAGTGATTTGGGTTCTGGCCACTTGTAGCCAGTAAATTTCTTTCAGGACTTATTTTTATACTGTGAATTCCACAGTTCACTTCAGGCATCTCACTAGCAGGACTTCCTTCTAAAACTGGAAGGGAAATTTTCCAATCTGATGTCATATCCAGGACAAGAAGCTATAAGAAAACAGAAAATTAACATCAAGCACTAATGTGGACAAAGATATGAAAATTTGACAAGAGATCAGATTCAGCCAAACTGGTTGGTCAAGGATGAACTATTAGTATATGCAATATATCAAATTAGAATTTTGACTGGGATGCCTTGATCTCCCAATCCAGGGACCAAAATTCATGGCAATTCCCACAGGTTCCATGTATGGAGTTTAAGAATGAAATAATCAAAATTTGAAAATAAAACACACATTTTCCATTTGGAAATTTTATATTTAGAAAGCAACCAGTCATAACTATAATGGCAGCTATTTAACCAACAAAACACTGTCACAATGTAACCAGCAAACAGCTGGTTATTATGTTTGGAATTTTCATGCACAGTTTATCACACTGATGAAGCCCTTAAGAAAAATTTACCAGAAATAAGTCCCTTAAGGTGTAGATTTCAATGTTTTGTTTTGTTGAGCTACACTGTTAGATAAATAAAGCACGAGAGATTGGGGAATTCATGGCTGTGAAAAAGTCACAAAAATATACTGGTTGAGTGATTTATTTATACTTAATAGACATCATACTTACAGCAGTAAAAATGGGATGCAAAGTTCCAAACTAGCTATGTGAAGGGAGTACCATTTGTCAAGTAGAAGGTATATGAAAGGGTACTTCTGCAATTAATGGTTTCTCCAAGCCAGATGATACACTACTTTACAATATTATTAGTCGCCAAAGGCGACATGAATATCAGCGAATAGTCACCGAGACGATGTCGAGGTGACTATTTAACAATTATTCCTCGAGCCCAAATGGGCTCTGAGTCAATAGCACATGAGACCGAAGGCTGAATGGGCTATTGACTCAGAGGCCATGAGGGCGAGAGGAATAATTATTTTAGTAAAATCCAACTAGTTGGTCAAAAATATCGAGAATAAAAAAGTTTCAGCTTGTTAAAGCTAGACTTTAATCCTTTTTTGCTGCCAAAAAGCCTGCGCTTTTCGCTACTAATGGGCTATAACATATAGCCTAGTAGTAGCTCAACCAATCAGAATGCAGCATTGATAAATCATAATAGACCACTAGTTGGATTTTACTAATCGCCAATATTCACATCGCCTGAGATGACTAATCATTGCTTTGATGATTATTCGAGAAAATAAAATTATTGATCAATTTCCGACCCTGAAACATCAAAAAATCTGGCTGCCATTTTGAAAACTGCTAGCCTTCAATGCTATAATCACCACGCGGTGATTATAGCAGAATAAAGCGAAGCTCCTAGCCAATCACAGCCCTCTATTTTCGATAATCATCAATGTAATTATACTAAAAAGGGAGAGAAACCACTGCAAAACAACCGTCTGCTTCTTTGATCAAGCCCCCATCCATCACCATGGACAAACAACTTAACTTTGCACAAGTTAAGGCTCTTTCGCATTTGCTAACACATGTAACTGTTGCTTTAACACGAGCCTGCTGTGAATTTGCACTCTTTCAGTCTTTATTCCTACCCACTTCCTTTGTCAAATGTAGGTGAACCCAACTGGAGTCGAATTCTTAGGGACCATATCCATATTCAGAAAGAGAAATAACACTTCGTCATTGCCTGTTTATAATCTCCATGGGACACGAAATTAGACATTTTCAAGTTGTAGTCAAGCAAAAATGGCAGAGACATGTGCAAAAAAGTTTGATACACGTGCAAAGTTGTTGTTTTGCTTATTAAACCTTTTGATGTTCTTGTTGCTGTTGAGTCATTGGATCTTAAAGTCCCTGATGTTTCATGCAAAACAAGAGGAAGTGATATCATTTGACGTTTTGACCAAGGAATCATGAGACGTTCATACTTGATGGAAAAGCAAAAGCAAACAGTCACTCGCAGTGGTTTCTCTCCCTTTGCAGTGAAGCTTCTGGCCTGAAGAAACCACTGCTCACAGGGTAATGAAAGGCGTACCTTTTCTGTCAAAAAATGGTGCATACAAGAATGATGGGTGGGACCACAAGGCAAAGCCTATCCGTATAACACTTTATTGAGTACCCCCCGCCCCGCCCCTTACGCCCCAGGGTGTTTGTGCAAGCAAAAAGAGGTTATATGATGTAATATCCAACCATTGACATTCTTACCTGGTTTGATTTTGTACCACAAACAACTTTCCTTTCGTCGAGCCATTGTGAAGCAAACACTTTATCAGTTCTTCCCAAAGCAACTTCTCTTTCTTTAAACAAGGAAGGTAACCGTCTCGTTGTAAGATCCTTTTTAAGAGAATCTTCAAGCTTCATTGTCTTGACTCTCGTTTGTCGAGTGGCCACATGTTTGAACAAAGACATGCTCAATCGAATAAATTCGCGACTGTTTGTAACCGATTATAACATTTAACTCTGCAGGCAAACTTTGCACATGGCTGTTTCACATCGTGGACACAGTTTCCAGGATTATTCACACAAATCAAACGAGAAAGAACATCACGGATATGATGACGAGGAAAGGCCGAAGGCGTCTGCACACATATTGCAATGTTGACAAACCTTTAGTTTCCCTTTCAAAACCAAATATAAATAACCGCAGTCCAAATGTGATTTCTACGTTGACACTACATATGAATCCCAACAAGGAGTCTTGTTGTCAATAAACTAACCAGAGGAAAAGCTTCGTTTAACGATGAACGTCATGTGAGACAACAACACGTCAGTCCGTCGACGCCAGGCAAATGTTGAAAACAAAAGACAACGAAAAAAGGAAAACAAAGAAACCTAGACAGGTTCCTCCACCTCTTCTTGCAACCTACAGCTGATCAAATCACAAAATAAAAGTCAAAATACAGCAAAATAAGAGGGATAAATTGCTGATCAAATCGACCAAAACAATCCCCGGTCTCCTCGATCAGATGCTCGTGCTTGCTGCATAACGACTGCGCAGATATCACTGATCCCCAGTCTTACGCAGAAACGTGATTGAGTTCCAGTTCCGCGACTCTTTGCGAATGCTTGTCGTCAGTGATTACTTTTTGCGCCCAATCGGAGGTCAGCATTCGAATGAGTCATGGAACTAGGAGGTTTTCAATGGAATGAAACTACTATGATGACCCAACTGACCGTCCCTGGGTCTCCGTGGATGGTGTACATGTAGTATAGGGTGACGGCAGGGTAAAGGGCAAAGCGCAGGCTAAGCGTTTGAAAACTGAGACTATTAAAAGAGTTGGTGGCGTTGTTTGGCGACATAAGTTTGCTCGAGCGCTTTATAATTTTTGCAACTAGAAGCCACTCGTTAATTAGTTTGAGAAATTTATGAAGAGTTGCTGTGGTTTTGCTGACATTATAAATATTATGAAGAGTTGGTTTGTGGTTATGCTGGAAAGCTTGCTTTGACGTGTATGTGTGTATGCGTGTGTGTACTTAGCGTGATGTAAATGTGTAATATGCGAATAATCTTTTTTGGCCAAGTCTTACTTCTCATGCGCCGCTGTAGTCTTTGCGGAGCTTGATTCAGTTAGCAATTTTGTACCGAAGATCAGCCTGCAATCTATTTCATGAATTTAGGCGGAAAATTAGCCTGTGTACAGCCGCCCCTCTCCAAAAGGAGAGGGGAGGCTATATATATACATATGGAGCGTAAACTTGGGCGTTGTGGTAGTGCATTAATTGTGAATGTTAAGGTCGAGTGAGAAATGATATTTTTTCCGAATACTCTTCCGTACAAACACCCTTACTTTTCTCCTTTTAGGTTTCACATGTCTTAACTTCTTCACCGAGAGTCTGCTAGGTGCATGACCTCGTGGCTGTAATCCAATTCCATTGCGCTAGGAAAGTCTCTGGCACCCAGGGTAGTCATAAATAAATGCACAAGACGTTTCAATCAGTTTTCTATAAGCCCAAAATAACTAATCATTGCAAAACGACTGTTCGGAGTTCTGCAGCAAAACATTAACTTCAGTTGCTGCTCGCCCAAATTAAAAAAATTTAAACCTTCAAATCAACCATCTTTTACCGTACTTTTCTGCCACAATCTCGTCTCCGCGATCTAACGACCGGCAAAGATAAGTAACTCTGAAACCTAAGGGCGAGCCAAAAAAATATATATTTCTCTCTTCCTCAGATAAATGAAACAACTCGAGCTGATCTCACGGATATCTCGAACAACTTCGGGAACAAAATGTAAGTTTACGACATTACTTTGCGCTCGGCATCAAATATTTGCAGCCGAAATAACTAGAAGTGTTCTCGCGATATCTCCAACCAGAAGCATGCTTCTGCTTCAACTCATTCCAGTGTCACTACGTCAAATACCCAAAACAAGCCGAAAAGTACCTCGTGCATACCTTATAGCTAATTTTCACATCCCATTACGTCGCAATGGCGCAATCGGCAGGCTCAATTTAGAGTCTCATCTGCACTGATCTGGCCTCGGTTGTTCAAAGGCTGGATAGTGCTATCCACCGGATAAATCTCTATCCAGTGGATAGCGCAATTGGTTCACCCAATACTTATCCGCTGGATAGTGATTTACCCAGTGGATAGCACTATCCAATGTTTGAACAACCGGGGCCTGACGGGTTACACGTAAGCCGGTTCAAACCGTGGGATGAACCTAGTATATGGCCTCGCTCTCCATGAGTTCTCTGTAACTCAAGTGGATAAAGCGCTCGTGACATGCGATTAATTCATTTTCACACTAATTATTTCTTCTTTATTTCTTCCAAAAGTAATAATTAATTCTTCCTCATAATTATTTCTTCCGGCTGAAAGAATAAATCAAAGAACTCGAAGATATCTCGAACTAATTCCGTAGCAAGTTCGGGACATTCGGAAGCAGCTTCGCGACCTCCGGATGCAACTTTGAAACATTCCTGAGCTGCGCGAATCCTTTACTTCGCGCTCCGGCGAAGCAATTAACATTATTGCAGAAATGTCTGAAATGTACGGTATTCTAAGTATTCCAAGGATGAGAAACACCTTTCTTGTAAGTAACGACAGTCAAGAATGGTGAAATCATGATCAAAGAGATGGATACAGCTTGTTGCAACTGAATTTTGAATAGAAATCCACAAGAGATTGTAATTGTGGTACAAGAAAGTCAAGAAAAAGCTCGCTATCTGGGTGCGGCCTCTGCTTATGGATTTAAAGGGGCCTCTTTGAAAAAAAAGGACGCGCTCTCTTTAGACACCTGCTTTAGAATAACGTTACAAGTTAAGAGTACTAATGACGTAGAACTGACTGAGAGGTTACAGGAAAAAGAGCAGGCACTGGTCGTTCAGTATTTTTGTTAATAGTGTTTACTTAGCTACTTATACCGATTGCCTTGAGTCTGGATATCTAAAATTATCAAAATAAAAACAAAAACAACGACATAAAACAAATAGCGTTCGTTCAACGTTCAACGATCAACCACGTGTCATATCAGTTAGCCTGCGAAAACATCCGTTTCTTCTCGCTCTTCACCGCTGGGGATATTTCGAGAGAAACTTTCACAGCGGCGAAGAGCGTGGAGAAACGGATGTTTTCGCAGGCTACATATCAGTAGACTTAACCTGGGATCAGGTGGTCATTCTTCCCTTTTGTTTGGGAGACTAGCTGCATGGCAAGGAAGTTCCTTAGTGCCTGGTAATATCAGTCATGTCACTAGTGCTGTCCGTTAACTTGTCGGGCCCTTTTCTCTTCTAAGCATTGTTCAAGTATAATAACCTGCACGCGGAAAAGCTGGCAATGTATAACTATTTAGTTTTCTTGAAGGGACATCGTACGATTTCAGATACTGATGGTTTCGTGATCTGATAGACCTGATCAAGAGCCATTATGGCTCTTGACCTGATACGGCTCCTGATCCCGCGCGTTTTTCAACACCACGCACGACGTTTGTCGAAGGGGTGGGGGGGGGGGGGGGAGGGGAATTCATTTACCGGTGAAACAGAAAGGCGGCGGACAGGTTTTAATGTCTTGCAGTCAGCAGTCAACCCGTATAAAAAGCAGGCACGTCTCCAAGGCGGACACTGAGCGGTTGATTGCTCGGAGCTGGGAAGTTCGCTGTTTTGGGCGTTTTTATTTGTTGGTATTTCAGCGTCGAAAAAGGGGAAAATAGTACAGGACGAGACACTGATAAAATTGGATTATAGATAGGTGCTTATGAAGAACAAACAGCAAGCAGTGGTATCAAATTTGACCACAAAGCCAACTCAAATTATCAAAATTGAGTCAAGGCCAAGGGTCACATATCTAATTTCCTGTCAAGCATTCCGCAGTTCTTCCTGTCAATTCATTGAAGAGTATGCGATCCAAGCTCATTCCTTCAAATCGGCATAACTTGGACTGCTGTCAATTCGCGCTCTAAGAAATACGAGCAAACTCGGGCCAAAAGATTCAGAGGTACTTTTGGCAGATAATCTCGAGGCCCGAAACACATATTGATCGCAGGTATAGCGCCCTTTCGTTAATAATCAGACGCTATCCGGCGGCACATTTTACACAGGGAAAAGGCTTTTGTGGTGTTTAACCGCACCACGAACTGGAGATCATCCATCTTCAACAACAAACTCAACAATAACTATCTCACAAAGGGGATTCAAAATGACAGCTTTTCTTTTTATTGCCTTGCTGTGCATGATTTCGAGGCGTTCGTCTCATGGACAGCAGTTTAATTCAAGTCAAGGCGAGAACATTATCCCTGGAAAACAACAGCAAATACTAACGGGGTAAGTAAAATTCTTTACTGATCCAAAACGCCTTTGCCAACCACCCTTTAAATTTTGAAGCGCGACTTGATCGTCCTGATATTTTATGAAAAGAAATATAAACATCTGTGACATAAGGTGTAATGGCTTGAGTTTGTACTGCTTGTACCGAATATTGCCCCATAATGTTGATCGAAAACATGAAATTATCGACTATTGTTACAAGATTTTTCCTAAGTGA
Organism: Porites divaricata; assembly: GCA_038088405.1. Classification (NCBI taxonomy): domain Eukaryota; kingdom Metazoa; phylum Cnidaria; class Anthozoa; order Scleractinia; family Poritidae; genus Porites; species Porites divaricata. Next base: position 19,584,497 of record JBBMOI010000003.1, read on the forward strand.
CTTGATTCTTTCTTTTATGAACACTTTTCAGTAATATATTTCTGTGTAAACCAATGATTGATTATTGATTTACTAATTACTACTTTAATAACCCTAACAGTACGTATTGTTAAATTCATGCAGCTTTTTATTTCAGTGGCCAAGTTTCGTTCCCATGCTTGAGCGAGTATCAATTTTAAACTGTCAATTGATCTTCCTAATGACTCTGTGTCACTGGCTAATTGTATTTGTTTTGACGATTTCATAAGGCCAAATGTGTGTGGTGGAAGAATAAACCCGCATTGCTGCCCTGGATGGCAACAAAGGTCCTCTGTTGGGTTGTGTATCGTGCGTAAGTAACTTTACAACTTTAAGTCGTAATTTCGCGCCACAAGACAAGGAAAGCACCCTTACCGGGGGGAGGGTCAATTTCCTTTAGAGCCCATAGTTTGCGCTTTTTCTGTTCAAACTTATTTCGCAGGCAATTCATTCTTAGCACATTTCGTTTGCTACTAGTGAGTAAAAAAGACACATTTAGTTGCTGATCCAATGTTTGTTCAGGTAGTGAAATCGATGGTGATGACTGCGCTGCGGAGTAGAATATACATGAATATTCTATGCAGCCCCCCCCCCCCCCCCCTTGTCAAAACCCCTACTTTGTATTTTGGGGCTAGGAGGGGTTGTGAAGGGGGGGGGGGGGGACGGAGAAGAAGGCATAAGGATGTCATTTCGGCCCTCTAGCCATAAAGACAACCGGCCAGGGGCCACATAACCCGCGATCAGGCGATTTTTTTTACCCTGATCGCAGGTTGGGGGCCACACATCAGGTGCCTCACATTCAAGTACTTTTTATCTCAAATTAATTGCTATCTTAATCTTTAAAGCTCCTTATCAAAAGTCTCCTTACTTATCACAGTGGTTTTTAAAATTTTCAATTGCTTTTTAACCCTTTCACTCCCACAGGTGGCCAAAATCATTTTTCGACAAAATTCCGAATTTAATTTTATATACTGCGCAGAGAACAAATAGTGCTTTTAGGAGTTTCATTTTAAAAGGTCCCACAACAGGATTTAATTCAAAGTTTATCTACCATACCAGACTCCATTATTACCTCAGGCAGTGTAAGGGTTAAGATGTGGTTTGTACCCTAAGGCCCGGTTCAGACGCCGAACTTTTCATGAGCCGAACCTAATTCGAATTAAGGCCGACCCAAGTTATCAAGACCGGCTGAATTGATTCAGACGCCGATCTTAATTGCAGCTGAACTAAGATCAAAAAAAGAAAAATGCTCATTTTGGTCAAACTGCTTACAAAATACGTTATAATAATTTATACATTAGGCTCGGTACATGAAAAGTTCGCCGTCTGAATCAAAGCCGTTCCAAAGTCGCTCCAAAGGCGAAATTCCAGGCCGAGCTAGGCGAAAAGAACGGCTGAGCCGTTCCAAATTGAAACAGGCGTTCCTAATTGATTCAGACGCCGAACGTTTCATGTACTTAGTTCAATGTATTAGGTTCGGCTCATGAAAAGTTCGGCGCATGAACCGGGCCTAACAGCTTTTTTGTTAATGCTATTTGTCCAAAATTGCTTTCTTTCTGTCCTAGAGAATTCTGTTTATTCTTGATTATTAGCATTTTTGACCATTTGTTGGTCAGCTCAGATTGCATACAACCGCCTTGAAAATCCTCTCAACAGTTTTGCAAAAAAATGTTTATTTGGATTTGAATGAATATATAACAAAGAGAATGTTAAGGAGTTTCCTTTTCTATTAAAAAGTACTTACATAAGATAGTTTTACACGTCCTTCGGTTCGCTTAGTATCAAAGCTATTAGTCACAGTCTGATGATTCAAAATTAACCTGTAGTCTGATCTGAGTACAGTACAACTAGACCTTGTTTGCTGACGACATCGTTATCGATGTATCCAGACATCCCCTGATGATCCTAACCTTCAACTCGTATTACTCATGCAGAGAGGCAAAAGGTTGTAAAGTATCACTGATCTGTGCGAAATTGAATTAATAAATGTCATCAGCCTGCATAACTTTCATACAATCAGGAAAATTTCTGGAGCGTTTGAAATCCTGCCTGCAAAACAGGCGCTTTTTTTTGGCGTTTTTCAGGCGAGTGAATTAAAGCACGTGCAAACGGCGGACTTGTAGCACGAGACACGCGCCTTCACGCCTGGTTTGCGCTTAGAAGAAGAAGAAGAAGAAGAAGAATACTTTATTTAGGCACGTGTCGCTTAGGAGCTAAAAAGCTCGTTAAAACGCGAACGTGAAAACAAAATTTACATTAAATGAAATAACTAAATACGATATAAATCTAACCAATGAATATAAAAACTCTACAGATATATACATATACATAAATATTATAAATTCAAAGATATTTTAAAATGATTTGTAAAATGCTATAGAATAGCCCCCCCGCCAAGGGAGAGCCCAACCCAGCCGACAACAATGCGCGAAGCTAAACACGAATGCAACGCACGCTTGAAGACGGCCAAGGTCGGACTCCCCCTAACTCCAGCAGGCAAGCCATTCCACAGTACGACCATGACTTATGCTTGCCCTCGCTCGCTTGAAAAACGCGAACAAATAACGCCTGTTTGCAGCCTTTCCTGTTGGTACTCTTTAACGATAGTGCAAAGAGGGGAATGAAAGCGAACAATTGTCCCATTATTTAAGCGTCGTGTACAAAGTACCGAGCTATCTCGTTCTGAGGTTACTTTTATCAAATTTAATCTAATTTACTTGATGTTTAAGAAAAAAAGGCAACGCTATGAAACTTTGTCTAGACTGTACAATGCATGCAAAATTTAGTTCATGATGACTGTTTTACACGAAAAGGCACGCAAAGGCAAGCCACATCCTCAAGATCAACGGAAGCACGCGCGACCTACAATTGTAGCTTGAATTTGGACCGAGAGCGCTTGACCTGAGAGAAAGGATGGTTAATTGGAAGGGTGTAAAAGATGTGTTCTAAATCTTCTGTGGTAGCTTTATTCCAGCAAATACCGACTCTTTGCCGCAAATTACGGTATAACTCATCATTACGCCTTTTATATTCCAAAAGCTTTTGAAAGGCGTATATCTATACAGCTATTTCGAGAAAAGTTGTCGGAAAAAGTGCACGTGACAATCCCGAAAGGTATTGTGGGTGGTTTTGCGTTCACTCAGACAAGTTCTTCCAGGAAATTTGAAAGAATGGCACGAGAGGCCATGAACGTATGTTTGCAAGTGCTAAAGGAAAGCAGCAAAAGTAGGTTCGATAGCTACAGCGTCAGGAACAGTGTATTCATTGATCATATCTCACATTACCTTTCCGGATTGTCGCGTGCACATTTTTTCTGACAACCTTTCTCGAGATAGCTGTATACGGAAACCGAAGGCGGGCACTGTGGGGCTAGAAAGCTCTCTGTTCCTCCTTCCGCCTTTAACAGTCTAATGACTTATGTACAGCGTTTGCTTTCAGTGTTGGTGCCATTTCGAGTAAGACCCACAAACTGTATACTCTGATACTCTTTTGGAGTAAATGGGGCAAATATCCCTGGCCCGCAGTTCTCCTTGGAATGACTATTAGTATTCTTCAGACAATTTACACAGTTTCGGCACTTATTCTAGAAAATATGGTAACCAGTATCCTTAACTTGTTTCAAACGAACTACTCTTGAAACCTTACATACATACATACATACATACATACATATACTTTATTTATGCTCGAAATTTACAGAGTAGCTGTAGAGCTAATATCGTCGAGAAAATAAGTTAAAATAAAATATAATATGCTATATTACAATTCCAATATTATTTATAAACTATATACAACATTATGCATGTAGAGGGAAATATAACTTGTAGATCTACTGTGGAAAAGCTTCATATCTGAGGATCTCCTGCTTGAATTCTAGAAAATTTAATGTTTTGTAAGTGTCTGGGAGAGAGTTCCATATTTTGCTAGCTAAGTATGAAAAAGAGTGTTGACCGTAAGTCGTTGTTTTTGGGTTGGGAAGGGCCAGGATATGATTTCCGGGCAAATTGTAGGATGACGACCGTACGGTGAACATATCTTTTAAATAACCTTTTATATAACCCGGCTGTGGGACTTTATTACTGTTTCAGTAGAAATGAGGTATGGAGTTCTTGTCTTATGCTCTAGCGATTATTACGTAACAAAGTTAATTGTTCAGTTTTGTTCCAATAGCTATGTGCCCTTACGGGTGTGGGACCGGAACTTGTTTCAGGCCAGGGGTCTGCCGGTGTCCAAATGGCGCTTACAGCCCATCATGCAGCGGTGTCCAAGTGGGAGGTATGTGAGGGGCTGAATGTCACGTCCTGGAATGGGGTAGCCTTGTGTAACATTTACCTTCTTTTGGCTTGTCACGCTAAAATCCCTCTGTAAATGACGTTGGGAAAGAATGTTGCGGGACACAAGAGTCGAACAGAGTCTTATGACACTCTCCAATTGACCGGTAACTGACATGTCGCAGGAGAAAAAAGAGAACTGGAATTCCACCTAAACTGATCTCCTGAAACGGACACAATGGTACGACAATGGTGACGGCGGGAATGTCGAGGAAGTTGACGATGAGGACGCTAAGTGAAAAAAAGAAATTGTTTCTCTGCAGCGGTATCTAAGAGAGAATAATCCCATATGGGGAGAAAGGGTGGCGTAGTGATGTGAGCACTCGCCTCCCACCAGTGTGGCCCGAGTTCGAATCCTAGCGTCGACGCCATATGTGGGTTGAGTTTGTTGTTGGTTCTCTCCCTTGCTCCGAGAGGTTTTTCTCCATGTACTCCGGTCTTGCCTTCTCCTTAAAAACCAACACTTCCAAATTCCAATTCGATCTGGAACGTATGGACAAGTTTCAACGAGTTCTCAAGAACTCCTAAGTGCTCAGTGGGTAAAAACATTACAATTAACAAGGTAATGCAGTATAAAAACCCTGGAAACCGAATTCGGTACAGTGTACTTGCAAGTATGGATTAATGAGGCATTTTTGAGAATGTGTACCCTAGCGAAACAAACATACAAAACAAATACTGTCATAACGTGGTAGCATCCGGAAAACGGCTGATGTGCTCTAATATACATCATGGAATCATCTAATGCCTCAGGTTATAGGATCATACACGGAAAAAAGTATACAAAAATAGAGGACAACTAGACTGAGAAAACAGCCGACATTTAGCGACGCCAGCGAAATGACGCGGGGACTGAACCTTCATTGGCGGCGTCACGAGATAAGTGTCGGCCATTTTCTTAGTCTGCAGGGCAACTTAATTAATGCTATTATTTTCCTCATTAGGTGAACAGTGTTCTGTGCTTTGTTTCAATGGAGGAACTTGCAACAAAACCGTGTGCATCTGCAAAACAGGGTTTAGTGGAAAATTCTGCGAAACTCGTAAGTTTATTAAGAAAGGGCGACGGCTGCATAGGATTTACTAATAGCTGAAAATTGGTCAGATGTTAAATAGTGTCAGATGGGGAAGGGTTTCTTTTTTATTTGACTGATAGCTGAGAAGCCGTCCCATATCTGTCAGTTGAGATCGACTGACATATGATGGTTGAAATTTTCAAAGTTGAGATTACTTTCAGGTCATTGCTAGTGAAGTTACTAGCAATTATTGTCGGACTGCTTTCGTGATAAGCTGAGTGCAAACATTCTTGATCCATAATGTTGGGAGTCGTTGCGTCCGTGTTGGCAGTGGTGTGCAAGCCGACACGTAACAGCATGCGACAAGGTGTACTGTGCAAACGGACGCAACCTGTAGCATCCAACAATGTTGCGCGGACGGACGCAACATTGTTGGATGCTACAGGTTGCGTCCATTTACATGGGGCTAAAGATATATCGCTGTTTTCCGATCTGTATGGTGATCGCGCGATACCCTTGTCGTGATTGTTTTATCGGGATTGAGGTAACCCTATTGCGATTCTGTATTCACTTTCGCCACCTCCGTAAAATATATCTCCTCTACCATGTCTATTAAAAATTTAAAAAAAAACATTAAAAAAAAAAGTGTATTAAAAAAAAACAATAACAACACTGCTGAAGTCCATCAGCAGGTCAATCGTTACCACAGCTCCCTTGTTTAAGTTTTTTCCCCGTTTTTCATCATAAGTTTTCCATACCAATCTGAAACATTTGTTTTATGAAACGTAATTGTGATACGCTATGTGAAGGAGGAGAAAGGTCTAAAGATCCTTCAAATGAACTGAATATCATGACGGAGACATAGAATATCACGACGGAAATGTTGGCTGCTACACAAAACTATTGTCAAAATTAGACGAAAATGGTTACTGAGAAACAGTTATGATTACTTTACGTGAACGACAGAGTGAGTAAGTAGTAGAATGACTTGAATGACTGTATTAGTACATGAATGAATGAGTGAGTAAGTGACTTGTGTTAATGAGTGAATGAACCAGATACTAGTGACTAAGTTATTGAGAAACTTAGAATACAATAATAATCGAATGGAAATGGATGTGAAATTGGATGAGTTGCATTAGATAAATTAAATTGGATGAATTGAATGAAATGGAATTAATTGAATGTACTGAATGGATTTGAATGAATTCAAAGAATTGAACAAATCGCATAAATTGAATGAATTCGCACATATCCAGATTGTATGTGAACAGTGCGGACTGGTGAAGAGGAGATGTGTGTGGTATGGTGGTGTTACGGTTCCTAAGCTAAATTTATAGGCAAAAAGACAATGGATGAGGTAATAGCCAATAAGAAAGTGGCTGACATCTTGCTCTAACCAATCACGAAAAGCTTATTCTTATACTGATAATTTATTCAACTGACTGAATATTTAATCGCAAGAAGTATGCTACTTTGTAAAAAACAACAACAACAACAACAACATAATTCTTATTCAGTGGTTTGTTAGAATGAGTTACTAGGAATAGAGACGGCAAAGGTCTGCTATAATTAACCATGGCGCTAATAACCTCAAACCTGCGTTATTACAAAACATAACCTAAACATCAACTTTTATATATTCCCAAGTGTTGAAATTCTTCGAGGGCAAACCATTGAATGAGAAGAAAAAATACGTTTAGCGTGCTTTTAGATTAAAAAAAGAAAACGTCCTTACACTTTTGAAAAGTAGAAAAGAAAAGAGGTGAAAAGAACGCTTATGAGCAGCAGCCACGAAATACCTTCACAAATTATCAGTGCGTATGTCACTTACGTAACTATAACATTTGTAAAACGACCGTCCCCGATCCAACAACTCATCTTAATAAAAATAGAAGTTTACTCAATAGAGATTTGTCCATTAAATTGCGTTAACAACCTTTTGAACAATTGGGGCCCGTTGGATGACGAAACGCCCGCGTCCGAGTAAAAAGGTTTGATTCAAAGGAGATGTCGTGGGAGCTATTACCACGAAGGCATATACAAATTAATACTTTTTTAAACATTAATTGGTACAGATGATGACATACATATAAGAGAGAAAATTGCTTTTAATCGCTGTTTTTTGAGTAAAAAATAGCTGATAATAGCTAAGAAGTTTGATCTTGGTCTTAGTTTGATCCCCAGTCCACTGCATCACACTTTTTTGGTTCAAACGTGCTCGTATTAAGCACGCTCTACCTTTTTTCGAATGCGATTGCCCTTTCACGATCGCGATAGCTTTATCTCGATGGCTGTTATCGAGATCGCTCAAATCATGATCTCTCGCGATCGCGATATCTCTATCGCGGTTCCATTTTCTCTCTCTTTTTTAAGTTTATCAGCAACACTTCTTAGAAAAACGATGTAATTAAGAAGTCAAGAAAATGTCCTTTGAACACACTGATTTTCTTGGTTGATTTTTCACGTATCTTTAATAACATACTAATATACGCTCTACAAGAAGGTGCGCGCGTGACTAATTATCCCGTGTAATAATGTATTTTTATTTTTTGTTTTCAAAAAGCTATTTGCCAGGACCAGTGCCTGAATGGAGGACGTTGTGTAGGACCAGACAAGTGCGCATGCCCTTACGGATTTACTGGTAACCGCTGCCAGCAAGGTAAAAGCAGTTTGTTTTTTTATAGAATACTCCCATAAAGATACTAAACCGAATCCTGCCTCGTTGGCAGACGTCTCTCTATTCATGTAAACTGATTTGTGCGCAAAGGAAGATAGAAAGGAGAAAACGTGTTCCCTTACGCTTCATCACCAGTAACTCGCGAATCTGTTGAAATCAAATTGAATCAGACAATTTGAATACCTGTAAAACAGACTGCGTCATAAAACGAATAACATTCAACCCACCTTAACTATAACTTGGTTAATCTACCGAGGTTTCATGACGGCTGTAATTTTCATACGTTTACTCTCTAAGGCAAAGTTGCTCGCACTTCCATCCTGTAGAGAATGTTATCTAGTTAAGTTTTCGTAGTCCGATCTATCTTGTAGCATCCATATTGCGTGGAAATTAGTAAGGTTGAATTTCAGTATTTCGGCATGGACGGATGAATATCGAACTAAGAAGACAGTTAGGAAAGGTAATAGAAATTGAACGAATCGACCACCCGAAAAGTTGATTTTAAGACGAGGGATCGGACGTAATTGCTTTGTGGAGGAGGGGGAGTAATAGACCTTTTTAGCTTGAACATTTCATTCTCATTCAGACCACATGATGGTCTCAAGAGAATTTGCTTTTTGTCTTTTTTTATTAGTTATGCACGCATATGCACGTGAATAGCGCGACATTTGAAAGGAACAGTTCTCTTGAGTAACGTCACATGGTCTGCAATGGAAACACAAAACATACAAAGCTAAAAAGGTCTATTGTCTCCTCCACGAAACTATAGTAAAGGGGACCCCCTACTAATTATGATGAAACGATTAGATGATGTATCTTCCAGGGAATCTTTTCTTGTGCGTTCGTTTTTTGAGTTTTAATCAACAGATGAATCAATCTACTTGAATTTTTTTCTTTCGTGTAAGATTACAGACTGGGTCCATGCTACACGGAAGTTAGGAATCGCATGTGTCATAACCAACTTCAAGGCGTCGTGTGCACACGACTAACTTGCTGTGCAACCATTGGAAAAGCGTGGGGGAACCCGTGTGAACGATGCCCTGCCAAGCCAGGTAAGCATGCAAAAACGTTCAAATTTTGTTTTGTTTATTTTTGTTTTGCAAAATACCAGAAAACAGACTGATTCGAAGGTGAGCACTTCTAATTACAATTGTCGTTTTTTTTTTTTCAATGGCTTCATTTTGGAGCTTCGCCTTCAGTCTAACCTGTATTTGCAGACACGTTTATGCTACTGAAAGCTCTCCATTTGCTCTTAGTAAAAGTGGTATATAAACGGTACGGTGGGTGGAGCCACCTCTTATACAACGTAAGCGGATGTGGCACTCTATATTTCATAATATGAGTATTTAGTTTCTCAGCTCCTATATTCCTGCTTAACCCTATTCTATTTATTTTTCTTAGAGCCTTGTGACAGAGGATTTCTACCAAATTTTCGCAGCAAGGCTTGTCAAGGTAATCAAGTGTTCAGTGTATGCTTCTGACCTTATGGGATAATAAGTTGGCAGTTAAGGGTGTGGGCTGCCAGCCGAGATCTTGCAAAACGTTTTTCTCTCCCTTTCCAAGGCAAGACAAATTTAAGAAAATAAATGGAGAAGACAAGAGAAAAAGTAACCGGTCATTTCGCCCTGGTTACTTAGCCATGCATAATATTCCTCGTTCTATAACCCAGAAACCAAAACAAGCACGCTTCAAATATAATATTCCTCGTTCTAGATTAGGGGGCGAAGTAACCGTCAGGTGGCGAAATGACTTGGGGGGGAGATGACCTTTAACCAGAAAAAAAGAAAGAAAGGACACTGGCCAGGCCATCAAATGCCGAAAAATCAATTGTCTTGTGTTTTCTGTGTTGGATTAAGGGGAAAAAACGACTCAAAAAACTAGGACAAAAATTTACCCTGTTTCAGAGGAGTTAAAAGGCACCCATCTGGGCCTTCTGTCGCAGAACATTTCACACCTTGATCGGCAAAGGGACGTTAATGCTCCTTACTTTTATTGGTAGTGTCGCTTAATTAACATTTAATTCACCTAATGCATTATAGATATTGACGAGTGTAAAGCGATCCCAAAAATCTGTGCTGGGGGAAAGTGTGTGAACACGATTGGAAGCTACCGGTGCGAATGCCCCGCTGGAAAGAAACTTAACCCCGACTCGCAAAAATGCGTCGGTAAGTCGATAGAGGTCCTTATATGTGGAATTATTTAAAATGAACTAAGATCGTGTCGATACATAGTTAAAGTTCGACTTTTTAAGCTTTCACTCTCTAAATCAGTCGATCGATCAATAAATTAAACAAGTCAATCAGTGAGTCGATCAATTAAAAAACATGAGCCTAAGTGAGGTAACCACTCTGAATTTTCCTGACTTGTTCTAAACTTTGCACCTCCCAAGCCCTAATCATTTCTATTTTATAATGACAAGGAAGATGTCATTGAGTTTATTTTCTGAAATTGCGACTTCATTATAAAGGGTTTATCTGCAACAACCCAATACATGCAGGTGCAAAAGGGGCACCCAACTTTCAATTTGGACTTATGTCTAGCAATGATCGAATGAATGACTTGATTTAACTGAATCCGCAGTCATTTTCTCTCTAACAACACTTGCCTCGCACAATAAACCTCCACTTTATGAGTTACTACCAGTTGTGACATCATTAATTTGCGTTATGCCAATTGACTGATTTTACTGTCTTTAGATCAAGATGAGTGCACTGAGATTCCCGGCATCTGTGCGAATGGCCGATGTGAAAACACAGAAGGAAGTTTTAGATGTATTTGTCAGGCAGGATATACCTTGAATCAAGCCAAAAGCTTCTGCATAAGTAAGTTTTCAAAGAAATGGGGTACATGTGCGGGTCACTATCTTTCTGTAATAGTCATCCTCCCATCGCTACAATGCCTTGATATATGCTGTTTTCTAGGCTCTGTTAAAGGCTTCTGTTATCAGCGAGTGGTAAATAATTATTGTGTTGACCAGTCCCCCACTAACACGACCAAGTTTGACTGCTGCTGCTCAGAGAAGAAACCCGCGGGCTGGGGACCACTCTGCGAAAGATGTCCCGTCCAAGGAACACGTGAGTTGCATGTGAAAGACTCGTATTTTCACGTGATCATTTTGTGATTTTCTCTACCTCCTGCCTTTCCTCCCATAGTTAATGTATGCAAATTATTTTTCATTTACAGCCGGATACACAACCTTATGCCCAAACGTAACAGTGCCAACTGTAAATCCTGCAGGTTTGTTGCACGATAAACGAAGATAGCTTTTGTCTTTACCCCGCCTTGAAACTTTGTTCAGCGCAATAACAAGGTAGTATATATGAGACCGTTTATAAGTGGTGACATCATGGAATCTATCTCTTCGGCTTCCCCCGTCCCAGGTCATAGAAGGACAACGGATTCGTAGGTTTGCACAATAAAGGTCCAACACGATACAACAATGCAAAAGAAAGCAATGGCCAAATCGAGTCGCAAATATACATAACTAATTATCCGCCGACAGTGCGCACCCAGAACATTCAAATGAAAGAGTATGTAAGTTATCGCAAGCTAGTACAAGGAAAAATTGACATGGTCCGGTAAGACCCGGGAGTGAGACCTTGCATTGACCTGAGACTGTCATGTATTTCACAGAATTCTATTTGGCTATATCGTTTATTTATTGGAAGATCAGTCCGAATAGCTAGTTGAATGTGGTTGGGCGTCCGTTAACAGCATGGACTGTCTTAATAACCGCTGTAGATTATTTTATTAAAATGGTTTACTTACATCTGAAATATTACTAATTTGTTTTCGATAGCTTTAGTTAACGACTGCCGAAGTGGTAGGGACCTGTGTCCTAACGGAAGGTGCGAAAACACTCCTGATGGTTTCCGTTGTGTGTGTAACGCAGGATATGTGCTGGGACGAAACAACCAATGTACTGGTAAATAAACCATTTTATATTGAGTTGGGTAAATTGGCGTGGGATGGAATCGAATGGGGCCCAGGGCTCGACGCGGAAGGAGGAATCCCCGCTGTACCTTTAGAATATCGAATTGTCTCGTAAAATGTGTTTCTAAATCATAGAAAATTATTTCTGGGTACCCTAGTCTTTATCTTTTAAGATACTCTCTTAGCTTATCCATAGTCAGGCACGGAAAATTTATCAGGAAAAGGAAAATCGGACGGGCTGGTTGGGATTTCGCCCTGCCTTCTCCCCACGCAGGCTGGGGATGGTGATGAATCAGGGGAGGGAAGAGGTGGGCTTTTTAACTTTAAGGGGGGGGGGGGGCTTATTAGGGGGAGGGAGCTTATTTGAGAGAAGAGGCATTTATAGAGGATTTACGGTAGCTGTAAGTGGCTAGGAAAAAAGCTGACATATCTACTTATTCAAAGACAATTTATTACCTACAATTTCTATCTTCCAATACGAGCGGTGCTTTGTAGCTGCATAATGCGCAGAGTCAACGTAGAGATTAGTACGATTAGATTGAGGGTTTAGAGCATGTGTCAGCAACTGATCGCGTACAAGAAGATTAAACAATGGAAATCGTTAAAGCATCCAGCTAAAAACGGTTACGGTCACTTAAGAGAATTAGTCATTGACGAGATGTTCGACGCCTAGGGCTTTGGTTGGCAAAATTACGGTTTGAATTTAGTGATCGCTTATGTAAGGTGGTCACGCATACAGGTCCGACTGTGGTTGAAAACTAAACCATCGTAAGCGACCACCTCTTGTATGACCGACCACGAAATATTCACATTTGGAGAAGGAAGGGCAAGCCTTCCCACGTTCTGGAAAAGTGGATGAGGTAAAGCTAACTTCTCAAAGATGTTCATGTCTCCCTCCTTTATCTGCTAGATAAAGACGAATGTTCAACGGATTCCAGTCTGTGTAGGAATGGTCGATGCATGAACACAGATGGTAGCTTTCGGTGCGAGTGCAACTCTGGCTTCCTGGTCACCTCAGATAGAAAAGGCTGTATAGGTTGGTGTCCATGTTTCTGATAATGCAGGAATTAAATTTAAACTTCATCTTAAGTTTTTCTCGCAACCTGGGTGAAAAGACAATAAAATTATGCTGGGTGACTCCCCTCCCTTTTGCTGTAGTTATTTCATCTTTTTTCAATTTTTATTTCATTTTGCCTGATAAACGCAAATTAACTGTAGCCTGAGAAAACAGGGTCAGCACTCGTTAACATCCGTCGAAAGGCCCTTGGACACCTTATGAAGTTTACACAAGGTAGATTAAAGTACACATAGCATCAACCCCAACCCAAAAAAGGAACCTAACCAGTTTCGAAACAGTGCTTAACCCTAATCAGTAAAGGAACTGCTTAATCCTAATCAGTAAAGGCAGTGCTTAACCCTAATCAGTAAAGGCAGTGCTTAACCCTAATCTGTAAAACGCAGTGCTTAACGGGCTAATCCAAAACGATAAGGAATACTAAGTTGTGTAAACTTCATAAGGTGTCCAAGGGCCTTTCGACAGATGTTAAAAAGTGCTGACCAGAAAACAGCCGACATTTCGCGGCGCCACCATGAATGCTTTCCCTTCGAAATAACATCTGAGGAATCGAGAACAGAATACAATATTGATAGGAGCGATTTTCGTATGACCTTGAAAAATGATTTCGGAAAATGTTCGTTGTTTGTTTTATCAGCCAATGGATGAAAAGATCAAAACATCGACTCTTTCGTTTTCAAAGAAAACCTTAATATGGAGAAGGCATTGTTCGATTAGCCAATCGTGTTGCAGTATGACGTCAAAGCGAAGTATCGATTGATTTCTAGAAAGTTCTCGGGCGTGAAGTTTTTCCACCAAGCGTTCGATTAACCAACCAAAAGCCACGCGCGTTTGTATCTCTTCGCTAAATCAATCAAATCGCTCTATTTCCGTTCGTTTGTTGTTTCTGTTTTGTTAGCGCGTTTTCATTTCAAGGTCATCCGAAATTCGCTCTGACGTGTCACTACCCTGATCTAGGAAGTGCTTCTGATGTTTGAAGCAAATTTCTCTCGCTAGACGACCAATATCAGAAGTACTATCCAGAACTGGGTAGTGACTCGTTATCAGTATAGAATTTTTGCGCTCGTTTCTCAGACGTAATTTTGCGGAGAAACCAGTTGTGGTGTGGCGAAATGTCGGCTGTTTTCTCAGGTTAATTAGCTAGACAGTACGTTTTGGCAGTCTTTGCAATCAAATCTGCCGCACGCAGCTTTGGCTACCTTTAATTCCCATCAGGCAAGTTACCGTACTTTCCGTATTTTCTCGAATTAGCGGCCCGGGCCCAGTTGCTCGAAGCATGGTTAGCGTTAACCAGCGTTTTATACCTTGACAACGTATTGGTTCTGATACTGCTTAACCAATGGTTAAAGCTAACCATGCTTTGAGCAACTCAGCCCCGGGCGTTAAAATTTCAGATAAAAACAGGGCTGCCCATCAAGTTTTCCTTTCAACGGACTGTAACTTTTTTGGCTAAATCGTCAAGAGAAAAGCAAAGACTACATCATTATCCAGGTCCAAACGTAACGTCAATATTAATATTTTTCGTTTGTTAAAATAGTGGTTGGTGATCACGCACACCGTAGTCCCATTGTCCACTTTACTCTCAGATGTATCGGTATGCATGTTGTAGTTGAAGCGTAAAAAAGTCGTAAAATAAAAACAGGCTTTACTTGTATCCCTACTATTTAAGAATGTGAGAAGGGAGGGGGAGGGGGGCGCTTATTCGAGAGGGGTTCTTGTTTGATATTTTGGCCTAGGAAGTGGGCGCTGCAGTACTCGGGGGAGGGCGTTTATTCGAGGAAACATGGTATTAAGCTATTATAGTAAGCACGGCAGGAAAGCTCTACATTGAAACAATATTGCAATACCCATCTTAGTAACATGTTCTTTTCTAGGTTTTGATCCATGCTCTGAGCAAGGGGTTTGTGAAAATGGTCGATGCCTCAGCACAAGAAATGGCTTTAATTGTCAGTGTCGTCGTGGATTTACTCTCAGCTCAAATAACAGAACTTGTGTAGGTAAGAAGCAAGTATGTGATAATAATTCTGTGGGTGTAAAAAGTCTCTTTTGGAAAGCTTAAACCGGGGCAACCTTTTTCGCTCACGTAGCTGATTTACTCTTTTTTCCAAAAAGTAATCAATCGGTACTCTGTGACAATATTTCAGTTTTCTCTTGGGGGTTTTTCTACCTCGTTGGTTAGTCTATTTTATAAGGGTCGAGTTCGTGTCATACGTATTGTGCAGAGGTCAATTGATTAGTAATTGCTGTAGTGGGTTTGTCATGTATTTTTTCCAGATATTGATGAGTGTGAATCGCCGGGTGTTTGTACAAACGGTGATTGTGTTAACTATGCTGGCGGTTATGAGTGCTCGTGTGACCCTGGGTTCGAAGCTAGCTCTGACATGCGACACTGTGTTGGTAAGTATTTTGAAGTTACCCTACTCGCGATTCATTTACCACAAATGCTTGAATGTTTTCCGCAAGAATGCGGCTAAAAGAAGTAAAGCGGTCAGATGAGTGTGGAAGGGGGCTAACCGCTCCCCGTTTAGCTCAATTGGATAAGCGCCGGTCTGCCGAGCGGGAAGTCGTGGGTTCAAACCCCGGCCGGGCCAACACTAAGGCCACGCTGCTGATCGTAAAGAGTAGGGGGCGTAGACCCTGGTGGTGTGGTACAACCTTTCATACGCTGGGTGGATAATGAAGCGGTTGATATCAATTGAGACGTAAGTCCTAATTCATCCCCTGTCACTGTGATGAGTCACCGTGGCGAATTTAATAAAGTAACTTGACATATATTCCAAGACAGGAGATCGATGCTGTTAGTTGAAGTTGTTCTATTTCAGAAGACAAAGTTTCTTTTTTTCTTCTTTCTTTCCTTTGTTTTCTTTTCTTATCCATTCTTCATTTTCTTCATTTGGGCGTGGTGAATGTACACCGGCCGATGAGGAAATTTATCTTTCATTTGCCATTTCCTTCCGACAAAAGATCTCTTTCGTTCAAAAAAATGTGTAGAAGACTGTATTTGAATCTCAGTTCTGAAGAATATTTCTGTTTTAGACATAGACGAATGCCGACGTTTTTCCGGACGTTGCGAAAACGGCGCCTGCGTGAACACCCGTGGGTCGTACCGCTGTAGCTGTAATAAAGGATTTCAGCCCACGTTGGATCAGAGTGCTTGTAAAGGTAGTTCTCGTTCTAATTCTTGAAGCTACTTAATAAACACTTTCAACCAATGCATCTATAGAAAAGGTATAACTGGATTTCTACTGTACTTAAGGGGAGCGATGTAAGATGAAAATATGCATCTGCCTGTGTATGGCTTAGTAACCTGTTTTGTACTGTTTATCGATGGCCGCCTATACCTAAAACTTTAAGCCCCTCAGATTGACATTCCAGTGAGTTAAAATCCTCAACAACATTCTGCACTTCCATGTAAGCGTTAATTTGGCAATTACCCAACACTCTCGGGGGATATAAAAGTTCAGTTTTGAGTGTGCCAGTTTTTGGTTTCCCCGTCTAGTTCTTTAGTCGGTAATACTTCTTTAGAAGGCTACTAAATTCCTTCAATCTCTTATCTTGAACTACCAGACGCGAATGAATAATGCAATAACTGTTTTGCAATTTAATGATGGTTGTTAGATGTTGATGAATGTAAACAAGGTGGTGTTTGTAAGAACGGCCGCTGTGTTAACGAACTTGGAAACTTTAGATGTGTCTGTGACCGTGGATTCAGTCCCAGCGCTGATGGCAAAGCCTGTGTAGGTAGGATGATAATCAGAAGTATTCAAATGATATTCCCCGCGGTTGAACCAGACCTTAACCTTTTATTACTAATGGGAAATGCTTATGTGAACCGGTACTACTTAACTAACCTGTACTGGGCAGATCCCTTTCGGGTTGTGTGGGAAGGGGAGGGGTAGTGTCTGACAGATCGAGCCAGCTCTCTTAAGGTCTGACGTGATTTGCTGGAAGCGCTTTCTTCGAAAACAACAGAAAACGATGCTGCTACTGACCAATTTACAAGTTACAAATTTGTCATGACTGGCTTCAAATGATCAATGTGATTAGAGGCTGGAGTGTGTTCCTTTCCTAACTCTAACCTGACCAGTAGTTCTGTCGCACATTGTTAACTGTTGATCTTGCACTGTACGGAAACCGACCAGTCAGTGAATCTGAGTGCTATTAATTACAATCACGACTTGTCACTCGATTAAAGCAAGTGTCAGCTTAAGATGTGTCCGCCTCTTACGATGATCGCTGAAATTGAATGTTGAAAATAAACGATTTACCAAGCAGAGGCCACAGATGCGATACCCACTTACTAATTTTGTGTTTACGAGAATAGTTTCAAACGTCTCATTTCACCTAGTTATTTTTGTATTACAGCTGAACCCTACTGAATATAAGAAGTTTCTAGGGAATGGTAGAATGGGTTTTGTACTACGTACAGTCGGGGGACATAAGTATTCGTCACTTTCAATATGGCGGCGATTGTTTACATTTTACGCGCGCTAGTTTTAACACCGTTTGCGGCAAATCTAACTTTAAACTCACCTTAATATTTAGTGAGATGACCCTTCATTTCAATTACATTATTTAGACGGTCAGGTATGGACTGGTAAAGGTTTCTTATATAATTCAATTCGATGTTCCGTCACACGCTCTGGATTTCACGCAGAAGATCATTTTTGGTAGTGATATCTACCGCGGACTTTTGTAGCTCTCTCTTCATGTAGAGCCAGATATTTTCTATTATATTTAAATCTGGTGATTGTGCTGGCCATTCCATTGAGGTTACTTCGTTTTGATCTTTATAATTTCTACTGTGTGGGCTCTGTGAACAGGCGCATTGTCATCCATGAACAAGTATTCTTTTCCTTCAAAATACCAGACAACTACTGGCCATAAGTTCTTGTCTAGGATGTCAATGTACTTGGCAGAGTTGATGTTGCCTTCAACTGCAGCCAGAGTTCCAACACCATCATAACAAACACATCCCCAGATCTTCCGTTCAGAGCGAGAACAAATAAGATGTGGGTTGTACTTTTCGTCGTCTTTTCGCCAAATGTAAACACGGTTGTTTGTACTGAGCACAATCTGACTTTCATCTGAAAATATTACTTTTTTCCAGTAGTAGTCTACTGTCCGACCTCTTCGCTCTTTACACCACTTGACTCGCTTTTTTCGATTCTCTTCCTGAACCACCATTTTCTTTCTCGCCAACCTTCTTTTATATCCTTCCGAATGCAACACCCTTTGCACGGTTTTCTGGCTGAAAGTCCTTGTTTTGCACTCGTTTAGCTTTGCAGTAATGTCCTGCAAGGTAAGTCGTCTGTTACTTTTAATCAAACGCTTTAAAGCATTTCTGTCTCTATTTGTGGAGCTCCTTTTCCTGCCACTTCGCGTCAAAGTCTCTACTGTGCCAGTCCTTCGGTACTTGCATAGAACGCTCGGGATAGTCGTTCTTGGAATGTTCAACATTCTTGACAGTTCCGCTTTGTTTTGCACCGATTCCGACAGAGTAATAATTAATTCTTTTGTCGCTATGGACAGTTCAGGACCTTTTCGACTCATGAGAGCTGAAAATAAATTCTCATAAGCAAAACAAAAAAAGAATATGACCCTTTTTAGCGACCCAACCTTGAACTAAATGCTGAATGACTGAATAAGCGAGGTGTCAAAACACAAACAGCTCTTATTTCTTTTCTTTCGGGAACTGTGCAGTTTTTTTTCGTGCTCTTAGTCGGATGTTTGTTTGTTTCTATTTTTGCTAATTATTCCCGCCTTTATTGACCAAACGCGCGCCCTGCATCAAGTTTTCCTGTTGACAGTGTGCACAACGGGAGTAATAATTTCGCGCGTCTTTTTTAAAAGTGACGAATACTTATGTCCCTTGACTGTAGGTACGCCCGTTTGTTATACCAGCTTCTTCGCCCGTGTTTCACTTTATATTGCAAGCGTGCTGAATTGTGGAAATCTGTCTCTTTTCTTTAACCAGACTCAACCTTAGGTCGCTGCTACGCGAAAGTGGTTGGTGACAAATGTTCGGAGCCCCTGATGAGATTTTTAACGATTTCTCAGTGCTGTTGTGGCATGGAAAATGGTGGCCAGCGAGGGTGGGATGATCCATGCACGCTCTGTCCCACAAAGGGTTCGGGTAAGTTAACCCAAAACCAATTCAGATTTTCTCAATTTACGCGGACGAGAACAATTCATTAACTCAATCAGACCTTAACACAAATACCTGCAACCGTACCACAAAAAGGGGCACGCTGTGGAATAAGTAAGTGTGCATGATTAGTCCGATTTGATGACCTGGTGGCGCGACATTTTCAGCCAGTTACAAAGGCCTTTGTTCCACAGACCTCAGAATGCCAGAAACTAAGAGGCAGTCCAATTTTATAACATCTATTTACGTAAGCCCACCAATGATTCTCAAATGCTGCAGTTTTTCCTCAATGAGTTATGTGAACCATGAAAAATAAAGAAAACGTCTTTAAATTCTGTGTTGTTGTTCCTCACTAAATTTTTTTTAGCAAAGTACAAGCAAGTCTGTTGCAAAGGACCAGGAATGACTTGCAGCGGAGAAGGTAGTAAATCTATTAAAAACTCCATTAAAAAACTACAAAAGATCAATAGATACGCTGATAAAGGTGAACGTTGATTTAGGTGTTGTTTTATTATATAAACACTAGTGAAATACCAGGTGAGCTTCGCGCGAAAACTTGATATCTTCACACGTGAAAATAACACGTGAAATATTACCGTTGCTATGGCTTCAAAATAAATCGTGCCTTTCGTAGCAAAAAAAAGTTGAATTGAATGGTTTGGTATTTCATTGGTTCTTGTATAGTAAATAGAACGTTAGATGGCCGCTTGGAGGTACGAAATTTCTCTTCTCGTGCTGAAAAATATTTCACTCGTTCGCAAACTCATTCGAGAAATATTTTTCAACACTCGAATAGAAATTTCGCATCTCCGCACGGCCATGTATTATCCTCTATATATCTCTTCAATGGCCTGCTTATAATTTTGACTCATTTAGATATTTAAGGAATATTTAACTAACCTCGTGATTTTTCGGATCCTGGTTTGCAACTCTCTGACAAAGAACTCAAATACCGTATCTGAATACTTCACCGATAGCTGACATACAGTACTTTAAACCGTGAATGCCATAGGTCTTCTTGCTCACCAGCGGGCAGTGGAAAGTACTGATTTGCTGAGTTGCTTCGCGACCCGCTATTCCGTTGCCCCCAAAGAGGAAAAAATACCCCTGGCCCTCAGTGTATATCTTGCCAAAAGAAAAAAAACACTGAAACAAACAAACTGCAACAATAACAAACACTGGAGAAGAAGGTGCGGCATGCAAACGGCTATTACTAGACCTTTGCGTTCTTGAAATGGGGGCACCGTTTTGTACTTCATGCGAAATCCAAAGACAATGAGAAAGCCTTTTTTGTTTTCAGTATTATTGTTCTTATTCTGGAATATAGCCAATCATTTTAATGCCCCTTAACATAAAAACTAAGACTAAAAGACCCCACCCCTCCCCCCCATATATAGGTCTATCTATCCGTACAACATACATCCGGTTACAAGCTCCCCCCATGAGTATAAGTTCCCCACCCCCCGTATATAAGCCCCCCTCTTACGAAGTTGTATAATCCCAGGGCTTATAATCGGAAGTTTACGGTATTGCACCTCTCATCGGCCCGCACTGATTGTGTTGTATTTCGCCTAATTTCTTCAGATGTCGATGAATGCAAGAATAACGCAGGAATGAAGACGAACGTTTGTGTTAATGGACAGTGTCAAAACACTATGAAGGACTACATCTGTGTATGTAACGCAGGCTTCCGTAGTGACCCCACTAAGAAACTCTGCGATGGTAAGAACATCATTTACACGGGGGGAATGGCTAAAGCAAAAAACAAAAACAAAACTTTAGCCGGTTTTCCGAGTTACAAAGGTAAATTGGCTGATGCACAAAACTGGCCCCTGAACACCAAGACACATTAAATTCACTCACTAAGGTTAAATAGGCCATAATTATTTACTGGTTTTTGAGCGATATAACCGCCGGCGTTCGGTTTTTCAATTTGAGTCTACTTCTTTTTTGACCCGTGCTTAGCCAAAGGCAGTTTTTTCACTGATGTTCTAGTATAGTAACTTTTAGCAAGACAAGATCACTCTTCCATTTGTGCAAAGACTCCTGCTGGATCATGACTAAAGTAGCATTAAATCTCGGTTAACTCTGCCCTGACTCCTTCTCACAGGTCGCTTTAACCTACACCTCCTATTGTTATTAGGTTTGGGCGCATTGTTCGGATCATCAGTAGAAACTGTTACCGCAAATGTCGGCAGGTGCAGCTGGTCGCGCTAAAATTGTGTGTAGAAAACCTTATACTTGGAGTGTTGGTAGGGCTGGCCAGAGATAGGAAGCATACAGAGGCAATGATTTTTTAAGGGTAGAGAGAGTTCAACGCAGCAGCCTTTGTCCCGCAAAAGGTTTTTCGATGTCCCGTTTCCAGCTGGGATTTCATATAGCATTTTTGGAATCTTAGTAAAATATAGTACTGTGTTACATATTAAGACTCAGCGGCATTTTTCCTTAGATATTGATGAGTGCCGCGAAGACCCCCGTCTTTGTCAAGGAGGAATCTGTCAAAATTTACCAGGAACGTTCTCCTGTGACTGTCCAAAAGGGTATTCTCTGAATACGGAATCAAGAATCTGTGAAGGTAAAGTAGGGTCAAAATGTTTCTATGGAAAAATTATGGTTCCGAATTGTTTTGGAGAAACGGGAGCCGATCTCGTTATATTAGTGCCGTTATTTGCCTAGGAGGTCTGATTGCTTTGTTTTCAAAATTTGAGTTATCCCGTAACAGCTGTTTGCGTACAACTATTCAGATCAAGCCTTCAGATTTAGCTAGATGTATTTTTTTGAGAGCTAAGCAGTCACAACTTCCTTGGATTCTGCGAATAAGCTCCTTATGAGCATAGAGGTATCCGACGAAATACTAAAGTGCTAAAAAATTCCATAGGTACAGTGCATATCTCCCTGATAAGCTGGGCGTGGTAATATCGTTCTGGGTGGTAGAGTAGTGGAGTTGTGCGTTACCTGCACCCCTTTGTCCATGTTCTGTTAGAAAGCACCACTGCCTATCAAATTATCACGTTCTTATGAAGCCTCGCTTGCATTCAAGGGCTCGGTTGCTCATTGATCATACCATGTAAATTGTCGTTAAGCAGCATTCAGATTAACATTTAAAAAATGGGCATTTTTTCACATTCAGGCTCGATTCAAGTAGTTATTAATGAAGTCAGCACTAACGTTCTTTTCTCCTCCAGATATTAACGAGTGTTCAATTAAGGGACAGTGTGTCGACGGAACTTGTATCAATACCCCTGGGAGTTTCCGATGCCAATGCCCCCCTAACTACAAGCTGGACTCTACAGGCAGAATTTGTAAAGGTAGCTCAAAAGTGGTAAAAAAAAAGTTAAAAAAGCTAAATTTTGTACTTAACTTGCACACCTTTCTTTGGTAACCCTCTCCTTATCCAGAAAGCAATTAAATATCAGTCATTGTTTATTAGAACATTTTCTCCGTTAGCAGTGGCGGAAATAGGAGAGAAGCCCTTTGGTGCAAGGACCTCCATCTATTTTGCAGTTATAGCCATATGTCTGGTCAAATTCCAGCTAAAACGTTCCCGTTCTAATCCCGCGGGCCTCCACTTTACAGAAAGTCTTTGGGGCAGATGCCCAAATCTTTCTTTCTAAGACATATCTTTGCTGTTGCTTAAGTACAATGTCCTATCGTTATGGAACACTACTCACGATACGTCCGAAATTAGGGGAGACTCGTGAAATTGGCAACTGGATCGGCCACTAGTTCTGGGGAACTTTAGCAGGTATTCGTGACGTTAATCATGGAACTATTACCCTTTAGCAACGAGTTTGGCGACGGCAACGAGAACGTTGAAAGACCTTGTTAGCAAAACAAGAACTGCACACGCGCATCGCGCTTTTTTGATCATTTCTTTCTCGGCCACCACTGCATGACTATAACACGAAATTCTCTGACCGACCGTTTTATGGGGGACGGAAACACACCACGGCGAAGTTTTCAATTTCTCCTTCTATTAACTTTGGGCTGGTTCCTCAAGAATTCAAGTCCAGGGAAATTCATCTAAATTTGATATTAAAAAAAAAACCGATTTACCATGTCACTACTGTCGCCTTCGTCATGGCTAAATCTCCCTATTGCCTATCTTTCTTGTAACATCTTCACACTGAAATACTAGCTGTAAGTCTTAACGACTTTCAAAAATGGGCCTTCGTAAAAAAAATCTATTCCTTGGAAAGAAAAATTCTTTGCTTTATAAAACCGTTGGATTATTTTCATGCCCTTTTTTTTTTTTACAGACACAAGAACTGCTCAGTGTTGGACTAAAATAACCAATAATCGTTGCGAAGAAGCGATAAACGGTGCTGTTTCTTTAGAAACTTGTTGCAACACTGTAGGTAAAGGATGGGGAAGTCCGTGTACAGAATGTCCTGCAAAAACGGGAGGTAGGTTGCTTTCGTTTTAGTTAAGAGTTTTTTTTAGGTTGATCAAGCTAAGATGTTTTGTTATTGTTATTTTTTTGTTGTCGTTGTTGTTTTTGTTAAGTTTGTCATTAAAAACAAGAGTTTTTTCATTGTTATTATTTTCTGTTCAGATGAGCGTTGTGCTCTAGGATACGCTATTCAAGATGAACCTCGCTGTACAGGTGCGGAAATTTTATTAAAAGTTAGTACATGTTGCGTTGTCAGAATCTCATCTCATCTCAGAGAATATATGAGACTGAAAACCCGTTACTTTTCCTCTACAGAACGAACTTGTCCGCACTTCTGTTGTAACTAATATCTTTCCGGATCCATGCTTAATCGCGCTTTGCCGCCGCAACACTATGAAAAGATATGCTCAGCACGTGCAAAGTCTTAAGTTACGTTCTATCGCGTTATTAGATGTTGATATTGATGAAATTCTGTTTGGAACAAAGAATTCTATTTCCATGGAAACCGTCGTTTCTCAGAAACCAGTTCAAATGAAACTTATAATAACTAAATGAACCAGCAATCTTTGACTCTTTTTTGTTATTAATTCTTCATATATAGAGAAACGCCGTAAGTCAAAACATCTGCTTTAAGCTTCCTTTACTTGTAAACGATCTATAATCCAGGAACTAAGTTGATTATCATCGCTTATGATGTAGTTTTTTTGTGACCACTATTCCTCATGAAGAAACGAATTTTCTAAAAACCCTAATCATTGTCCGTTTTCACACTAGAGACGGATTTCTTATCCGTCTGAGAAGGATAATCCCTCTTCAAAATCCGTCAAAATTGACGCGAAAACAGATGAGTAAAGTCAGGGGGATTGTCCATCCAAAATTATGACTGTTCCATAATCCGTCTCTAGTGTGAATACGGCCATTGGCCTTTGATTCAGGGTGAGGCAAAGTATATCAACTATACTTCAATGAATGATTTTTCGTTGTAGATATTGACGAATGCACTCAGTTTCCTGGTTTGTGTAAAAATGGAATCTGTCGCAACACTCTGGGCAGCTTTGCTTGTGAGTGTTCTGCAGGACTAACTTTAGATGCAGCAGAAAGAAGCTGCCTCGGTAAGCTCTCTCACTCTGTGCATGGCATATTTATATATTTTTAAATGTCATTCAAATACGTTTATTCAAACAAAACTGTTATTTAACGTTAATGGAACTAGTAATTTGACTGCTAATAAGTTTTGTTTGGTTTAACTTTCGACACGAGAGCACAAGCTATATGCTTTTATGTCGTATCGTTTAAAAAAAGTTTAATCATACTATCTATCTTATCCATTCATGCATTTGTCTTGCGTTCGTTCGTTCATTTATTGATACATTTATTCATTCAGTTAGTCCTTCACTCATTCAGTCAGAAATTCAGTCACGTATAACATGCACGAAACGGTTGAACTCAGTTTGCAACAAAATAATGGGATGAATAAAAGCTCGCAAAAGCGGCCTCAAGGCCTCCTTTGTTTCTCTCCTGGAATCAGAAAATGTATTTCGCTGCCAGGACACAAGCGAAAGTTCCCTGGTTGATTTGTAAATGAGTCGAACGACATTATATTTTTAATCAAGATGGCAACTAAAGAGAGTTAGTAATTCTGACAACTGTTATTGTTGTATTTTCAGTTAACGCCATTTATTCTTTGTTTTAATGCAGATCTTCGTGAAGAAGTATGTTATGGTACAGTGAGCTCCAGCGGTTGTGGAAACCCGTATGGCGGTCGGTATAAGAAGGTGGACTGCTGTTGTTCTGTGGTGGGCAGTGGCTGGGGAAATCCTTGTCAAGAATGCCCACTGGCAAACACAGGTAATGTGAAATGAAAACTGCGAATTTAGTTGTTTACGCCATCAAGCAATTTCAATTTATTTTTTATTTTCATTGCAGACGAATTTGAGGCACTCTGTGGTGATCGAAACAAAGGATACAAAATTGTGGAGACCTTAACTGGACCTCGAGTGCAAGGTTTCTAATAATTTAATGATAGGTGTATTTATTAGTACATGATTGGCTGTGGGAGCGGATAAGATAGAGCTAACGCTGTTTTCTTATTGGCTACCCTAGCAGATAAAATAGGTCTATCTAGCCCGCTCGAGGGATTGTCCGCTTTTTTCCCACAAAAAAATCAGTCCCCTATTCACATAAAAAGAATCACTTGTTGGCAAAGCTTTTTCGGTCTTGATCTTGTTCTTTGTCCAGTATCCAGCCTCTTGGCCTCATACTTGGTTAAAACGCATTTCTGTTTGTAGTGAACAAAAACAGCGTGTTTTCATTCTGAACTCTCTTAGTCCTGAATGGAGCACAACTGGAAACACATTATTTGCCGCTTGGTTAATTTTGAATACCTGTTAATTGAAGTTTCTATCTCTAATGTTGTCTTGTTTTTTTCTCTCTCTCTCGTTAGACATAAACGAGTGTGCTATGCAGGGTATCTGTGACAACGGTCGGTGCGTTAATGCACAGGGAGGATTTAAGTGCGAGTGTAACCAGGGGTATGCCCTGGATGGTGAAGGAAAGAACTGCTTAGGTAGGAGAAAAAGGAATAAATTATTATTGTTTATGGCTGGACTTTTATTCTTAGAATCGAATTCTGGGTGTCTGAGTAAATCGAGGAAAATCCACAAGTAAGTACTGCGTAGAATTCTCCGTTCCCACTTGTTGAGGGAAAAAGTTAATGGATTTTGTATCTATTAGATGTATGACTTTTGTTTCTTTCCGATTTTTGCTATGGCATAGGTTTTACTAAGGTATAATTAAGCCAACTTAGATATTGGTCGTCCAGAGCACGTTTAGCTAAATTATGTGACAGTATATAGAGGATATTACACGGTGGCGCGAAGATATGGATTTTATTTTCTAGTGGCAAAACAATATTTTACGAGCGAGCGCAGCCAGTGAGTAAAATATTGTTTTTGCTTCGAGAAAATAAAATTCATATCATCAAGCTGCCGTGTAATGTTCTTTTTATTATATAGACAAAAAGACATCGATAAAATATTAGAGGGAAATTACCGAAATTACGTCATCAATAAACTCACGTGTGAGATTATGGAAAATAAACCACTCGGGTCCCGGATGTAGTTTTCATGAATCTTACGAGTGGTATATTTTCCAGTAAAACACTCGTGTCTATATAATAAATATAATTAATCAGCTACTGAACAATCTCTACCTCGATAAGTTGTTCTTTTAGTTTAAATGTAAAAAATGCTGAGTTAGCTAGGCATCATGCCGTGGCAAGTACCTGCGTTTGACTCATTATTAGTTTTCTTCTATGTATATTTTCGTAGTTATTCAATGGCCCATTGTTTCACTCTTCAAAGAAGTGTAGCTGATATAACTTGTACTGAAGTGCAAATAGATCGATATGTTACTTCTCTCTTTATTTCTTTTTTCTATTTATTTATTTTTCCTTAAACCGTATCGTTTTCTCCTAGATATCGATGAATGCCGCATTTCATCCGAGCTGTGTGGCAATGGAACGTGCAACAATATTGCCGGCAGTTTTCGCTGTGATTGTTTTACGGGATTTGAGAATGCGGCCATGATGATGGAGGTTTGCGTTGGTAAGTGAACGTTTATGTTCTACAGTTGACTGGGGGGACGAAGGGTAAATTAAAAAAAAGGTCAAGCCTCCCATCCATCAGTATAATGCCAAGCCTCTTGTGGATGGAAAATAACTCGTCTACTAGCTTCGTTACTTCTTATTTTCTATTAGTATTCAGGGCCGTATAGCTAGCAAGAGGCAAGGGGAGGCAATTTCCTCGTCAAGGTTTTAACGAAAAATTAAAAAACAAAACAAAAAATGTTTAGTTAAGAAAATCGTAGTTAAACGACACTGATATTTCTAAAGAAATACTGTATGAAAATTGCTACGAATAAATTTTAAGACTTTCTAAATTTCAAATTGTCTGGGCGTACCACAGATACCCCTAACGGCGTGTGTCCAAAAAACTCTGTCCTGGTGTATACTGACCTTTTATCTTAAGCGAATAGCCTAATACAGATCACGAACCGCGGTGGATCACGTAAAGAGATCAACGTTATCAAGACCTAATACCGACGTGAAATATCAAGCAAAGAATCAGTGCCGTTATGGTACACAAATGTCTCCGCTAATTCGGCTATAGACTCTGGGCGGAGATTTTAAGAATTAATTGTGAAGATGCCGGGCCTTAAACTATGCTCATGTTATCTGCAGATAAGGATGAGTGTGAACAGGATCCATGCGCAGATGGTACCTGTGTGAACACAGTAGGAAGCTACAAATGCATCTGTCCAAATGGAATGGAGCTCATGAAAGACGGGGTCACTTGTGAAGGTTAGTTAGCAACAAAGGGGATTTTTATGTAACCAAATGAGGTCGTAACTGTTATTTTTACATAATTTCTCATGCCACACTGGAGCGCCATTATTAACAAAGATGAACCAAATTAGAATAGCTGCATGCATGCGCGAATCCCACGAACTTCAAAAAAGGATAAAAAACTAAAACCTAATCCACATGTTGACCGAGCACCGGGACTGAGGTTAGGTGGGGTGAGTAGATAGGATAAGATGCAAATCCGCTGATTGGGCTGAAACCCCTTTCTGTTTTGAAAAAAGAAACATATATTTTTAGTCCATGTTTGTCTCTGTGTCTATTAATATGGTGATGTTTGTTTTTAATCAATTGGTGAACTTAACGTCTACAGTTACAGGAAATGTTGAAACTGCTGGACAACAAAGAGTATACAGTTAACGTCCTCTTCAACCAAACAGCTGGCTACAAGAAGCTGGCTACATCCTGCCTTTCCATTAGATGCCCAACCTCCCATTCACCCTTTAAAATAAACAAATCTCGTTAATGGTCTACATTAAATTTCTGAGGCGCACGTTGAATTGTGAGATGTTGTTGTGCTTACAGACAAAGATGAATGTTCCGATCCTAACGTGTGCCTTAACGGAGTTTGCCAGAATTATCGAGGCGGATACCAGTGCTCTTGTAACCCTGGCTTCGTGGCCACAGAGAACATGACACAGTGCGTAGGTAAGAATCAAGTACTAATAATAATATTCTATCAACCTAAATCTCATTTCATATTGCAATTGAGCCCCGGTCAAACTCACAACGTTACCGTTTCAACATTCTCACAAAGTTACGTTGTTGACATTATGTCGCGTCAAAAAGTCTTGACATGTTCGCAACATACTGTGGATATTTGTGGAGAGTCGAACTTTGGACTGCTTGACAAACCTTATGAGATGTTGTGACATGTTAAAAAAGAGTTTAACTCGCCTAAATGTTGCCTCACCTTCGTCTCAACTTTTTTGTAATCTTATAAAAAATGTGAAAGATGATCCTATCCCAGACACACTCTCCCAACTTTGTTAAACATGCGCAAAAGCAGTACATCTCTCTTTTTTGTGTGTGTCGATATTATCTGTGCTATTTCCCACAGCACAGTCTCAATACTCTTGGAGCAAACGTTTATACAATATTGAGACCATTTAAGAAGTCATGTCTGAATTTTGCGCAAAGGCAGATCTGCTTAGTTACAATAACCTCACCCCTCTCCCCCCTCCCACCCCAGAAAAAAAGCGTTTAAACCGAACCCTCTGCGTCTATTTTATTTTACACAAGAAGGTTTTATAGGCCAAGTTTGTGATTGATTACAGATATAGACGAGTGTGAGACAGATAATGGCACTTGTCAAGAACAGTGCAACAACACACTAGGATCTTATTTTTGTGAGTGTGGTGCGGGTTTTGCCCTTCAACCTGATGAACGAACGTGTGGAGGTAAGACGCGTGCGCAATTACTCAGCTCACAAACTAATAATCATTGTCAGAAGTTGTGTGCATATTTTTCGCAAAGGCGGACTTGCGTAAATTGATAATCTCCTCAAAACATAAAAAGAAGAACGGAAAAAGGATAGATATAAAAGACAAGAGTATGAGACGTCTGGCGAGCGAGATTATGATCGCAGTTCCGGTAATTACCCACAGCAGTTCAGAGCTTCGACAACTTGGACGATCACTCAAAACAGACTAAACTTGTATGATAAATACGACCAACTTTATCAGCTGCTGATCTGTGCTTTTTGCAATGGATGAAAGATTCACAGAATATGTTTGCGATGATACTTAATGCGAACAGGGTGTTCTCAATACCAGCGTTCTAACGCTAATCGGTATTAGAGGGGGAAACGTTGTTATTCCCTTAAAAGGCCTTTTATCCCATCCAGCTTTATTTTACAAGTCGGTCCGTAGTCTTGTCTGCTAATTGCAGGCTTCGTTCTGCATAAATTACATTCGCATAATCTTCATAATTACAGATATTGATGAGTGTCAGATCAGCCCAGACATCTGTGGATCAGGAAGCACTTGTGTCAATTCTAAAGGTGGTTATTACTGCGCGTGTGCGGCTGGGTACGAACCTTCAGCTGACAGGCGATCCTGCATTGGTACGTGTCAATCTAGTCATGTGGTCTGTCACATCACCATGCAAATCAGGTGATGTGAGAAAGACCCTTGACAGCTATCTTGCTTTTATTACCTTATTTTTGTATCTCACTCTTATACTCGAACATAACAATTATGACTTATCTTTTTAGTGGATTTTAAGTTCTGAATCATTGCATAGAAATTGAACATAACTATGAAAATCGAGGGCTTTTACACAATGTCATATCGTATGAAACCAAGCCATACATTCAATATAACTTCGTGGTGATATCATACTTTATATTCAGTAATATTCCACAGGGTTGAATTTCCCATTAGACAGTTTGGCAAGATTAAGAAACTCTTTACAGTGAAAACTTTATATATCTCAGGTTTTCCTGTGATGTAAAGTTTACATTGTTAATAAATCAAATGCTGTTCCCTCTATTTTTAGTGAATGCTATTGTGTATATTATGCACCTATCAATGTTAAGCCCCAGGGTGAGGGGGGGGTGGGCCGCCAGACCCAGGGGAATTTGACATTTCAATGGCAGCCAGAGTAAAATTCCCCACCCCCAGGCACCTACTAAATGTCAATTTCCCGCCTCTGGGGTAACTTTTTCTAACAGAGTTAGGACTTAATAATTGACAGGTTGGAAAGGATATGTCTTTTACAACCTCACATAGAAACAGAAACAGAAGGAACGAAGACTCTTCTATTTATAAACATTCGATCACACAATGAAGGAAGTGATGGTTCATATATACCGAAAAATAAAACAGATTTGCTCACCATTCTTTCGCTCATGTTGTCTTGTTACTTTCAAGAAAAGCAGAGGTCATTTACCTCTGGTGACTTTTGGGTATTACCAAGATGGCAGATCACTCATTTCCAGTTTCTCTCGGTCTTCCAAGATGGCGGCTATGTCAAATTCCCGACCCTGGGGAAGGCACGCTCAGTCAATTTCCCGTGGGTAGCCCGCCCCCCCCCCCCCCCCCACCCTGGGGCTTAACATTGATAGGTGCATTAACTTTTCTATTCCAGATGTTGATGAATGCCAAAGAGATCCAAGGCTCTGTACCAACGGCGTCTGTCGTAACTCGCCTGGTTCATTTGAATGTATCTGCGGCGACGGATACGTTCTAGCTAAGGGAACTACAGCTTGTGTTGGTAAGCGCAGTGAAATGGTTTACGAATTGCTTATAAACAGTAGTTTTGATCATAGAGGTTATTTTACAAACCCCTCAGTACTGCGGCGGATCCGGAAGTTTCAGAAAGAGTGGTCCAAGGCTTATCGAGTGCAACCTTTATAGATACTATTTATTGAGTAAAGAGCTCTTATAGCCTTTGTATTCAGAAATTAAGGGTCTGAAAGTCAGACAAAAAAGAAAATACTTCAGAAATTAAACAAAATTTCGGTAGTTTCTTGGTGTATGTGGACGGGTACGGTTTGCAAATGACGTATAAATTTCAGACAAAAAGGGAGGATGGACAAGCTACACCCACCCCACTCATACCCTGTAAGAATGATGGAGATGGTACTCTGTTGTGTTGGTAACACGTTTTTTCTCCTGCATGTGTGGATGAAAGGTCCTAGGGTGTTAATTTTTTTGTGTACTCAAACATGGTGCCTGCAGGCTTAACATATTGACCAATACCATCCAACTGTCACGACAAGTGTAAAAAGAGCTCCCCTGTCGATATAAACGTGCGGGAGTAAAATTTTATGCGATCATTGTGAGTAGTAAATAGCGCTTTCTTACCAACGGTTCCATCTCCATAATAATCAGAAAAAATAACACTGTCTGAGTAATACACACATGACGTTTTCTTCCGGTAGATGTGGATGAGTGTGAAGTCGACCTGGCCCAGTGTGGTGAAAGTGCCTCCTGTACCAACACTGTGGGAAGCTTCATTTGTAATTGTTTAGAAGGATACCTTGGAATCGGAAACGAGTGCAATGGTGAGTACAGCAACCCAGAGTATTTAAATCATTTGTAAGACAGGGGAGGAATTAGCCTGCGCGCAAGCTCTCACGTGATAAGTGGCGGGGCGTGTTTTGCTTAATCCTGATCTCCAGGTTGGCACGTACATAGCCAGGCAACATTCGCTTGGACTTCCTTTAAAATGAATGGAATATATAGAACGTAATTAATCTGATCATGCGCGTTTGAACCTCCTAGCATGTGAGAGCAAGTTACCAGTTTTGGCGCAAGAGCGATTTTACCACCAATCAGAAGCCTGAAACTCGCCCGCATTCCCCAACCTTTTGTACATTCGCTGTTATAACGCAATCAATTTGAATGGAAGCTTTTGCTTTATGTAAATAAAGACTTCCTTACGCTGCTGTGATAATCTATGTTCTGTACCCCACAGATATTGATGAATGTACGACAGGCGATGCTCACTGTCACAGGAATGCTTCGTGCGTCAACACCCCAGGCTCTTTCAACTGTGCGTGCAAGCAAGGTTACACAGGCAATGGCAGTGTTTGCAGAGGTAAGCTTTTACAACAGTGCGATGCCTAACGTTGACAATACAACATAATTTTGAATTAAAAAATGTTTTTGCTCTTGCAGTTATTGTTGTTCAAGCGGAGAACTCAGTTGTGACAAGTCTTATATTTTATAATTTCTAAGTTCTTGGCTTATGAAATTTCCGTGTGACAAACTGAGATAGATGTGAATTTACCTCAGTTAAATTTCATTTGAACTCTATGTTACACTTGCTACTTTTTATTCCTTGTCTACACTTGATGGAAAAGGCGTGGCATGAGCTGTGGCATGAAAGTCAAACAAAGATTTGTTATATCTAACCTTGACGATATCCCTCACTTCCGCACTCATTGATCTTGTTTGCTCTCGTATAAGCTTTTTGAACTACGGCCTCTTTTCGTATAGAAAGTAAACCATGCTCTTTCAGTTAAATTGCTGATCTTTTTGTGCATGTTACTCTTTATTACTTGTAGATATCGATGAGTGCTTGGCTGATGAAAACTTGTGTGTCAACGGACAATGCACCAACATAGAAGGTTCTTATGAATGCCAGTGTACGATTGGTTACATCCCTGCCGAGGACAAAAAGAGTTGTGTAGGTAAGCCTTAATACTGCCGGTGCCTTTACACTATATCCACTGCGATCAAACGTCTGAGACGAAGGAGTAGAGACTAGGTTTGTACTGTCGACTGAGTATGTCGATTAATGTTGTTAGTTCTATAAAGTACAGTTGCTTTCAATTGTCAGAACATAAGTAATATTAAGAGCCTTGCAATTATACTAGAATTGCTCCTTACAACCACCGCTGCTTATACGATCACTTCGTTATTATAACTACATCCTTTCGGCCCAAAACACTCATTCACTTTTTCGTTTCTTATTAATTTTTTTTGATTAATTAATTTATTTTAAAACTGGAAGGCAAGATATGGATGGATGCTCAAAGAGTTCCAATAGAGAAGAAACGAATTTTCATACAAGGCTGACCCCCTCCCTAAAAATATAGTAAAAAATACACTGATATCAGGGTGTCATCCGCAAACGTTTCACTTGAGCAGGATAGAGTTTTCGGTATGTCGTTGGCGTACAGTACAAAGAGTAGAGGCCCTAAAATAGAGCCCTGAGACACATCCGAGATGACAGGTCCCCTATCGGAGAAGGCACCTTCAATGACTATTCTTTACGTAAGGTTACGACTCGTTAATAGTGAACGCTTTCTCGCACGACTAGCCGTTCACGATCAGACTTTTGTGACCCTTAGGTAGCTGCATAAACGAGGATTCACTGTCTGTATTTCTTTGAGAGTAGTAATGTCGCTGTCTCTGATGACGTTCTTTTAAGGCCATACCCGAAAAAGATTTTAAAAAATCAATCTCGTTTAAGTTGTCTTTGAAAGGGCTATTCGCGTGACGTTGCTTGCTTTTTATTCTCGCAGATATCGACGAGTGTCAAATGTTTCCGTTGTGTTATCATGGACGTTGCGAGAACATGCCAGGAATGTTCCGCTGTATTTGCGATGACGGCTTTCAGCTCGATAAACAAGGAACAAACTGCACAGGTATTTTAATGAAAATTATTCAGCCAATTCACGATTAAAAGTCAATAATTGCAGGGTAATTTTTGAGCATAATTGTTCAGCTACCTTGCATTTATTCTGTACAAATGCAAATAAAAGCAAGTTTACGAAATTGAGTGGCAGCAGGAGACCATACCCCGTAGCGTGCAACTTCCATGTAAACATGTATTTTTCCATTTTTTTTTTTTTGTTTGGTGGGGTGGGGGAAGGTGGGTGAGCGGGGATGCTTTGAAATATATCTAAACGTAAACCAGTCCGCGAAAACACCTCGATAAAGGCCTAGTATGGGAGTTGCTCCCTCCGGGTTTTGGGTTCCTGATGGCAGATACGAAAAATAATCTGGATCTTGCGTGATAGACTGAGTATTTTCTACCTGCCTTTAATTATAACTATAAACGATGTCGCTGCTGACTCGTTCCCAGTCTTCTCTATTTGGATTGCACGAGGAGGACGTCCCGTCTCGCTCTCCCCTTGACCGCGCTTTTCTCGTTAATATCAACAAGAGACTGACAGACGACTGGGGACGAGTCAGATGTCGCTGGGGTTAACACCCTTTGTAAGTACCGACCTTGCAGATAATGCCGCTGTACCTTGAGCACTGTAACTAACCTTTCTTGTCCTTGCTACGGTTTTTTATATATTTTTCTCTTTGCTCTATTTTGAGATATCGACGAATGCTCTGTCACCGGCATGTGCATCAATGGTCGCTGCGTGAACGAGATGGGTACATACCGCTGTGAATGTGATGGCGATTTCATGCCTAACCCCGCAGGCTCAGGATGCATCGGTGAGCTACGGTCATTTTTTTTCGTGTTTTACCTCAACATTTTCGCGGATGACATGTTTTGAACAAAAAGTTCAAGTAGATTAATTGAAGTCCAGTTGTGATCATGATGTCTCTTGATATATATTTATTCTACTGAGGGGACGAAAAGACAGACCCATTGTAATGATGAAATTCGTAAGGGCATATTGTACGGTGGCCCATATCTGCAAACACAACAAACAATTCTTGAAACACAACAAACACTTTTCCAAACACAACATAGTATTATCTGAACACAACAAACTATTATCGAAACACAACACAGTATTATCGAAGCACATCACAATATTATCGAAACACAACACAGTATTATTGAAACACAACACAATGTCATCGAAACACAACACAATATATCGAAACACAACTCAGAGTTTGCAAAACACAACGCAAATCTCCCAAAACACGACACAAAAGGGACTTAAAGATCCAACGACGCGACGGCCACGAGAACGTGGCTTAAAAAAGTGTATTTGCGTTCTTTCAGTCTTTATAGGGATTATTCGTACCCAATTACTTTGTCAAATGTAGGCGAACCCTCCTGAAGCTGAATTTCAAGGGACCATATCCAAGCTCAGAAAGAGAAATAAAATTTCGTCGTTGCTTGTTTACGTCCTCCATAAAACACGAAATTAGGCATTTTCACGTCGTAGTCGTGCAAAAACGGGAAAGAAATGTACTAAAAAAGTGTGATGCACGTGCAAAGCTGTTGTTTTGCTTATAAAACCTATTGTTTTTTTGACGTTCTCGTCGCCGTCCGCGTCGTTGGATCTTAAAGTCCCTAATATTTGCGAAACACGACCACGACAAAAAGTTTTCCCGATTATGTAATACAGGATGCTACAAAACAAGGCATAAACCCTGGTAGATACTTCATATATGATTCCTATGGTGTACCGATATATTTATTCTTACTTACTTACTTACTTAGGCCCAGTTCAAACGTCGAATTTCACATGTGCCGAACTTAATTCCTATTTTAGTCGACTAAAATAGTTAAATACGGCATTTGATTCATTCGTCGAATTTAACTCTCTGAACTCTGTCGAATTTAACTCTGTTCGCTGTCAATATTCCCAGTAATATAATAATAATTTACTAACATTCAAGCATTAAGTTCGGCACATGTGAAATGCGACATTTGAATCAAAAGTCGAACTTAAGTCGAATCTTCGACTGTTTCAGTCGCAGATACGGCAAACGTCGCATTTAATTTAAACAGTCGAATTTAATTGATTCAAACCTCGCACTTTCAACTCTCGAATTAAGTTCGGCACATGTGAGATTCGACGTTTGAACTGGGCCTTACTCTTTCTGCCTTGCTTGAGTATCTTTACGTACCTTTGTGTCTTAACCTACTTCAGTATTGGCGTGCTTGAGGGACTTGGCCTACTTCAGTTCATCAGGGGCACCCAACGAGGACTTTTGTTCAAAACCACTTAACATAGCATTGTTGAAAGTATTTTAGTATTTAAATGGTAGATATAGGCACATTTTTTCCCCTAAAAACTTTTCATCTGTTCGGATTTCCTAGCTGAAAGTCTAGTGACCCGAAAATTATAGGGATCAAAACTTACCTTTTCGAAAATTTCAGCAAGAAAAAGGCTCCCGAAAATTCTAGGTGACCTTTTTTAGGGTAAAAATCCGTTAAAATTGGGTAATTAGTACCATTTTTTAGATGTTCGAAAATCCTAGGAGGGGCAGGCAAGCAAGAAATTTTTCAACAAATGCTCCGAAAATTCTAGGTCTCAGATCGTCTTCCGAACAGATATTTTCCGAAAATTGCCGTTGGGTGCCCCTGGTTCATGTCAGTTACTTGGCGTGCTTGAGTATCTTTACTTACTTTTGCGTCTTGAAGTAGGCCAAGACACTTAAGCACGCCAAGTCACTAGAGTAGGCCAAGACACAAAAGTACATAAAGATACTCAAGCAAGGCAGAAAGAGTAAGTAAGTAAGAATATATATATATATCGGTACATTATAGGAATCATATATGAAGTATCTACCTGCGTTTATGCCTTGTATAGCAACATCCTGCATTACGTAATCGGGAAAACTTTGTGTCGTGTTTCGCAAATATTGTGTCGTGTTTTGGGAGATTTGCGTTGTGTTTTGCAAACTCTGAGTTGTGTTTCGATATATTGTGTTGTGTTTCGATGACATCGTGTTGTGTTTCAAAAATACTGTGTTGTGTTTCGACAATAGTTTGTTGTGTTCAGATAATACTATGTTGTGTTTGGAAAAGTGTTTGTTGTGTTTCAAGAATTGTTTGTTGTGTTTGCAGATATGGGCCACCGTAATATTGCCACCATTCCGAACATCAAATAATCTCGAATAGTTAAAAAAAAAAGGAGTTTACGGTGGAACTGCCGTCAGCCTAACGGCGCCGGTCAGCTGGTTATTATGGCCACTTTTTTTGCCCGACAAAACGGCCACAAACTTCCTTATAAAAAACCCTCGTTAATGCAGTCACCGGTTAATACCGTCAGCCACATTTTAAAATCCCAAAAAGCAGAATTTTTAATAATTTTAACCCGTTAATGCGGCCACTCGTTCGAAATTTGGAAAATTAAAATGCCTGTGACATATCAGTTTCATTGACATATTGTTTTTAGACTACAGTAGAGTTAAAAATGCATTTGTGGCGGTATAATAGCCGATTTTTTGAAACTGTTATATGTACTGAAGGGAAGTTTCAAGTACTTTTCACAATTACTGCACTCGGCCACCCCGTTAATACGGCCAATGTTTTTTTTACCCATATTGGTTACCATATTAACGGGATTCCACTGTATTAACAGAAAGGAATTTACAGCTCCAAAACATATGTTGTAGATTAAATCTTGACTCGGAAATTTTCCTTCCTGCAATTAATACCTACTGCCTTTGTTTTTAGACATGCGTAAAGCTAATTGTCATCTAAGCGTTGTGAATGATACTTGCATGAATCCGCTGCCCTCAGCGTACCGCGCTGCCTGCTGTTGTACAACCGGAAAGGCCTGGGGAGAGCCTTGCGAGCAGTGTCCTCTAAAGGGAACGGGTAAGAGCGTGACCATGACCGTGCTCTTGTAACTTCAAGTGCTGCCATAGTTAGAATTCTAGTTTACCAACTACAAAGATTAAACCCCAGCTCTAGCACAAAAACTTGCATTAATCACTTAAAAACACGTTTACAAACTTTCGAACATTTTGAGTCGGCATAAGGCTTTACTGCATTTGGCGAACATATCTGTAAGAAATTCGTTGCACATAGTAGCAATATATTCAAGGGAAGGAAAAAACTGCCCTGTTTCCAGACCGACTTTTTGTTATCTTTGTCATACCACTGTATTACTTGGTCAGTAGTGCTCCACCCTTTCTAGATGGGCCCCTATTCTTGAGGCGAAATTCACAATTTTAATTTCAATCAACTCCTCCCTCCCCCTTGCCCCATCTCCCAACTCCTCTCCAATGCATATCACTTAAATCTTGGCTTACCTGGCCTTTCCAACCTTTCTCTTTGGTTTACAACGTGTTCCTGTTTCATTCCTTTTTAACGCTTTAATCTCTTTTCCCTTTTAGGGGAGTTCAATCGTCTTTGCCCTGGCGGAATCGGATTCGTTCCAGATCCTTACACTCTCGTTATTAAGGGTATGTCAGTTTTCATCACCTTTCAAACACTTAGAAAGGAGTTGAACTAATCTATGTTACACGTGGCGCAGTACTTTCGACTTTTCAGGTTTTTGTATTATGATGAAACACTGTGTTTCGTGTTCGCTAAACCTTCTCAATCTTGAAGGAGAAATGAAGGATGTAAAGGATGAGTTGTGGTTTCATCATACAAAAACGTAGCATTACGTGATTTCTTTTGAAGTTACCTTATTTTAAAATTACTGTAAACCGCTAGTTATAATTCCTGTGCCTTAGACAATTTCCTTCGTAAGGGATTTTAAACCCGGTAGGGCCAGTAGTGTAGGGCTCATATCCAAGGGACTTATAAGGGGAATAAAAAAAGCGTCTCGAAACAAGCTGAGAACGCCACGTATTTTATTTGATCACACGAAGAAAAAATCAAAACTATAACGGCTTTCACTGTTACCAGGCCTTAACAAAACAAGTTTTAAGATAGATATGGATACATATAGAAGTCCCTATAACTGGCGCGGGGGAGGGGCATATATAAACGAGGGAGGCTTATAACCGGAATTATTTTTCTGTTTATATATTATTGTCTTGCAGTTGCCAGTATCTTCTTTACTATTTAAGTAATATATTTTTATAGGTGGGCCTCATTGTAATGGCTTCCTTGGGCTCCCTAGCCTCATCTTTTTTTTTTTTTAATTTTGAGTACATATTTGATTTAAATGGCAAAATGATAATAACATAAATAAATAAATAAATAGAGGGGGGTTATAAGCTTCTTTATCAACCGGTATTTTGCGCAGAATTAATGCGGATTTCATTTTTTTTTTCTTGTTGTAGATGTGGATGAATGCCAGGAGCTGGCCGGAGTTTGCCGTCAGGGACGCTGTGTAAACACACTGGGTAGTTTTAACTGTTTCTGCCCTGAGGGCTTTACGCATGACGCCACAAGTGGAGCATGCACTGGTAGGTTGCGTGATTGCAGATATTCCACAGTTAGCCTTTTTAAAAGCGCACCTCCATTTATTACATAAAAACAAGGCATTTAAATTTACGTCATTCACCGTTTATTTTTCACATCCGGCCTGCCGTAGTATGCAAGAACAAATAATCTTCCATGAGCTGACATTTATAGTCTAATACGATTTCAGCAAAGTCGGTTGGGAGCAGCTTGTTCAAATTGCAAAAGGCGTACGAATCAGAACAAAAGTGAGTTTCGTAGAAGAAAGTTGAAATATCCAATGCAACTTCTTTGTCTTTTTACAGATCTGGACGAGTGCGAAGAAATAGATTTTATCTGTGGTTTGGATGGAATCTGCATCAACAAAAATGGAAGTTACGACTGTGTGTGTCCCGAGGGACAGACTCGAAACCCGAACGACGGCCGATGTGAAGGTAGGTTATACGAAACCAAAAACTAACGGAACATTGGGACGAAAAGGGGACTGTGACAAAGCTGGAGGCGGAAATTGTAATAATGGTGGGGGTGTGGGGGGGGGGGGGAGTGGAGGAAGGGGAATTAACATAAGTGAACATTGTTTGAGAAGCGGATTTGTACCACAAAGCAGGTTTTGAGTGACGTGCTGTGTGCTGCAGTCATTCTCCTTATTATAGACACCAGAAAGACAGAGCAAAGCTTTCTCATTACAGAGGTGTCCGTATTTCAGGGAAATGACTGTTTTGACTAGTCCCTAAAAGCAATACGTCACTCACTGGATGAAGTTTGGAATCATGCTTGGGGATCAAGAGAACTGTCTGTAATAGAGAGATAGATGTCCACATTACACGTTTCCATATCACAGAGGTAGTCACTGTCTGCAATAGAGATGTGCCCGTAGCGAGCGGTTGGACTAAATCATGTAACCCTAATATGGCTAGGGATCTCCTCAGCTACTTTTTTCTAACGCTTTAAACTGAAGTAATCGATTTTCTGGTGTGTCTAGTTATACTACTAGAAGGTTTACCACAAGGTTTAGTTTTCACTGAAGTAATTTAGTCATCGCAATGAGATCTGTTGTGTTTCAGTTGAAGCTTTTGCCTTTGTTTAGATAAACGGCCACAGGAATGCTTCATGGTAGTCGAAGAGAGTGCCAAATCAATTCCGGATTCGAATTCAAAACCAGTTTGTAGAAATCAGTTCTCTAACAACGTGACACGGAAGGACTGTTGCTGTACAGAAGTGGGCGAGGCTTACAGAAAAGAGTGTAATTTGTGCCCCAAACCAGGATCTAGTAAGCTACAATCAAATGTTTTCCTTTAACTTGGACAATCAAAATGTCTTTTTTAAGCCACCACTCTCTATAAGCTTGGTAGCCGCTTGGCAAATGTTGCGCGCAGTGTTGTAGGAAATGCTGCACCGTGTGTTCGGTCACGGGTGATAAATTGCACTGTAGAATTGGCATTTTCTAGAGTTAATCTCATTTCTTGATTTAATTTACTTTAATTCATGTGCGCGTCCTTACTGCCCATTCATTTGACAGCCAGTATGAGGCGCAGAGGCTTTATTCGCCTACTGGCACAACGACAAATGATGATGATGATAATTCGCAAAACGCCAATGGTGTTTTTTTTTTACTTCAAAATTTCCGCAAATTTCGAAACAAGAACGAATGACGTTAAAATTGCTGTTGAATAAGTTTTGGGAACAGAAGCCATTCTACTGCCTTGATCTCTGCTCATTTAAAATCTTCCAACTGACTGGAATTCTTTTGTACACGCAGGTCAATTCGCAGCTTTGTGCCTGGACATAGTTCTGCCGTCGGTATCAACAACATCTCCACCCACCCCTGGTCAGGCGAGAGGTAAGAATTCAGAAGTACTGAGTAACATTGTCAGTCCTGGTGTAAAGTAAGATCACGTTCTGAATATAAACGGAAAACAAAGGAGCAGGAAAGAACATTTGCCTCGCCCCACCCGGGCTAAGGAATTAGTTGAGCTTTGGCAATCACGCCAATTTAATTTAACCCTAATCAATACTGTAGAATGCTTTCTTTTAGTCATTGAAAAAGGTTTCTCCATTAATGTAAGGCATTTCTTTGGCGCTTTGAGGAGGTTCAATTTGAATTTTTCTATCAGTGTCCTTGTCACTGATTCTTTAACTTGCATGAGCATTTTCATCAAATAGTTATCTTTTTTCATCATTTCTGTATCACCATTTGACTTTATTTGTTGCAGTTGTGAACGAATGTGAACTCTTCCCAGAGCTATGTTTATACGGCACATGTATTGACACAAGAACAAGCTATCGCTGTGAATGTCCTTTGGGTTATAAGCTTGGACGAGAAGGAAAGATGTGCAAAGGTTATCAAAGCATTTGTGCTTAGTGAACAGTAATGTAGATTAAGATCAGCAGGTGAAGCGTTACACTTAACTGAACACAATAAAAAGGGGAATCATCCCATGAACCCTGCAGAAGTCACGCTAGCTTAACATCAAATAAGGAAGAAGACAAGAGAAGAGAAACTATAACAGTGAACATGATCTTCACAGTAAAAATATTCATAAATTTATCCGCCTTTCAAAATATGATTCATTTCATATGTTTCAATTCATGTCGTTTCTTCCATCGGGTATACTACGAACTCAGAATGGCTTTCTCTCCAGTTGGATTGATTAGCTCAATGGATAGCTAGCGTTGCGTCCGGATATCACAAAGGGCAGGGTTCGATTCCCGATCAAGCCTGAAATTTTTCAGGTTCTTTTTCAACCACCTAGGTTGTTCATGGTACTTCAAGGTCTTGTTCAGTTTCATATCTTTATCCGCAGTTCAAAATATAGCTCATTTCGAATTAGTCTGCTACACAACCGTTTTTAGTGTCGTCACGCAACGCTCCTCAGACTACTTTCAAATGTAAGAGAAACTGATAAACGCAGCGGCAACAAGTGAGGACGCAAAAAAAGTGCAATGCGTGCCTTCAACGGAGATGTGACCTTTGCGACAGAGACAGTAACGTAGGGAAATGGGGAAAGCCGATGTTAGGCCCTCGGAGAGGGGCTGGGAAATAACTAAAGTGATCCCTCGTGCTTTCTCGTTGATTGGATAGTTGGTCTTAGGAATGCTATGATACCTCAGTTGAGCTTTTTTTCTTATCCTCGTAATGCTTGAAAGCCAGGAAATCAAGTTTTAGTTATTGTACATGGTTGTATGGTTCAGTTACCTAAACTATGTACCTCTATTAATAGACGTGGATGAGTGCAAGATGTCGCCGTGTAAGAACGGTACTTGTCTGAACACATTTGGCAGTTTTCTGTGTACTTGTCCGGAAGGATCCAAACTCGACATCACTGCTCTTGGTTGCACGGGTAAGTTTATACTCGCTATTTGGCGGCCACACGCGAATAGCTATGTGTGCAATCTTTCTTTCTTTGTTTTGTTAAAAAATACAACAGTAGAAACAGTAAAATGCGCCATCGACACGTCATTTTCATGGTCTGTACTCTTATCGAACATGGCTCTTGACCAATCAGGGCGCGAAAAATCGCTTATTTTATGGTGAAAATTAATTTTTTCTTTGCTCCAAGATATGGACGAATGTCTTGAACCTAGCTACTGTGAACACGGTAGATGAGAGAATTTCCTCGGCGGCTTTAACTGCAGTTGTGACAGCGGTTACATTAGATCTGATTTCACAAACAAGACATCAGACGTCTGATAACAGACAACATCAGAAATCCAACGTCTGATAACAGATGTCTCACATCAGAAATCAGACGTCTGATTTCTGATATACACAGCAAACATCAGACGTCTGATAGCAGATCTCTGAAATCAGAAATCAGATGTCTGATATCAAACATCAGACATCTGATAACAGCTCCTGTACTGATGTCTGACATCAGAAATCAGACGCCTGCTAACAGTTGTCTGAAATGAAAAATCAGACGTCTGATAACAGATGTCTGATTTCAGAAACGACATCAGATGTCTGATAACAGATGTCTGACATCAGAAATCAGACGTCTGATATCAAACATCAGACATCTGATAACAGATGTCTGACATTAGAAATCAGACGTCTGATAACAGATGTGTGACATTAGAAATCAGACGTCTGATAACAGATGTTTGAAATCAGAAATCAGACCTCTGATAACAGTTCCCTGAAATCAAAAATCAAACATCTGATAACAAACATCAGACGTCTGATAACATGTCTGATTTCAGAAACAAGACATCAGACAACAGACAACATCAGAAATCCAACGTCTGATAACAGATGTCTGACATAAGAAATCAGACGTCTGATAACAGATGTCTTACATCAGAAATCAGACATCTGATATCAAACATCAGACGTCTGTCACAAAAGGTCTGAAATCAAAAATCAGACGTCTGATAACAGATGTCTGACATCAGAAATCAGACGTCTGATACCAGGTGTCTGAATTCAGAAACATGACATCAGACGTCTGATAACAGACATCATCAGAAATCAGATATCTGATAACAGATGTCTGACATCAGAAATCAGATGTCTGATAACATATGTCTGAAATCAGATGTAGGATAACAGTTCTCTGAAATCAAAAATCAGACGTCTGATAACAGATGTCTGATTTCAGAAACATGACATCAGACGTCTGATAACAGACATCATCAGAAATCAGACGTCTGATATCAAACATAACACGTCTGATAACAGATGTCTCATATCAGAAATCAGACGTCTGATATCAAACATAACACGTCTGATAACAGATCTCTGACATCAGAAATCAGACGTCTGATAACAGATGTCTCACATCAGAAATCAGACATCTGATATCAAACATAAGACGTCTGTCACGAAAGGTCTGAAATCAAAAATCAGACGTCTGATAACAGATGTCTGAAATCAGAAATCAGACGTCTGATGCCAGATGTCTGACATCAGAAATCAGACGTCTGATAACAAATGTCTAACAGAAATCAGACGTTTCTGATCACAGAGCAAACATCAGACGTCTGATAACAGATCACTGAAATCAGAAATCAGACGTCTGATACCAGGTGTCTGAATTCAGAAACATGACATCAGACGTCTGATAACAGACATCATCAGAAATCAGATGTCTGATAACAGATGTCTGACATCAGAAATCAGATGTCTGATAACAGATGTCTGATTTCAGAAACATAACATCAGACGTCTGATAACAGATGTCTCACGTCAGAAATCAGACATCTGCTATCAAACATCACACGTCTGATAACAGATGTCTGACATCAGAAATCAGATGTCTGATATCAAACATCAGACGTCTGATAACAGATGTGTGACATTAGAAATCAGATGTCTGATAACAGATGTTTGAAATCAGAAATCAGACCTCTGATGACAGTTCTCTAAAATCAAAAATCAAACATCTGATAACAAACATCAGACGTCTGATAACATGTCTGATTTCAGAA
The DNA here is from genome assembly GCA_038088405.1 of Porites divaricata. Classification (NCBI taxonomy): domain Eukaryota; kingdom Metazoa; phylum Cnidaria; class Anthozoa; order Scleractinia; family Poritidae; genus Porites; species Porites divaricata. The sequence continues at coordinate 19,629,461 of JBBMOI010000003.1, forward strand.
ACAAGACATCAGACATCTGACAACAGACAACATCAGAAATCCAATGTCTGATAACAGATGTCTGACATAAGAAATCAGACGTCTGATAACAGATGTCTCACATCAGAAATCAGACATCTGATATCAAACATCAGACGTCTGTCACAAAAGGTCTGAAATCAAAAATCAGACGTCTGATAACAGATGTCTGAAATCAGAAATCAGACGTCTGATAACAGATGTCTGACATCAGAAATCAGACGTCTGATACCAGGTGTCTGAATTCAGAGACATGACATCAGACGTCTGATAACAGACATCATCAGAAATCAGATATCTGATAACAGATGTCTGAAATCAGAAATCAGACGTCTGATAACAGATGTCTGACATCAGAAATCAGACGTCTGATAACAGATGTCTAAAAGAAATCAGACGTCTGATTTCTGATCACAGAGCAAACATCAGACGTCTGATAACAGATCACTGAAATCAGAAATCAGACGTCTGATACCAGGTGTCTGAATTCAGAAACATGACATCAGACGTCTGATAACAGACATCATCAGAAATCAGATGTCTGATAACAGATGTCTGACATCAGAAATCAGATGTCTGATTTTAGAAACATGACATCAGACGTCTGATAACAGACATCATCAGAAAGCAGACGTCTGATAACAGATGTCTCACATCAGAAATCAGATGTCTGATATCAAACATCACACGTCTGATAACAGATGTCTGAAATCAGAAATCAGACGTCTGATAACAGATGTCTGACATCAGAAATCAGATGTCTGATAACAGATGTCTGATTTCAGAAACATGACATCAGACGTCTGATAACAGAAATCAGCAGAAAGCAGATGTCTAATAACAGATGTCTCACATCAGAAATCAGACGTCTGATATCAAACATCACACGTCTGATAACAGATGTCTCACATCAGAAATCAGACGTCTGATAACAGATGTGTGACATTAGAAATCAGACGTCTGATAACAGATGTTTGAAATCAGAAATCAGACCTCTGATAACAGTTCTCTGAAATCAGACATGTTATCACAATACATCAGACATTTGACAACAGACAACATCAGAAATCCAACGTCTGATAACAGATATCTGACATCAGAAATCAGACGTCTGATAACAGATGTCTCACATCAGAAATCAGACATCTGATATCAAACATCAGACGTCTGTCACAAAAGGTCTGAAATCAAAACTCAGACGTTTGATAACAGATGTCTGAAATCAGAAATCAGACGTCTGATAACAGATGTGTGACATCAGAAATCAGACGTCTGATACCAGGTGTCTGAATTCAGAAACATGACATCAGACGTCTGATAACAGACATCATCAGAAATCAGATATCTGATAACAGATGTCTGACATCAGAAATCAGATGTCTGATAACAGATGTCTGAAATCAGATGTAGGATAACAGTTCTCTGAAATCAAAAATCAGACGTCTGATAACAGATGTCTGATTTCAGAAACATGACATTAGACGTCTGATAACAGACATCATCAGAAATCAGACGTCTGATATCAAACATAACACGTCTGATAACAGATGTCTGACATCAGAAATCAGATGTCTGATAACAGATGTCTCACATCAGAAATCAGACATCTGATATCAAACATCAGACGTCTGTCACGAAAGGTCTAAAATAAAAAATCAGATGTCTGAAATCAGAAATCAGACGTCTGATAACAGATGTCTGACATCAGAAATCAGACGTCTGATAACAGATGTGTGACGTCAGAAATCAGACGTCTGATAACAGATGTTTGTAATCAGAAATCAGACGTCTGATAACAGATGTCTAACAGAAATCAGACGTCTGTCTGATTTCTGATCACAGAGCAAACATCAGACGTCTGATAACAGATCTCTGAAATCAGAAATCAGACGTCTGATAACAGATGTATCACAACAGAAATCAGATGTCTGATTTTTGATTTCAGACGTCTGACATTAGAAACAACATCAGACGTCTGATAACAGACATCATCAGAAATCAGATGTCTGATAACAGATGTCTGACATCAGAAATCAGACGTCTGATAACAGTTCTCTGAAATCAAAAATCAGACATCTGATAACAGATGTTTGAAATCAGAAATCAGACGTCTGATAACAGTTTTCTGAAATCAAAAATCAGACATCTGATAACAAACATCAGACGTCTGATAACATGTCTGATTTCAGAAACAAGACATCAGACGTGTGACAACAGACAACATCAGAAATCCAACGTCTGATAACAGATGTCTGACATCAGAAATCAGACGTCTGATAGCAGATGTCTCACATCAGAAATCAGACATCTGATATCAAACATCAGACGTCTGTCACGAAAGCTCTGAAATCAAAAATCAAACGTCTGATAACAGATGTCTGATATCAAACATCAGACGTCTGATAACAGATGTGTGACATCAGAAATCAGACGTCTGATAACAGATGTCTCACATCAGAAATCAGACATCTGATATCAAACATCAGACGTCTGTCACGAAAGGTCTGAAATAAAAAATCAGACGTCTGATAACAGATGTCTAACAGAAATCAGACGTCTGATTTCTGATCACAGAGCAAACATCAGACGTCTGATAACAGATCACTGAAATCAGATGCAGGATAACAGTTCTCTGAAATCAAAAATCAGACGTCTGATAACAGATGTCTGATTTCAGAAACATGACATTAGACGTCTGATAACAGACATCATCAGAAATCAGACGTCTGATATCAAACATCAGACGTCTGATAGCAGATGTGTGACGTCAGAAATCAGACGTCTGATAACAGATGTTTGAAATCAGAAATCAGACCTCTGATAACAGTTCTCTGAAATCAGACATGTTATCACAATACATCAGACATTTGACAACAGACAACATCAGAAATCCAACGTCTGATAACAGATATCTGACATCAGAAATCAGACGTCTGATAACAGATGTCTCACATCAGAAATCAGACATCTGATATCAAACATCAGACGTCTGTCACAAAAGGTCTGAAATCAAAACTCAGACGTTTGATAACAGATGTCTGAAATCAGAAATCAGACGTCTGATAACAGATGTGTGACATCAGAAATCAGACGTCTGATACCAGGTGTCTGAATTCAGAAACATGACATCAGACGTCTGATAACAGACATCATCAGAAATCAGATATCTGATAACAGATGTCTGACATCAGAAATCAGATGTCTGATAACAGATGTCTGAAATCAGATGTAGGATAACAGTTCTCTGAAATCAAAAATCAGACGTCTGATAACAGATGTCTGATTTCAGAAACATGACATTAGACGTCTGATAACAGACATCATCAGAAATCAGACGTCTGATATCAAACATAACACGTCTGATAACAGATGTCTGACATCAGAAATCAGATGTCTGATAACAGATGTCTCACATCAGAAATCAGACATCTGATATCAAACATCAGACGTCTGTCACGAAAGGTCTGAAATAAAAAATCAGACGTCTGATAACAGATGTCTGAAATCAGAAATCAGACGTCTGATAACAGATGTCTGACATCAGAAATCAGACGTCTGATAACAGATGTCTAACAGAAATCAGACGTCTGATTTCTGATCACAGAGCAAACATCAGACGTCTGATAACAGATCACTGAAATCAGATGTAGGATAACAGTTCTCTGAAATCAAAAATCAGACGTCTGATAACAGATGTCTGATTTCAGAAACATGACATTAGACGTCTGATAACAGACATCATCAGAAATCAGACGTCTGATAACAAACATCAGACGTCTGATAACAGATGTCTAACAGAAATCAGACGTCTGATTTCTGATCACAGAGCAAACATCAGACGTCTGATAACAGATCTCTGAAATCAGAAATCAGACGTCTGATAACAGATGTATGACAGAAATCAGATGTCTGATTTTTGATTTCAGACGTCTGACATTAGAAACAACATCAGATGTCTGATAACAGATGTCTGACATCAGAAATCAGACGTCTGATATTAAACATCAGACGTCTGATAGCAGATGTCTCACATCAGAAATCAGACATCTGATATCAAACATCAGAAGTCTGTCACGAAAGCTCTGAAATCAAAAATCAAACGTCTGATAACAGATGTCTGATATCAAACATCAGACGTCTGATAACAGATGTGTGACGTCAGAAATCAGACGTCTGATAACAGATGTTTGAAATCAGAAATCAGACGTCTGATAACAGTTCTCTGAAATCAAAAATCAAACATCTGATAACAAACATCAGACTCTGATAACATGTCTGATTTCAGAAACAAGACATCAGACATCTGACAACAGACTACATCAGAAATCCAACGTCTGATAACAGATGTCTGACATCAGAAATCAGACGTCTGATAACAGATGTCTGAAATCAGAAATCAGACGTCTGATAACAGATGTCTGACATCAGAAATCAGACGTCTGATTTCTGATCACAGAGCAAACATCAGACGTCTGATAACAGATCTCTGAAATCAGAAATCAGACGTCTGATAACAGATGTATGACAACAGAAATCAGATGTCTGATTTTTGATTTCAGACGTCTGACATTAGAAACATAACATCAGAAATCAGACGCCTGATTTCTGATATACACAGCAAACATCAGACGTCTAATAACAGATCTCTGAAATCAGACATCTGATAACAGATGTCTGACATCAGAAATCAGACGTCTGATAACAGATGTGTGACGTCAGAAATCAGACGTCTGATAACAGATGTTTGTAATCAGAAATCAGACGTCTGATAACAGATGTCTGACAGAAATCAGACGTCTGTCTGATTTCTGATCACAGAGCAAACATCAGACGTCTGATAACAGATCTCTGAAATCAGAAATCAGACGTCTGATAACAGATGTATGACAACAGAAATCAGATGTCTGATTTTTGATTTCAGACGTCTGACATTAGAAACAACATCAGACGTCTGATAACAGACATCATCAGAAATCAGATGTCTGATAACAGATGTCTGACATCAGAAATCAGACGTCTGATATCAAACATCAGACGTCTGATAACAGTTCTCTGAAATCAAAAATCAGACATCTGATAACAGATGTTTGAAATCAGAAATCAGACGTCTGATAACAGTTTTCTGAAATCAAAAATCAGACATCTGATAACAAACATCAGACGTCTGATAACATGTCTGATTTCAGAAACAAGACATCAGACGTGTGACAACAGACAACATCAGAAATCCAACGTCTGATAACAGATGTCTGACATCAGAAATCAGACGTCTGATAGCAGATGTCTCACATCAGAAATCAGACATCTGATATCAAACATCAGACGTCTGTCACGAAAGCTCTGAAATCAAAAATCAAACGTCTGATAACAGATGTCTGATATCAAACATCAGACGTCTGATAACAGATGTGTGACATCAGAAATCAGACGTCTGATAACAGATGTCTCACATCAGAAATCAGACATCTGATATCAAACATCAGAAGTCTGTCACAAAAGGTCTGAAATCAAAACTCAGACGTTTGATAACAGATGTCTGAAATCAGAAATCAGACGTCTGATAACAGATGTGTGACATCAGAAATCAGACGTCTGACACCAGGTGTCTGAATTCAGAAACATGACATCAGACGTCTGATAACAGACATCATCAGAAATCAGATATCTGATAACAGATGTCTGACATCAGAAATCAGATGTCTGATAACAGATGTCTGAAATCAGATGTAGGATAACAGTTCTCTGAAATCAAAAATCAGACGTCTGATAACAGATGTCTGATTTCAGAAACATGACATTAGACGTCTGATAACAGACATCATCAGAAATCAGACGTCTGATATCAAACATAACACGTCTGATAACAGATGTCTGACATCAGAAATCAGATGTCTGATAACAGATGTCTCACATCAGAAATCAGACATCTGATATCAAACATCAGACGTCTGTCACGAAAGGTCTGAAATAAAAAATCAGACGTCTGATAACAGATGTCTGAAATCAGAAATCAGACGTCTGATAACAGATGTCTGACATCAGAAATCAGACGTCTGATAACAGATGTCTAACAGAAATCAGACGTCTGATTTCTGATCACAGAGCAAACATCAGACGTCTGATAACAGATCACTGAAATCAGATGTAGGATAACAGTTCTCTGAAATCAAAAATCAGACGTCTGATAACAGATGTCTGATTTCAGAAACATGACATTAGACGTCTGATAACAGACATCATCAGAAATCAGACGTCTGATAACAAACATCAGACGTCTGATAACAGATGTCTAACAGAAATCAGACGTCTGATTTCTGATCACAGAGCAAACATCAGACGTCTGATAACAGATCTCTGAAATCAGAAATCAGACGTCTGATAACAGATGTATGACAGAAATCAGATGTCTGATTTTTGATTTCAGACGTCTGACATTAGAAACAACATCAGATGTCTGATAACAGATGTCTGACATCAGAAATCAGACGTCTGATATTAAACATCAGACGTCTGATAGCAGATGTCTCACATCAGAAATCAGACATCTGATATCAAACATCAGAAGTCTGTCACGAAAGCTCTGAAATCAAAAATCAAACGTCTGATAACAGATGTCTGATATCAAACATCAGACGTCTGATAACAGATGTGTGACGTCAGAAATCAGACGTCTGATAACAGATGTTTGAAATCAGAAATCAGACGTCTGATAACAGTTCTCTGAAATCAAAAATCAAACATCTGATAACAAACATCAGACTCTGATAACATGTCTGATTTCAGAAACAAGACATCAGACATCTGACAACAGACTACATCAGAAATCCAACGTCTGATAACAGATGTCTGACATCAGAAATCAGACGTCTGATAACAGATGTCTGAAATCAGAAATCAGACGTCTGATAACAGATGTCTGACATCAGAAATCAGACGTCTGATTTCTGATCACAGAGCAAACATCAGACGTCTGATAACAGATCTCTGAAATCAGAAATCAGACGTCTGATAACAGATGTATGACAACAGAAATCAGATGTCTGATTTTTGATTTCAGACGTCTGACATTAGAAACATAACATCAGAAATCAGACGCCTGATTTCTGATATACACAGCAAACATCAGACGTCTAATAACAGATCTCTGAAATCAGACATCTGATAACAGATGTCTGACATCAGAAATCAGACGTCTGATAACAGATGTGTGACGTCAGAAATCAGACGTCTGATAACAGATGTTTGTAATCAGAAATCAGACGTCTGATAACAGATGTCTGACAGAAATCAGACGTCTGTCTGATTTCTGATCACAGAGCAAACATCAGACGTCTGATAACAGATCTCTGAAATCAGAAATCAGACGTCTGATAACAGATGTATGACAACAGAAATCAGATGTCTGATTTTTGATTTCAGACGTCTGACATTAGAAACAACATCAGACGTCTGATAACAGACATCATCAGAAATCAGATGTCTGATAACAGATGTCTGACATCAGAAATCAGACGTCTGATATCAAACATCAGACGTCTGATAACAGTTCTCTGAAATCAAAAATCAGACATCTGATAACAGATGTTTGAAATCAGAAATCAGACGTCTGATAACAGTTTTCTGAAATCAAAAATCAGACATCTGATAACAAACATCAGACGTCTGATAACATGTCTGATTTCAGAAACAAGACATCAGACGTGTGACAACAGACAACATCAGAAATCCAACGTCTGATAACAGATGTCTGACATCAGAAATCAGACGTCTGATAGCAGATGTCTCACATCAGAAATCAGACATCTGATATCAAACATCAGACGTCTGTCACGAAAGCTCTGAAATCAAAAATCAAACGTCTGATAACAGATGTCTGATATCAAACATCAGACGTCTGATAACAGATGTGTGACATCAGAAATCAGACGTCTGATAACAGATGTCTCACATCAGAAATCAGACATCTGATATCAAACATCAGAAGTCTGTCACAAAAGGTCTGAAATCAAAACTCAGACGTTTGATAACAGATGTCTGAAATCAGAAATCAGACGTCTGATAACAGATGTGTGACATCAGAAATCAGACGTCTGACACCAGGTGTCTGAATTCAGAAACATGACATCAGACGTCTGATAACAGACATCATCAGAAATCAGATATCTGATAACAGATGTCTGACATCAGAAATCAGATGTCTGATAACAGATGTCTGAAATCAGATGTAGGATAACAGTTCTCTGAAATCAAAAATCAGACGTCTGATAACAGATGTCTGATTTCAGAAACATGACATTAGACGTCTGATAACAGACATCATCAGAAATCAGACGTCTGATATCAAACATAACACGTCTGATAACAGATGTCTGACATCAGAAATCAGATGTCTGATAACAGATGTCTCACATCAGAAATCAGACATCTGATATCAAACATCAGACGTCTGTCACGAAAGGTCTGAAATAAAAAATCAGACGTCTGATAACAGATGTCTGAAATCAGAAATCAGACGTCTGATAACAGATGTCTGACATCAGAAATCAGACGTCTGATTTCTGATCACAGAGCAAACATCAGACGTCTGATAACAGATCACTGAAATCAGATGTAGGATAACAGTTCTCTGAAATCAAAAATCAGACGTCTGATAACAGATGTCTGATTTCAGAAACATGACATTAGACGTCTGATAACAGACATCATCAGAAATCAGACGTCTGATATCAAACATCAGACGTCTGATAGCAGATGTGTGACGTCAGAAATCAGACGTCTGATAACAGATGTCTAACAGAAATCAGACGTCTGATTTCTGATCACAGAGCAAACATCAGACGTCTGATGACAGATCTCTGAAATCAGAAATCAGACGTCTGATAACAGATGTATGACAGAAATCAGATGTCTGATTTTTGATTTCAGACGTCTGACATTAGAAACAACATCAGATGTCTGATAACAGATGTCTGACATCAGAAATCAGACGTCTGATATTAAACATCAGACGTCTGATAGCAGATGTCTCACATCAGAAATCAGACATCTGATATCAAACATCAGAAGTCTGTCACGAAAGCTCTGAAATCAAAAATCAAACGTCTGATAACAGATGTCTGATATCAAACATCAGACGTCTGATAACAGATGTGTGACGTCAGAAATCAGACGTCTGATAACAGATGTTTGAAATCAGAAATCAGACGTCTGATAACAGTTCTCTGAAATCAAAAATCAAACATCTGATAACAAACATCAGACTCTGATAACATGTCTGATTTCAGAAACAAGACATCAGACATCTGACAACAGACTACATCAGAAATCCAACGTCTGATAACAGATGTCTGACATCAGAAATCAGACGTCTGATAACAGATGTCTGAAATCAGAAATCAGACGTCTGATAACAGATGTCTGACATCAGAAATCAGACGTCTGATTTCTGATCACAGAGCAAACATCAGACGTCTGATAACAGATCTCTGAAATCAGAAATCAGACGTCTGATAACAGATGTATGACAACAGAAATCAGATGTCTGATTTTTGATTTCAGACGTCTGACATTAGAAACATAACATCAGAAATCAGACGCCTGATTTCTGATATACACAGCAAACATCAGACGTCTAATAACAGATCTCTGAAATCAGACATCTGATAACAGATGTCTGACATCAGAAATCAGACGTCTGATAACAGATGTGTGACGTCAGAAATCAGACGTCTGATAACAGATGTTTGTAATCAGAAATCAGACGTCTGATAACAGATGTCTAACAGAAATCAGACGTCTGTCTGATTTCTGATCACAGAGCAAACATCAGACGTCTGATAACAGATCTCTGAAATCAGAAATCAGACGTCTGATAACAGATGTATGACAACAGAAATCAGATGTCTGATTTTTGATTTCAGACGTCTGACATTAGAAACAACATCAGACGTCTGATAACAGACATCATCAGAAATCAGATGTCTGATAACAGATGTCTGACATCAGAAATCAGACGTCTGATTTCTGATCACAGAGCAAACATCAGACGTCTGATAACAGATCTCTGAAATCAGAAATCAGACGTCTGATAACAGATGTATGACAACAGAAATCAGATGTCTGATTTTTGATTTCAGACGTCTGACATTAGAAACATAACATCAGAAATCAGACGCCTGATTTCTGATATACACAGCAAACATCAGACGTCTAATAACAGATCTCTGAAATCAGACATCTGACAACAGATGTCTGACATCAGAAATCAGACGTCTGATAACAGATGTGTGACGTCAGAAATCAGACGTCTGATAACAGATGTTTGTAATCAGAAATCAGACGTCTGATAACAGATGTCTAACAGAAATCAGACGTGTCTGATTTCTGATCACAGAGCAAACATCAGACGTCTGATAACAGATCTCTGAAATCAGAAATCAGACGTCTGATAACAGATGTATGACAACAGAAATCAGATGTCTGATTTTTGATTTCAGACGTCTGACATTAGAAACAACATCAGACGTCTGATAACAGACATCATCAGAAATCAGATGTCTGATTTTTGATTTCAGACGTCTGACATTAGAAACAACATCAGACGTCTGATAACAGACATCATCAGAAATCAGACGTCTGATAACAGATGTCTAACAGAAATCAGACGTCTGTCTGATTTCTGATCACAGAGCAAACATCAGACGTCTGATAACAGATCTCTGAAATCAGAAATCAGACGTCTGATAACAGATGTATGACAACAGAAATCAGATGTCTGATTTTTGATTTCAGACGTCTGACATTAGAAACAACATCAGACGTCTGATAACAGACATCATCAGAAATCAGATGTCTGATAACAGATGTCTGACATCAGAAATCAGACGTCTGATATCAAACATCAGACGTCTGATAACAGTTCTCTGAAATCAAAAATCAGACATCTGATAACAGATGTTTGAAATCAGAAATCAGACGTCTGATAACAGTTTTCTGAAATCAAAAATCAGACATCTGATAACAAACATCAGACGTCTGATAACATGTCTGATTTCAGAAACAAGACATCAGACGTGTGACAACAGACAACATCAGAAATCCAACGTCTGATAACAGATGTCTGACATCAGAAATCAGACGTCTGATAGCAGATGTCTCACATCAGAAATCAGACATCTGATATCAAACATCAGACGTCTGTCACGAAAGCTCTGAAATCAAAAATCAAACGTCTGATAACAGATGTCTGATATCAAACATCAGACGTCTGATAACAGATGTGTGACATCAGAAATCAGACGTCTGATAACAGATGTTTGAAATCAGAAATCAGACGTCTGATAACAGTTCTCGGAAATCAAAAATCAGACGTCTGATGACAAACATCAGACGTCTGATAACAGATGTCTGATTTCAGAAACATGACATCAGACATCTGATAACAGACATCATCAGAAATCAGATGTCTGATAACAGATGTCTGACATCAGAAATCAGACGTCTGATAACATTTCTCTGAAATAAAAAATCAGACATCTGATAACAGATGTCTGATTTCAGAAACATGAAATCAGACATCTGATAACAGACATCATCAGAAATCAGCATCATCAGGAATCAGATGTCTGATAACAGATGTCTCACATCAAAAATCAGACGTCTGTTATCAAACATCAGACGTCTGATAACAGATGTCTGACATCAGAAATCAGACGTCTGATAACAGATGTCTGAAAGAAATCAGACGTCTGATTTCTGATCACACAGTAAACATCAGACGTCTGATAACCGATCTCTGAAATCAGAAATCCAACATCTCATAACAGATGTCTGACAACAGAAATCAGATGTCTTACATTAGACATCAGACGTCTGATACCAGGTGTCTGATTTTAGAAACATGACATCACCCTTGTGAAATAACTCTGGGAATTCCTAGGAATTTGAGGTGTGAATTTTCATGGTAAATTCGGACTTGGAATTCCTAGGATTTACTAGGAATTCCCAGTTTAAAAAGTTCTGGTTCTAAATTCCCAGAAATTCCCAGAAATTCCAAGTTGAAATGAAACTAGACTTGGAATTCCAACCTACAAGGATGTAAAAGGCAAAAATTGCTTGGAAATTCCTAGGAATTCCTAGGAATTTCTAGGAATTCTTGGGAATTTTACTTACAGGTTAAACATTATGTCATCATTCAACAATTCCATTGCCAGGAAGTACAGTATATGCACATTTAATGATAAAATTATCAACTGGAGAAAGCATGAAAATTGTATTTAAACAAGTTTATGACACTAATGTTATCACATCTTATGGTACATAGGGAGAACACTGACTGGACAATCCTTTCCTTAACTCTAATGGCCTTATATATGATTTAGTGTCCAGCAACTCCAATCAATTGATATTATAAATAATTTAAATCTAAAATCAAACAAGAAAAGCCAAGAAAGATAATCCAAATTTGTCATTATGAAAAATCATTTCAGTTCAGCTTTTGTTCTAATATGCCATTACTGGTGTCACGTTAACACTCCATAAACCGGACACATCCCTACGAGAGACGTGACATTACTTTTAAATAGTAAACTGCGGGCGTTTAAACATACATATCCATGAATACAGCAGAACCCCGGCTGTTAACTCGAACTCTAAAGGGAAACAAATTAAAAACAGTTTGAGTTTAAGCGGGGAATTCGAGTTATGGGGGTAAATTTCAGTGAAATTTTGATCAAGGAAAAGCAAATTTAGTTGACTTAGCGGGGAATTCGAGTTATCGAGGTTTAATAATGTTCTACTGTATTAAATTCACCAGAATCTGATCGAGTTATACGTTAAAGATTATTCGTGTAAGATTCCATCATCCATTTGCAACAACGACTACAGTCATGTGTCCAGTAAACAAAAAGGAACCAATAAATGGTTTTCCATGCATCTTGAACTTTCCTGTTCATATCGGAACGATCTATAAGTTAACTTTGATCTCCAGCTTCATTATTTGAGCACGTGGTTACCATCAGAAGACACATTACGAAGCAGGAACGTACCTTTACCTTTCACAATCCAACTGACTTATCGTTCTCGGGCATGACTGGAAGCACGTTTCATGTGTCAACAACAAAATATATGAACAATCCGCGTTTAAAATGTCAATTTCGGATGTAAAATACTTGCGCTCTTTCTCGCTCTTGCTATCGAAAGTCCGCGCGAATTTGAACTCGCTGAACGGAACTTCATTTCACACTTTTCCATTGGTTAAAAAGGCGCACGTGACGACAGAATCCACTTGGTAGGGAGACTGGTAGCCAGTATGAGTTAACCAACAAACATGGCGGGTAATTTTGCTCGTGATTTATAGTTATGTATCGGTCAAATCGAAGCTTCAACATGCCCCTCCGGGCAACCCCCCGGGCATTTGACTTTTTTGAAAATTATTGTTCAAATTCCCCCCTACCCGGGCCAAAATGCCGTTCAAATGCCCCACACTAGGGTCCATTCAGGTGGTCAAATGCCCCCACCCGGGGGACATTTCACAGCCACAAAAACGACAGAAGGACGGCGGAAACGCCTTCAGTTGTCGAACAAAATCTCTATAAATATAACAAAAACTGAGAAACACTGTTAGCGTATTTACTACGAACAAAAGTCTCGTGCAAAGCGGCGGAAATCGCTGCTACAAGTCACTGAATGCTCAGCTTTTCTTCGTCATGCAACATACAAAGCGTTCTATAAAAAAGATCCCACCTATTGAGACTACTACATTATGACCATTTCACTGACATGCATCATCGTTCACCTTATTAATTAACACACTTGCAGTAGGTCAAAGTAGTTGACCTGAGCTTTTTATTTTATTTTATTTTATGTTGTTGTATTGAATCGCCGATATAGGTATTGTATTTCATTGTAAACACAACAATAAAATACATTCATACATTCAAAGCCTGAATCCAATATTAAAATTTTAAAATTTAAATACTTCAAATACGGCACAAAGCTTGTTTGAGCCCTTTCCTCGCAACCAATTGGCCACAAAGGCACAATCTTTTCCACGAAAATCCTCTAACACCGGGTCCCCAATTATAGCTCGCCACGCCAAAGATTTTACATGAAATCGAGGGTGCGGTTCAAATTCCCCACCCCTCACGCATGGGGATCAAATTCCCCACCCCCTGAAAGACTCTGATAATCAAATTCCCTCCTCCCCGGGACGGCAAAGGTGTCAAATGCCCGGGGTATGCCCCGGGGGGGGCATGTTGAAGCTTCGATTTGACCGATACATTAGTTCAAAAAGGGCTCCCTTTCAGAGCTGAATAAAATATTCCAACGCTTTTGAGGTGTCAGCAGCGAGAGGAAGAAGTCGTATTATTTTTTTAAGAAACGATGGCCTTTTATTAGCCAAAGCTGTGATGAAAAACTTGTTGTGGACCATTGTTTGGAAAGTTCAGGTACGTCAAGAAGTCGCACTCTGAACATCAAGCTTTCAGTATCGTGCTTACTGTTGCTGAGAATTGTTTTTTTAAAAGATTTAAGTCGCAATAAATGTTGTATATGGATGCTGGTTAATGTCAAGAAATCTTTGTTGTTATCGGCAATTATAGAAATGATTATTAAAATTCTTAAGCTGTTCATTTACCTTTGAACACTTATCGTTTTTGCAAAAATAAGCTATGGTCGCAAGTTAACTGTGACTTGGAATTATTGAGAATTCCTAGGAATTCCCATAAATTCTCATTGGTGTTTTCGCAATTCTCAATAATTCCCATAAATTCCAAAGACAGTTTCCTCCAAACTTGGAATTATTGGGAATTCCTAGGAATTCCCAAAAATTCCCACTGGTGTTTTCACCCATTCCCAAGTATGCCCAAATATTCCAAGGTTTTTCATCTTTCCTCATTTGCATGTCTTGGAATAAACTGGAATTCCTAGGAATTCCCAGAACTCTGGGAATTCATTTCGCAAAGGCTGAGACGTCTGATAACAGACATCATCATAAATCAGATGTCTGATAACAGATGTCTGACATCAGAAATCAGATGTCTGACATCAGAAATCAGACGTCTGATAACAGATGTCTCACATCAGAAATCAGACATCTGATATCAAACATCAGACGTCTGTCATGAAAGGTCTGAAATCAAACATCAGACGTCTGATAACAGATGTCTGACATCAGAAATCAGACGTCTGATAACAAACTCGACATCACTGGTCTTGGTTGCACGGGTAAGTTTATACTGGCTATTTGGCGGCCACACGCGAATAGCTATGTGTGCAATCTTTCTTTCTTTGTTTTGTTAAAAAATACAACAATAGAAACAGTAGAAACAGCAAAATTGCGCCATCGTCACGTCATTTTCATGGTCTGTACTCTTATCGAACATAGCTCTTGACCAATCAGCGCGCGAAAAATCGCTTATTTTATGGTGAAAATTAATTTTTTCTTTGCTCCAAGATATGGACGAATGTCTTGAACCTAACTACTGTGAACACGGTAGATGCGAGAATTTCCTAGGCGGGTTTAACTGCAGTTGTGACAGCGGTTACATTAGATCTGATGACAAAAAGACCTGCATAGGTGAGTGGAATTCTACATTTGCGTATAAAATTGTTTAAGAACAATGCTTTTGATTATTTGCTCTGGAAGGTTATGACCAATGTATTCATTTCGTTGCTTGCAGATAAGGACGAATGTACACAGATCAGTGGTCTTTGTGGTAACGGAACATGCGTGAATACCGCAGGATCGTTTCGCTGCAGCTGTCACAATGGTTTTAGACTCGATCGACGAGGCTATTGTCGAGGTGAGAAGGTCATGATAGCTGTGTGAACTATCGTTCCTTTCGTCTTTACAGCTTTAAACGCCTCTAAACGCACATTTAATTGTAAGCTATGCTCATCGATCGACCGGAAGAAATGACGAGGTGGCTGTCTCTGTTTCATAGCTATTTTTCATTAAAAATATGCTAGTGTTCTATTAAAAATTTAAGAGCACCATCCATGAGGTGATAGATAGCGTGTGCGTCAGCCGAAAAGATTGCGGAAGTTGTAGTAGGGTAGTGTAACAATGCTTAAATGGACCGCAGGTAATAGTCTAGCCTGCAAAGCATACGTATTTTGTGGTGTGAACGATGATACTATTCATGTGACTAATGCTCTCCCGCCATCTTGAGCGTTGAAACTGACAGAGAGTTGGGGCGACACGAAAAAAGATTTCAAGTGAGAGGTTGCCCGCCCCTCCTCCCTTAGCTTTTTAATTTGCTTTCAAGCCCGCGATCAATGTACCTCTGCGCTTTCGTTAAAAAGATACACCTGCTCTACAGGCCAGTAAAGGCCAATCAGAGTGCGGGTAGATTTTAATCAAGAGATGATCTTTTGTTTTAATTCATTGTAGAAATCAAAATAGAACCTTACTTGGATATTGGACTCTTCTTTATTTATGATAAATGCGTTGTTCCTTTCCTTTGGTTTTTAGACATTGACGAGTGTTCTACGCTGGTGGGTGTTTGTCGAAACGGACGCTGTATTAACACCATAGGTGGCTACACTTGTGATTGTATCCAAGGATACATTGCAACTCCTGATAAAACCCGATGCAGAGGTCAGTGTCGCTTGTTATCACGTGGCATACAGTAGCACTTACTTTCCTTCAGTCAGGAGCTGTACTTGTGTCGACTACTGCGGGAGTACGCGCGCATCGACTAGTAGTGCCTTTTTTGTCCTAGCGCGTAAACATCAACTTTTCCTTCAGGTGTCCGGTTTCCCTTTTTTGCCTTTAGATGTCTGTTCTCTTAGTTTTTCTGCGCAAACTAAACAAAACATGCGTTTGGGAGTTACGAATAGAGAGAGATCAACAGCAATGCGTCTGATACAACTTTCGTCGACGATCTGCTATCTTTTTCTTTTCATGTCGACCTTTTGCGACTTGAACAGAAAAACAAACCATCTTTTTTAGTTGGAAAAGAATCTGCCTTCTTGCGACTAACCTGCTATTTTTTTTTTAAGTTGAATTGTTGGAGCTGGTTACATTGGTGCTAATTACTTTTTAGTTACATTATTTTGGTTAGGTCCTTAGAAAGTCAGTTGAAATTTTTTTCACTTTCAATCTTTAACGTACTTGTGTACTTACCTTCTTGGTAGACATAAATGAATGCACAGAAGTTCCGGGATACTGTGAAAACGGCATCTGTACTAACACTATCGGCGGATCACGCTGCGAGTGCACCACGGGATACAGACTAAACCGGACGGGAGATGCGTGCATGGGTGAGAAAATCAGTTAAATCTTTTACTTTACATTTACACATCGATGCAGGGAATTTTTGAAGAATGAATATCCTTTCTATGTTTTGTTGCTATCAATGGCCTGCAGGTAGGTTGATATCAATGATCCCGGGTTGAGCCCTTGAGTTCAAACTTGTAAGCATTATATCGACAAATTGGAGTCAGTGACAATCACGCAGTTCCCAAACTGACGGATCCAGCCAAATACGGTACAGTGTGTATGCGAAGCCGTAAAGTTTTCTGGACTGACAAATATTGATATTCGCGTCATGGTGAAACAAAGGAATGCCGGAGAGAAACATCTGCGTCGCAGCCTGCACACAAAGGTTCCTGCGAGGTGCGCCCAACTGTCCTCGCCACTGAGTCACATTTCTAACGTTTGTTTGCTTGGTCCACTATTCAACCCTTCAATTTGATCCTTTTTTATCCTCTAGACGTGAACGAATGTGATGAAAATCCCACCTATTGTCAATATGGAGGTCAGTGTGTGAACACACCAGGAAGCTATCGCTGCCTCTGCCAACAAGGTTACGAAGCCGGAAATGGAGGAACATACTGCTTTGGTAGAGACGTTTGTTTAACTGTCTTTTAATATATCTTATTCACTCTACCCGCCATCTCTGCACGCGCTTTAGGGTTGATGGGATAAAAGCAATGTCATGTGGTTTCTCAGTTGACAAACAGATGATAAAATTTGCCAATACGAGTAATCACGGTGGAGTTTATTTATTCTATATAACAGCAAACCGTAAACTATAGTTCACCAAAATTCACGAACCTTTTTTATTTTGGTTGCTTTTGTTTTGAGTTTTGAATGCACATACTTTGAATAACGGCACAGCGTAATCCTCCGGAGACGCTTTTGAAGCTGTTCTCACAGGGATGTCAGAAAAACGCAGACTCGGGGTCTGGGTTCATTGTTCTTTTGTTTCATTTTCTGTTTCATGTTTTCGTTCGGGGAAAAAAGAAATGGTTCAAAATAACAACTCTGACCCTGAGACGGAGGGTACTTACCATTTACAAAGGAAAACAGAAAAGTCTGTATGGAAAATCAAATGGCTCTCGCCATTCCGTTTGGAAGGCTTCAGAAAATATGGGCTATGATTTATGGCGATGTAATTTTTCTACTCTCTTAAGTCTGTACTGCTGATTTGGGCCTAGGCTAAACGTCGAACTTTTCATTTGACGAACCGAACTTATCGAGTTAAGCCCTCATGAAAAGTTCGACGTCTTAGGCTCAGTTAAGTTCGTCTGAATGTGTTTGGATCGTCCAACACGTTCTATCCCTCTACCTCAGACGGATAGAACGTCTGCAGATCTTCTTTGGGACAAACGTCGATCTTCACATGCGATGCGACGAACTAAAGTAATATATTAAAAATTTGTGTGATAATGTATATTTGGCCCCTTTTGGGAAAATATTTATTAAAATCGCGTTTTGGTCTGATTCAGTTGATTAGTTCAACGCGTCCTAAGTTCGACGTCTGATCCAACTTACGATCTGAACTTAAATTAGGTCGACCGATTCGTCTCATGAAAAGTTCGACGCTTAGCCTAGGCCTTGGACACACTTTGTCGGGGTCGTTCTCGCACAGTTTTATTTTTTCGAACAACTCTAGATTTCCACCCGGTCGATTTTTTTAAATGGTAAGCACCGGGGTTTTTTTGACGTCCCACTCACAGTTGACGTGCTTCATCAAGTCTGACAATTTGCGCGCTTCTGGAATTTATTTCGATGAAGTATTGCTGTTTTTTTCTTAAAGATTGCGTGAAACGTATTTTCAAAACCCAAACCCAAACTCTTCTGTACTTTAAAAGCTGCACTGAATTTGCAACAATGCTCGTAGCAATCCCAATGGGTTTTCAAACAGCACACCAGTTATCAGAACTGCGCAATTTTGAAGTTTATATAAGATATAGCTGATATCATCAAAACAAAAATTCTATATGAGATACGAAAACGAACTTTCGTCGGAAAATGTGAAATGTTTACTTCAAAAATTAATGACGTTAAAGGTGGTCAAGAATGTCCAAGAATATGTGTATATCATAGAACGCTTATCTTGGCCAAGTATCGCAAATTTGTTTCAATTCATAGACCATTTTAGATCATTTTACTGTTGGATTTTTAGAAAGAAAAAAACCTTTATCGCAACTTATTCATTTTCCAATTACAAACAGACTCTCGCATTGGTTTCTGCTTCGAGAAATTTGATGAGAACGGCTGCACCACTCCTAAAACTCGTCAGATGAGAAAGTCTGTGTGTTGTTGCACCATGGGAGCTGGCTGGGGCGATCCATGTGAACTGTGTCCCCAGAAAAATACATGTAAGTAGAGACGGTTACTAAGAAGACCCCTTATAGTCAGTTTAGGTTGTCGTAAGGGCAGCAAGCATACGACAGTAGCTCAAACCTTGGAACGACGGAAGGGGTCGAGTTGGGGTGGGGTGGGGGGGGGGGGGGGGCGCTGGTGCGTTCCTTTACCCTGGCGTTCGTTTGTCCAAGTCTTTGCCCGCTTGACAGCTCAGGAAAGTAAGCAATATAGATACTGATATTTAACCCCAAGTTTCAAAAAGAGGAAGGGGCGCTAAAAGATGAGCGCCTTTTTGCTCAAGATGGAGTTCGTTGCAGCAAAATGGTAAGATATCATCACCCAGAAAACGCCGCACTTCTCAATAACAACGCCATATTTTTTAAATTCCTCGATTATTCAACCAAAGTGAAACATTGGTGACCATTCAATGAAACCTCGCTGGGTCAGCGGCCGGGGAAGATGGCGGTTGTGTTTTTGACCCACTCCTAGTTTGGCTGACCTGGTCTCGTTATCTTCGTCTAAAATTTAATAGTATTGCTTCATTCTGATTAACAAGATGTCTGTCAATATATCAAGAATTCTGTGATTGATGGTTATAATACTATTATTGATTCCTAATGTTTTTCGATTATATTATCTTAACTACTATTTAATTAATGAAGTAATACTTTTTATCTAAAGCAACTATTTTGTATAGTTCCACGAACTATTTAGGTGTCCCAAACTCTGCACAATGAACCTACAATTGAAAATTTCTTTTCCTTTACAATCTCTCGATTTTATATTTTAAAGCACTAATTTGTATTAATTATAATTGTTCTGTATGAGTTTAAATAAAAATTGACTTGACTTGACTTGACTTGACTATAGGCCCACGCTTTGAAGATTGAAATGATTCTATAAATGATTCTAGGCTTGTGATACACCAATCACTAACAAACACGGTGGTACAAATAGTTGACTCAGTAAATCGACACTATCGCCCGATGAAGACCTGCAGTGTGCGGTCGAAACGTCGCAAACATTATCAAAGTGACAATCGTGAGACAAACGATAAAACTAAACCCTTTATACACATTATCAACGATGATTAATATCTTTCATGACATGATTCTATGTTCTTCTTGTTTTTCAGCTAATTTCGCCCTCATTTGTCCTAACGGAATTGGTTTTGTTATGAACAGGCATGGTGTTTCAGGTGAGATTACAGAAGACTATCCTTGCGGAGAAGACATGTTAGTTTTTTTTACCCCAAAGTTCTTTTGGTGATAATGTGAGTACCCCAGGGGTCTGTTTGAGCAAAGGAACATGTCCAATTTGAACTGTGGAACAGGGAAGCATTGCAAAATACCTTAGAGAACATAAAACCAAGTCTGAGGATCACGGGGACAAAACCACTGTTAAAGAAATTGAAATAGTTAAAAGCACTTATAAGGCGCTATTGGAAGAAGGGGGAGCGAGGGGATTCGTGTATCGGGAGCTGAAGAGAGCGAAGTAATAGAAAATTAAAATAACGGAAATTTTCGAGTTGGAATAATGGAATATATGTATGTCTTTTGGGGGTGCATTCTTGTAATAATGAAAATTTTAGACTTTTCACAGTCCCTTATTCTCCCAAAAGATCGTCGGGAAAAAGCGCTTATCGTTACGGGCGGCCATCTTGGTTTCAAATGTTCTGCGGTGGTGGCCCCGGGAATTACAACCCAGGCTAGAATGGGTACCCCCTCCAACGGAAGAAGGACCTTCCTGGGAGACCCCCATATTCTGAATTTTTTCTGACAGTCTCACATTGCAAAGTTAAATGTAGCTTGATAGCAACAAGATGTCATATAACAGTTTTCAGTGTACTCGAGATAAATCTTTCTCGTAAAACCCCAGTCCTATGTTATATTCCCTACTTGCAGATGTGGACGAGTGCAAACATATCTCAACACTTTGCGAAAATGGAGAATGTGTTAATAATGACGGGAGCTATCGTTGTAAATGTAAGATGGGATTCAAGCTGGATGCGAGTGGAAAGAAGTGTGTTGGTAAGTTCTACAAGTTCTGCTCTCGTAAAGTAAGGTCAACGATGTAAAATACAATGTTAAATTCTGATTTTGTCACTGCTAATAATCTCTCCTTATTTAGATGAAGACGAGTGTTTGACGGCCGGTGTCTGTGGTAATGGTAACTGCACCAACACCAAGGGCTCTTTCCAGTGCACATGTCCCAAAGGCTATGCCCCAGGTCGCTACTCTCCACGATGTGTTGGTAAGAACTTTATCCCAGATATCCCTGTCTCAGTATTAAATAACTGGGCAATTCTATTTAGTGTTGACATTTCTCTGTTTACAGATATCGATGAATGCACCGAAAATAACGATCTCTGTGCGTTCCGCTGTGTCAATCAACCAGGAAGTTATCGATGTATTTGTCCTCGAGGATACGAGTTGGCTGCCGACAAAGTTTACTGCAGAGGTGAGCACTTCTTCAAGCAGTGAGAACCACGCTATATATTCCTTCTTCTCGGTCTTAAATCGTGTTCATGGGCGCGTCATACTCTTCTTTCTCCACCATAATAGGTTTTAAGTAAAAAGCCTTATTCATCACGCAACATTTTGCTATCAGCGACTCAAATGATTAAGTGAGAAATAAGAGGCGATACCACCCCAATGTCTCCAGGCAGAATGTTGCCGCTTCTTATTCAGTCGGCCTCAAGAACGATAAAACATCCACATAACACATAACTTTGTTCTGTCATTTCTATAGATATTAATGAGTGTAAAAAGAACAGTCAGTTGTGTACTTTCGTTTGCAAGAATTTCATTGGTGGATACAAGTGTCGCTGCCCGACCGGCTTCAAAGGAGATGGACGGAACTGTGAAGGTGCGTGAAACGAGAACTGATTTAAATTCATCGTGCAGCGTAACATCGGTACAAGTGTTTTCTCCTGACATTTTCGTGTCTTTGAAAATAAAAGAAAGTGATCGATTTATTTTTCAAGTTGCGAATAAACCATAGTCAAAGTTTTTAAGCGATCTATCACAACATTTTCAACTTGCAGGAAAACTTTTTTTACCGTCTTGAGTAAAAAAATGTTTTAAAGGTACTAATGAAACGTCTACTAATGAAACGCTTTAGAGCTTAAGAACTCATTTACTCGTGTTCATGTGTTCAGGATCGAATTGAAATTTGGAAGTGTTGGGACTTGAGCAAAGGGGGAAACCAGAGCCTACCTGGACAAAATCCTCTCAAAGCAAGGGAGAATACCAACAACAGACTCAAACCAGATTCTAACCCGGGTAACAACGCTGGGAGGCGTGTACACTTGTCGCGAAGAAAATAGTAGTAGTCCTGTGATTAAAGTCCTTGAACTTTGAGATTCTCGCGCACGCGCATTTTTTAGCCTTAGACCTCAAGACTTTCACTCGTTTTGCTCTATCAGCTCCTTTTTCTTTTAGTGTTTTCGTGATGTGATTTATTTAAGTTCTAGACAATCCTCGTCGACCAATTACCCGGAAGAACACTGATAAGTTTCATGTATAGTAATTGTTAGCAATACTATACCAGATCTTTGAGTATTCCAAGAAGCACTCAGTCTTGCAAGATGGTCTCCCCTCTCCCACCCCCTTTGACATTAAATTATGGTACGTTTTTAACAATTCTCAGGATAAACTGTCTTTTAGAGCTTTAATTTTTCGACAGAGATTCTCAAAGAGTCTTTTAACCTATATTAATAACCAGTATTTGTATAGCTGGCAAGTCTACCAGACCTCGGTTGCTAGGTTTTATGTAGCCCCAACCCTCTTGGTAACAGTTACATTTATATCAGCTAAGACAGTGGCTTTGCTAGCATAAGTTCCTTCGTTTTCTGACAAATAAGTGCCTTTATTAATTTTAGATATCGATGAGTGTGTTGAAAAGCCACGAATATGTAAAAATGGCGCCTGCAGTAACCTTGCTGGAACTTATATATGTGACTGCAATTCTGGATATGAACGCAGTGCAGATGGCAAGCGGTGCGAAGGTATCAGTTAATTGAATTTATATTCCTTTGCCAATTTGCTCAAAAGATGATATCTATAAAATGATTTGAACATTGATCTGGGCCTTTGGGTGCATATTTTATAAAAGTACTGGTGAAAATAAAGTTTTCATTAACGGTTTTAAAAATTACACCGTCGCTTGGCATTCCCGCGAGTCCAGTTGTAATAACGTCCAACGGTGAATTTGAGTTATGGTGTTATGAGAAAAGCAGCTCGATTAAAAGAGATCTTTTGATCGCGCAGATCAGAAAAACTCGTAGACCCTGGGACCCTTCGTATCATCTACGTGATACCCGATAAAACAGGATGTTGGTGGTGCCTCTTTTTTTGTTATTGTATAGTTGCTTTTTTATATCTTTCCCCTTTTTTAACTTACGCTTGTAAAGCATTGAGTTGGTAACATTATGCCGGCAAAAACATTGCTTTTTGAAAAATAGAGTTTGTTTTGCCGGAAAGGGATCGAAAAAGTCACAGATACGGGCATCGTTATTGAAAAGTATCAACCCGTTCTTGCAGTTCTACTTCGTTAACTCCGTATTTGTTTCAGCTTCATGTTTGGTTCATTCAGTGATCGTTCTAGAATATCTTGATTTCTTAATGCCATTTATTTTGTAGACGCAAAGAAGGGTCTTTGCTTCGCTGTCGTCAGAAACAAAGTCTGTCAAGCTGTTACCAAAGAAATGATGCAAGTGAGAAAGAGAGACTGTTGCTGTACTGCTGGTAAAGCCTGGGGCACACGATGCGAGCTGTGTCCGAGCCGAGGAACTGGTAACGTGTACTTTGGTTATTTAGGTCCCAGATTAGGCCTTATTTTATTTCTCTTTTTAATCGAGTTCTTATCTAGAGTCAAGTATTGAATCACTCAACTTCTGTGGCTTCTGAGTGCGTAGATAACATATTACTAAAAATCCTGAAGTGTGATAAACTATAGGGGAAATTATGGTGTTTGAATTGTCATTGGCTAGGTGGTTTTTACTTTTTGAGTCTATTCGCCACTATAAGCTAAAAGCTACAAATTAGTACTTTCTTTGTGCGCTATTTATTGTGCTGTACAAAGAGGCTAAACTTTAGAGCCCGATCATTGATTCCAAGTGCGACCCTACTCAAAACTGCAGAACTTATCACTATCTTTTTCTGTTGTCAAAAATTGACAATTATCTTCATGTTTCTTCTAATTAACTGAGTCATTATTTATAGGAAAGAGTTAAATATTGATCCCCCGATTTTGTGCCCAGAGACGTGAGGCAGGCTCTTTCAATACCTGGTAAAACGTAGTATATGAAATGCAACTTTGATTGATCTTCAAGTTTTGCTTTTCTAAACAGATGAGTATCGTAACTTATGCCAGACGTTGGCCCAGGTTAAAATAAAGATGCAAAGTAAGTATTATTGTTTAAACCGATCATATAGTTCGTGTCACGAGGTTTTCGACACTTAGGCAAATATTTTTGTTGCGTTGCAGAGGTATGTGAGATGGTTCCCGGCTTATGCCTCAATGGTAAATGTATTAGCCTGCCTAGGGGATACCGCTGTATGTGTAACGTGGGTTACAAACTCACTATGGACGGAAAGCGCTGCTTAGGTAAGGCGTCTTTTCTTTTTTCTCTAATAAAGAGTGATTTAAATACTACAGTAAAACCCCGCGTATAAGAACCTGGATTTTTTAATTTAACCTTAACAGGTTCGTATATAATTGGTACTTAAAGCAAATTTAGACTACCAAGGTTCTTAAAATAGGTTCTTATATTTTCATATGAATTTCATTTTGAAATATTATAAATATCATCTAATAATACAATATAAATCATTTATACCATACAGTAATGCCTAAAAGCAGTACAGTGCAGGTATGTCCTTAAAAAAAGGTTCTGTCAAGTTACTTTTAAATATAATCAGATGATGATCTTAATTCAGCAACTCCACTGATAAGAACCTAACTTAAAATTTTAGCCTTAATAGGTTCTTATGTGGAGGGGGCTTAAAATGAAAATTTTAGCCTAACAGGTTAAGTTCTTAAAACACAGGTTCTTATATGCGGGGTTTTACTGTACTGGCCGGCTATGTCCTGGTATGATTAAAGGATTTGTTTTCCTTTGGTGAACTGTATGTCGTTCGAGTGTAACATGTCTGGTAAGTTTTTTTTGTTTTTCAAAAGAAACTTAATAGCCGTAATATATTCTAGATACAGGAGACCCAGCAGTACGATTAAAAAACCCTCTCCTAACTTGCAGACCATCTTCAAGATAGAAATAGTTTGCAAAGACGCTTTCTATTCCAACAGTGATATCAATACTAATTCCTCAGGTTGTTACATTCTCAGCACATTTCTTTTGTGGTTATTATCTGCAGATATCGATGAATGTGCAAAAAATTCCAGCATCTGTCAGTTCACTTGCGCCAACACAGATGGTTCTTACATTTGCAGTTGCCCTGTTGGTTACGTGTTGCGGCCTGATAAGAGGACTTGCACAGGTCTGGTATTGCTCTCAAGAAGGGTGTCCGTCTTCCGCAAAACCCCGGTCTCGGGGGTCATTTCTTAAAAAGTCCCGCTAGTTAAAGGACCCAAAAAGTGTTCATTTTTATACTCATGATCGAGGTTTCAATAGTTTTGTGGTTAATATGATTAAACTTTCAGTTTACAAAACAAAGAAGACTGGTTTGTTAGCTAGCACCCTCGCTTTCATTCTTTGAAAATTAATGTAAATATTTGATTTCGGGCCCGAAAAGTTACCGAGATTTTCGAGAAACATAGCCCAGGCCGAAGGAGAGGTGGAGAGGGTAACCTGGATATGTTGTGGGGTTTTATCTGTATTGTATTCGTGTGTTGGTGGGAGTAAATAGTATTAAAACGCAATACATATTATATTTATTTTATCAAGACGAGGATGAATGTGCAACAGGAAGGCACAATTGTCAGCACAACTGTATTAATACTCCCGGCAGCTTTCGATGTGGTTGCCCTGATGGATACATGAGAAATGGAATGACATGTGTTGGTGAGTCAAGTGCCTCTTTTTATTTAACTCATATATACTTTACTTTTTGCAATCACAATGTGCATTGAACACCTGCGTGGATATCAAACACCTTTGAAAAACACCTAAGGTCGGCGCTAGGTCATGTTTGAGGGGACAGAATTGGGAACGGTATCGGAGTCGGAATCGGAATGCTAAAAACAGCTGACGTTCGGGTACTCGATCCAACAGTAGCATCGCTGTCATGTTACAAAAATCAAGATGCTGGGAATCAACTTTCTTCCTATCTCCCCTAGAAGACAAATGGGGAAAAGATATTTTCAGCACATCAAGGGTATAAAGACTTCTTTCTAGGAATTTGCAAATAACGTCATGCGAGTTGGTTAACGGGAGCTGCGATGGAGCCGAAGATCTACTTAAGAGTATTTTCTATGATATGAAAAAGATGTAGCAAAAGAGGTCAACTCAGGTATCGATGGTTTATTGCATTGTGTGAAATAAAGTCAGTACTATCTTTCATCTCTCGTTAGACAAAGACGAATGTATGACAAACAGTAACATTTGTGGCCCTGGAATGTGCGAGAACTTGCCAGGTTCATATCGCTGCACCTGTAACCAAGGATACAAGTACGATGAAACCCTCAAGAAATGTGTAGGTTAGTTGCCCATGCGCATTTGATCATATTCACATGTATTTTGCGCAATATAAATGTTAAATTATTATTATTATTATTATCATTATTTGCATATAAATTTCTTCAAGATTCTAATGTTATTACAACATTTACAAGCCTGGGACAGACCATCTATTTTTTCTTTAGAGATCGTTGAGCGAGCGTATGGAAATAAAAACTGCGGGGAATTTTTTTACCCACGGCTAGCGCAAGAGGGATTGGGAGTTACATTTACGCGAAATTACTGACTTTTTGTTGTATTCTGTATTCTTTTTTACGAGTGATGTCATGAAAATATAAAATAAGACACCCGTCCTCCAAAAATTCTTCCCCTCGTCCACTTCGAGGAAAAGTATGCCAAAATATGCCATCGTGTCATACTACAAGAAACTAGTTTGACAGGTTAGGAAAACCCGGTAATAAATGTGCCCGCTCAAGAAGAGAATACAGCATTCGAAGAGGAAAGATGTTTGAATTAAGAAGTTACAAAGAAGGTTTCCAAATGCTTCGAAAATTACTTCTTTATCATGGTTAGAAGTCACACTACAGCTGAACTGCTGAAGACACAGCATTTGTTTTAACTAGTGTAAAATGTCGGCGTGAATGTGTTTCTCGATCTGCTGTTGCAGGTAACAGGCAGGTTATAGGTGGGTGCACACCTGGCATTTGCCAGTATGGATGTCAAAACATCTACGGTGGATACCGTTGTGCATGTCCCCCCGGATTTACACAAGATTACTACTACAATCAGTGTGTTGGTAAGTTAAGAGAAAAGGCTTGTAAATTAATAGGATGCCATTACTGCTTGTTGTGCCATGTTGGCAACTGATGTAGGAGTGGGCTAAGGTGAGGAGGGGGGACCTCCCCTTATTTTTAAACCAAAACCGAGACCAGCGCCGAAATCTTTCGTTTCTCCCAGATTGCTCCACCTCCTCTGGATGCGTCACTTTACGCAGACTGGCTCTTGCCTCAGCAGCAATAGTAGGATCTCGCCTCTTAATAGTTCCTGTAATTTTCTTTTCTCTATAGGCCTACTGAATCTCTCTGTTTTGTTGTAGATATTAATGAATGCCGTAGCATTTTCCTGTGTGGACAGGCTCAGTGTAGAAACACTCTAGGCGGGTACTACTGCGCATGCCGGGCAGGATATGTTCTAAGGCCAGATGGACGATCATGCAAAGGTAATCTCACACCGCAGATGAAAAATTTTTCGACTAGAGAACGTTCTTGTAACTCTCAGCTGTAAGTGTGAATTAAGAAGTAAGGCTCGCTACACAGGTTCTAAGCTAACTAAAACTCCGTGGACTACTCCCCTCGCATATTAATTATCAACACATATAGTTTAGTTTGAGCGTTAGGAGGATAGGTTAAGAGAAAACCAGAAGACGCGAACAGATAAGAAGGAGGGGAGAGGAAAGGCTTTGGCGTCACTCGTCTTCTCTTTTTCTCTCCACACCAAGCTTGTCATATTATTTTCTATAAGGCTGTGTACAGATGTTCCCTCCCCTAAAAAAGTTAGATAAAGACACCCTATAGGCTTTATGTCCCGCCCTGAAGGTCTCTGTTTTGTATTTCTATCCAAATCTTTCAATACTGTAGTTCCTTATCAGTACTCGATACAGCACTGTAGATCATTAAGTACCACAGCTCTCGTATTTCTTGACACACCGCAGTAGACGTGTCCGGGCTACGATTTGTCCCCATATTTCACGACAGTGTCGGGGATATGACACCCTCGGAAACGACGCGTAGCATGACGTTGCACGCGCTTCATTATACGCTTGCTATTACCATGGAATATCGTGGTCCTGTAAATTTCTCTACATTACTCATTTTAGGCAGGGATAAGTTGTACGAGGTAAAGTTTTTGTAGGAACACACTGTTACAGTATCTCTCCCCAGAGAAAGACCTTGAATTACCTATTGACGTTACCTACGTGACGTCTGTCCCAGAAGGGTTCTCGTCGCACCACAGAGGAGAGGAAAGCCTTTGAAACTAGATCAGATTTTGCAACTAATTATTATTCATCTAAAAAAGAACCTCTTTTAAATAAGTAACAATTTGCCCGTATTTCAGATATGAACGAGTGCAACCTTGGAGTGAGTCCGTGTAGTTTTGGATGTGACAACAAACAGGGTGGCTTCTCCTGTCGGTGTCCGCATGGTTATCATCCTATAGGAGGAGGGTGAGTGATCATAAGAGCCCTTAGTTATCATCTTATGGGGGGAGGAGAGGGGGCGTTTTCCCCAAGTATCAGATCCTTTGAGGCGGAACAAGTAGTTTTGAGGCTGCCTGATGATCATCTTATGGAGGAAACTGAGAAGCGCTCCGTGTGGGTCTAATTCTTGTCGGTCATATCGACCCTATTTCGAGGGTCCTGTAATGCTGTCTATATATAATTTCCAACCTATCAACAGAGGCTACATCGCGTAGTGGAGGTAAATGATGGTTTGGTTCTGATATTTCCGACTATCTATATGTAGGTAATTGAGTACCCGTTGTTTAACTTTTCACAATTCCACTGGTGAAACCATTTTATTTGAGTTAAAAAAACAACAACAAAAGCAACCCTTTGCGTGCTCAAACGCCGAGAGATCGTGTTCTTTGATAGCCTCCCACTCAGACGTTCTTAGGGGTTCGTCACGCGTTCCTTAGTGGGGCAGGAACGCGTGACGAACCCCTAAGAACATCTGCGTGGGAGGCTAGTTCTTTGATTGAGAAACGATCCGAAGATGTATAAGGTGCTATCTTTAAACCTTTCAATGTAAATTATTGGTGCATTTTACTTTTTATTTCTTGCACTTTCAACATTCTTAATACCATGCATAAATTCGACTAAAATCGAATTTCATTTTTCCTTAATTGCTGAAAAACAAATAGCTGTGCCTTAAAGTACTGACAAGGAGGATTTATTTGAATGGACCATGGCGTTACTCAATTTTGAGTAATAATGCCATTTTTGAATGGACTATGGCATTACTCAATTTATTGTCCTCAGACTCTAAACAGTATATTATACGACTCCACGTCTCGTGGGAATTAAAAGACTTCTTCTTTCCGCAGGCATTGTTTGTCACCTTATGGGGAAGCCTGTTACGAGTGTGCATTGTCCAAAGGAGACAGCAAAGGAGTACCTCTTGTGGAGAGAAACGAAACAGACAGCAACCAAACCCAGTCCTCTGCACCGTTCCATGTTGTGCCCGCAAGTAGTGGCGGTTATGGACAGCAGCATCCTCATGGATACGGTCAGCCTCAACAAGGACATGGCCACAGGTTGCTAGGTGACCAGTCACAGTCATACAATCAACAGATCTACCCGCGAAACTGGCAGGCATCAAAACCACGTCAAGGCCTTCCACTGCAGCAAAATCAAGGTTTTCAATTTTCTTACAACCCCTCCCAGGGAAACAAACGAAAACGTCGGTCTACAAGGCACCGAATGGAGAAATTTACCATCCAAATTCCTGCCAATATTACTTCAGCTCAGCCAATCCTTAGGCTAGTACCAGTGCTCTCGGAATTCAACGGGACTTTCAATTACGTCATCGTTCACGGAAATACGAGCCTTTTCCAGGTGGAGCAACATGAAGGAATTTCTTTTCTTCATGTGAAGACTCCACTTTATCGGAAGGGGGTGTTTCGTCTCTGGATTAAAGGTGTGTTGCACGAGCGAAAAGAGAAGGAAACAGAAGTTAAGGATAAAAATAGGAAAACAAAGGTAACGAGGAAGACAAAAACTGTAAAAGGGACAAAGGAAAACCCCCATCCCCTGGGATATAACGTAGCCAAAAAGTTCTCACTTCGTCTTGTTATAAAAGCAGTGTAAGCATCTTAGTTAGTCTTGAAATATCATTTGCTGCGAAAGACTCGAAACGCCCAAGCTCCTTAAGTCTGCGCTATTTAGTGCAAAATGCAACTCTTTTGAGAGAAGTTATTTGGTAAAATAGACAACAAGTCTCACATACAAACACATACAGGGGTTCGGAGGGGAAACAGCTATGTGACCAAGCATTTATCATGCTCCGCCGTTGTTATACTCTGTGCTGGCCTTTATTTTGCCTCGTGATCCGATCGGTCTGTTATATTCTCATGGTTAAAATATATTGCATAGAATCGACAGACACTGCGTATTTGTAACTGGCAAATCAAGTGATTTATGAAGATAAATTTAAATGTAGTCAGGAAGTTAAATTCGCCCAATATTAGTATTTAACAAGATTGTACATTCATTTTTCGTGTTTTTTAGTATACAAAATAAAGTTTAACAAACCAAAGCGTTTTAACGCGTTTTAAAAAGAAAGAAGGATGCTACCTCTCTCATTCCTTCACGTTTGCACTGTACGGTTATCAAAGGGGGAGTGGGTAAATTTTTTACCTGGAGTAGTCAATCGATAAAAATCGGTATATCTGATTTGATTGATATATCGATTGTATCAATAAATCGGTAGAAATCAATGACACACACTCGCTTCGATTATCGATTTGATTTTTTAACCGATTTCATCGATTTACATGGGAAGATACATTTTTTCATCAAAAAATGAAAGCTGAATTCAAGCAAACAGTAAATTTATTGAAATCTCTTTTGATGGCTGTTATTGGCCGAGTTTGTGGGCACTCCGTAGTTTTTCACGAGTTCTAGGTGAAGTTACATCCCGGAGTAATCAATAGATAAAAATCTTTAGCAATCAAGTAATCCTTATCGGTTGATAACGGAAAACGGTGAAAATCTATCTAAAAAAATTTTTTAGCCTGAATTTCAGACAACCTTGCGACTCAAAGGGAAGTTTGGAATTCAGGCTAGGAAATACTTATCTAAGGTTGTATTTTTCGTGACACAGAACTAGAATTTGAATAAAAGTAGAGGTGACAGCGGGAATTTATCTCGATTTCAGCTTCCTTTTTAAGCGTGTATTTTTGTCTTGCACGTCATTTTCGTCATTTGTTGAAATGCTTGTTTGATTTTTCACCGAATCCAAATTTTTGACCGAAGCGCTGACTCATATTTATGTGGCCTTGGTTCGAATCCCGGCGTCAACGCCATATGTGGATTGGTTCTCTCCTTTGCTCCAAGAGGTTTTTCTCCGGGTACTCCGGTTTTCTCCTCTCCTCAAAAACCAACACTTCCAACTTTCAATTCGATCTGGAACGCACAGACATGTTTAAACGAGTTTATATGAACTCCTATGTGCTTCGTGGGTAAACAAGCAATTTAATTTTTAATTTTAATTTTTTTTGGACGCCCAGGTACAACTGATCCCTCATTTCACCCATTTTTGATCAGCTCCTGATTTTAAAACCCTTCAGTATAATTTAACAAAAAGATTCAACTAGAATACCACTTTAAGGTTTGCCCCAAATTATCTGAAGCTGTGGGAAAAAGATGCGCGGCTTTGTATTTGGAGACAGCATCTTAGGAAAATACATGATAGTTGAGCTGGCATGACGCAACGTCAATCTTTATGAGTTTTTCAACCTTGGTCAAGTTCACGTTTAAGGGCCACTCTTCATACCTTGCCTCTATTATTTATGCGAATAATTAAATTTACGTGCGAATAAACAATTTATGTTGAGAAAGTATGAAAAGTGTGCCTGCTTACTGTAAGGGTTTGAAATCCAATTCTTGAAAACGTCGAAAAAGCGATCGATGGTAAATTACCATGCTTGACTGGGGATTAAAAGGTTTCGGTTCAACTATCCCTTGTGTGTATGTCAACGTTGACGCTGCCATGGCAACCGAGTTTGGACAGCCATGTTTTGCAAAATTCACAATTTTCACTGCAGACAGTCCGAACTTTTCCAAACTTATTATAGAGCGTTTTCACTCACATGGCCAGCATCTATGCAAATTTATTGGAACAAAAGGAAGCGTTTGCATAAGAAAAGCGTGCAACACCCACGGGACTGGTTTGGGACACCAATATGGCCGCCGTGACGTCATGTGAAAACACTCTATAAGTCGAGAGTAACGCATAAATTAGTCTACTGCTCCACGTTCTGCAGGTTAATAAGATCAAAAAAATTCAACAGTTTTTATGTATATGCCACAAACGTTCTCATCATTTTTGCCACCAATCAAGAATTTTTTTTCTTTTCTCTACGTTGTAATTTGAGGGCCTCTCAGGCAACCTGACTTGAAGTGTTTTCAAAGAGAAATTATATGTTTTTGTTTCTTTTTAGGGATACGGAATAAAGAATTCCGCACTGCTTTGCATTCGGAGGTCGCAATAGTCGTATCTCTCTAAATTTCCACTAGAATACTAAAAGACCTTCGACCTACCTTTAATTGGAGCTGCTAAATTCCGTTGAAGGCCTTTCAAAAAAGTCTCCTACAAAAACACACACGAAATTGCCGTTTGCTGTTAATCATATCTGATCAAACATCTCACAAGGTACTTTGCCGCACGTGTTTTGAAGACAAAACTAACATTAGCCTGGGATAGGTCGGGAAAGATTGTCCACAAACAAATATGTCGCTGGGGTGTAGCTTGGGTCCAGTAGTAATCTATTCCCAGTGGACGGCCGAGAGGCCTGGAGACTCGAGAGATGAGTCACGGGACATGCGAGTCCGCAGGCGAGAAGGCGATAGGACTAGACCAAAATAAGAGATAAAGCAAAACGGGTGTAGGCCAACCCCTCCCCCACCCCCACAAGAAGGCTTCGCATGAATCCAATCCTCGCTGGCAGCCAGACTGGACAAATTTTCTTTCCCATGTGTTTCTTTATACACAGAAAGCCACTCACGAAGAAGAAAACGCGCACACACGCCTAAATAGAGCTTTCGCTAGTAATTAGTCAGAATAGACCATTTTACAGTTATGGATAGAAGGGAGGCCGGAGCTGACCTTGTTTTGATTCAAACCTTCCTGCGTTATTATGTAAACCAACAGAAACATCTGTTACCGAGTTTTGCTACAAAAGCGTGAATTTATTCTTCGAGAAACTCATTAACATTAAAGTAATACTTTTTCTAATACATGAACTGTTTCGATAGCAAAACTTCCTGAAATAAGTCATTTTTTTTAACCGACATGGCAGCTAGCTTGGCCGTCTTGTAGATGCCGCGTCACACAAAAGCTTAGAAATTCAACCGTACTCTATCACAAAACCAAGAACCCTTTTGAAGCAAAGATCGCTAACTTACTGTTGTGTCACTACTTCCCAGACCGGATTTTACCGTGATCATCCTGATTTTCCTCTCTTCTTGCTCGCAAAAGAAGCATCGCTTTATGTCATCACTGGTCAAAAATTTGACTGCTGTTTCAAGTGAGGCATGTCTAGTTTTGATTGGACTCGATTGTGTGGACGTATCCTCGTCAGAGTCCAGATTGACCTCTGTATGCCTCCTCTTTTGAGCACTGGTGAGCTTTGCATTGCTCCATTTGTTGAAAGATGACTTGTGCCACGATGCTTTATGAGATCTGAGCGTTTCTTCAATTCCCTTCCCTTCGTCTAAATGGGACAAGGGCACTTGAATCGGCAACTGGCCAACATCGGAGAACTTTGGTAGATTATCGGCTAACGTTATACAACCTGATCCGCTATCTCTTCTAGTAAAATTAACCGGTGAAACAAGCTTGTCATTTTCATTTTCCCCTGGACATAAAGCACACAAATCCCAGTTAGCACGAAACGGTGTTCGATCCGTTGTACGATCCACAGAATGTAACTGATAAGTTATTCCATCTTCAAACAGTCTGTTTCTGCATGGGAAAAATCAGTCAGGCGTTCCATGCTACCTTTTCTGCTTTACTTCCGAAATTTTTCCAATAAGCCGGGATAAAGATGACTTCGAGTTTTTTTCAAAAGAAAATATGGCTCTTTTGATTATATATTATTATATTAGCCTTAATTTCGTTAAGATAGTTAAAAAATACGGCAAGCTTTGAGTCTGCGATACCGAACCGCTGACCACCTGTAAAACAACTTAAAACGTACGTTCATGATCAGAATCCAAAACAATTTCAGTGGAATGTGAATCTACATGCCAAAAGGCACTTATCCTGAAAATTTCACACTTGTATCACTAATTTGAACAATTCCGCAATTTTCTGTCGCTAATCTTCCGGACTATTAAAATCTTCCACTAAAATTGCGATTTCCTCTATTTTGTTCTGCAAGCTGTTGACATTTAAATGGAAGATAAGCATATTTCTCGCATCCTTGTCTCTCTCTTTCTTAACTCCCACTGCAGATTCGTCCAAAAGATCATCTTCATTTTCAGCTAAGTCATTCAAGCTGTCATCCATGATGTTTATATCTGTAAAGGGGAATGATTGTTTGTAGGAAACACATGCTGGACAGGTCCATGTCCGAAGCGAGGCCGCAGTTAGAGCCTGATGTTCGCTTGCTTTAAACTGAGAACATCCGATATGACTAAGTAGCCCACAAACCTCACATTCCAGTTTCTCGTTTCGCTTCACTTTATATCGACATATCGAACATTTCACTCCTCCATTCGTTGGACCGGGGTTACATTCGATATCTCCACATGATAACAGGCATTCGGATTGAAAGGAAGCGTCGTAGTGTTGTGTATATGTGTTGCGACATTTCAACTTCACTGTTAATCCAATACGGCGCCTCCCGTATAAATGACAACAAACCAGGTAGATCTCATTTTCTTTAACGAGATCTCTTCCTTCTATGTGAAAATTTCGGATAAGTCTGCCTGTGTTTCTTGTCGTCTGTTCAGGACTGATTCGAGTGAAAAGTGGAATTGATAGCACCACTAATAAACAAACAACCCACGAGCTAAACGATGGACGTCTTTCCGCCATTACGACCGCTGACCACTGAAAGGTTAACAAAATTTCAAATTTTTAACCAAAACCATGGACTAACCCTTTGGAAAAATGCGAATTTTGTGCGTTTTTCAAACCGATGTTTTCATAGTCCAGAAATGCTTGTTTCCTGCATAAACTGTCGAAAATCGCTTTTTCACGATTTGTTTTCACGATCTATTACATGGGAATACTTGGGGATACCGGGGGTTACATGGGGTTACAAGGCGTTACAAAGGTTACAAGGGGTTACAGGAGGTTACAAGGGGTTACAGGGGGTTAAAAAGGAATACAGGGGCTTACAAGGGGATTACAAAAAGCTTTTTTTCTAGCTAGATTGTCGTTAGATACTCTTTCTTGGTTTATTTTGCATAAAAATCAGAGTTGAAGAAATCTCTCATTTTTGACGAAAACCATGGTCTAACCCCTTTAGAAAAATACGAATTTTGTGCGTTTTTGAAAGCGTTGTTTTCATAGTCCAGAAATTCTTGTTTGGTACATAAACGTCGAAAATCGTTTTTTCACGATTAATTTTCAGGATCTATTACATGGGGATACAGGGGGTTACAAGAGGTTAAAAGGGAGTACAAGGGGTTACAGGGGGTTACAAGGGATTACAGGGGGTTACAAGGGGTTACAGGAGGTTACAAGGGGTTACAGAGAGTTACAAAGGGTCACAAGGGGGTTACAAGGGGTTACAGGGGGTTAAAAGGGGTCACAGGGAGTTACAAGAGGTTACAGAAATCTTTTTTTCTAGCTAGATTGTTGTTAGATACTCTTTCTTGGTTTATTTTGCATAAAATTTAGAGTTAAAGAAGTCTTTCATTTTTGACGAAAACCATGGACTAACCCCTTTGGAAAAATTTGGATTTTGCGTTTTGCGTAAAGAGATGTTTTTATGGTCTTTAAAGTCTTCTTTTGTATCTAGGACGTCAGCAAACACTTTTTCTCTTTTTTTTTTTTTTTCTGATAAACACAAAAGATGAAAACTTTTTGACCAAATTCATGGCTATCCTTTTTTGGAAAAATGCCAATTTCGCGTTTTTTAAAATCCATGTTTTTATTGTCTAGGAAGGCTTTTTTTCGAACGAGAACGTCACCAAATATTTTTTTCGGTGTATTTGGTATAAAACGAAAGGTTAACAAAATTTCAAATTTTTCACCAAAACAATGGACTAACCCCTTTAGAAAAATACAAATTTTGTGCGTTTTTGAAAGCAATGTTTTCATAGTCCAGAAATTCTTCTTTGCTACTTAAAACGTCGAAGATCGTTTTGTCACGATCAATTACATGGGGTAAAAAGGAGGTTACATGGGGTTACAATGGGTTACAGGGCGTTACAAGGGGTTACAGAGGGTTACAAGGAGATACAAGGGGATACAGGGGGTTACAAGGAGTTACAGGAAGTTACAAGGGGTTACATGGGGTTACAAGGGGTTACAGGAGGCTACAAGGGGTTACAGTGGGTTACAAAGGGTTACAAGGAGTTTTAGGGGGTTACAAGGGGGTTACAAGGGGTAACAGGGGGTTAAAAAGGGTTACAGGGGATTACAAGGGGATACAGAAGGTTACTACAAGGGGTTACAGGAGGTTACAATGGGTTACAGGGGGTTACAAGGGGTTACAGGGGGTTCCAAGAGGTTACAGGGGATTGCAAGGGATTACAGGGGTTACAAAAGGGTTACAAGGGATTACAGGGGGTTACAAGGGGTTACAGTGGATTACAAGAGGTTACAGGGGGCTAAAAAAGGGTTACCAGGGGTTACAGGAGGTAACAATGGGTTACAAGGGGTTACAAGAGGTTACAAGAGGTTACAATGGTTTACAGGGGTTACAAGGGGTTACAGGGGGTTACAAAGGGTTACAGAGGGTTACAATGGGTTAAGGGGGTTACAACAGTTACAGTGGGGTTACAAGAGGTTACAATGGGTTACAATGGGTTACAATAAGTTAAAAGGGGTTACAAGGGGTTACAGAGGGTTCCAAGGGGTTAGAGGAGGTTACCATAGGTTACAGAAGGTTACAATGGGGTTACAATGGGTTACAGGGGGTTACAAGGGGTTACAGGAGGTTAAAAGGGGTTAAAAGAGGTTACAATGGGTTACAGGGGGTTACAAGGGATTACAATAAGTTACGGAAGGTTGCAAGGGGTTACAATGGGTTACAATAAGTTACGGAAGGTTGCAAGGGGTTACAATGGGTTACAAGAGGTTAACCATGGGTCACAGGGGGTTACAAGGGGTTAGAAGGGGTTACAGAGAGTTACAAGGGGTTACGAGAGGTTACAATGGGTTACAAGGGGTTACAAAGAGGTTACAAGGGGGTTACAAGGGGTTACAGGGAGTTAAAGGGGGGTTACAGAAGGTTACAAGGGGTTACAATGGGTTACAAGGGGTTACAGGAGGTTACAATGGGTTAAAGGGGTTACAAAAAGGTTATAAGAGGGTTACAAGGGGTTACAGGGGATTACAAGGGGTTACAGGGGGTTACAACGAGTTACACCAGTTTACAATAGGTTACAGAGGGTAAAAGGGGGGTTAAAGGAGGTTAGAAGGGGTTACAGAGGGTTACAATGGTTTACGGGGGTTACAAGGGGTTACAGGAGGCTAAAACGAGTTACAGGAGGTTACAAGGGGTTACAGGAGGTTACAATGGGTTACAGGGGGTTACAAGGGGTTACAAGGGGTTACAGGAGGTTACAATGGGTTACAGAGGGTTACAAGGGGTTACAAGAGGTTACAATGGGTTACAGGAGGTTACAAGGGGTTACCGGAGGTTACAAGGGGTTACAGGGGGTTACAACGAGTTACAGCAGTTTACAATAGGTTACAGAGGGTAAAAGGGGGGTTACAGGAGGTTAGAAGGGGTCACAGAGGGTTACAATGGTTTCCGGGGGTTACAAGGGGTTACAGGAGGCTACAACGAGTTACAGGAGGTTACAAGGGGTTACAGGAAATTACAATGGGTTACAGGGGGTTACAAGGGGTTACAAGGGGTTACAAGAGGCTGCAATGGGTTGCAGGGGGTTACAAGGGGTTACAAGAGGTTACAAGAGGTTACAATGGGTTACAGGAGGTTACAAGGGGTTACAGGAGGTTACAATGGGTTAAAGGGGGTTACAAGGGGTTACAAGGGGTTCCAAGAGGTTACAATGGGTTACAGGTGTTGCAAGGGGTTACAGGAGGTTACAAAGGGTTACAGATGGTTACAATGGGTTACAAAGGGTTACAGGGGGTTAAAAGGAGTTACAGGGGGTTACAAGTGGTTACAGGAGATTAAAATAATTTAGAGGGGGTTAAGGAGGGGTTACATGAGGTTACAAGGTGTTACAGAAGGTTACAAAGGTTTACGGGGGGTTACAAAGGGTTACAGGAGGCTGCAAGGGGTTACAGGAGGTTACAAGGGATTACAGGAGGTTACAATGGGTTACAGGGGGTTACAAGGGGTTACAAGAGGTTACAATGGGTTACAGGGGTTACAAGGGGTTACAGGGGGTTACAAAGGGTTACAGAGGGTTACAATGGGTTACAAAGGGTTACAGGAGGTAACAAGGGCTTACAGGAGGTTACCATAGGTTACAGGGGGTTAAAGAGGGGTTACATGAGGTTACGAGGGGTTACATAGGGTTATAAAGGTTTACGGAGGGTTACAAGGGGTTACAGGAGGCTACAAGGGGTTAAAAGAAGGTTACAAGGGGTTAAAGGGGAATAGAAGGGGTTACAAGGTGTTACAAGAGGTTACAATGGATAACAGGGCTTACAAGGGGTTACAGAGGGTTACAAAGGGTCACAAAGAGGTTACAAGTTGATTAAAAGGGGTTACAGGGGGTTAAAGGGGGGTTACAGGAGGTTACAAGGGGATTACAAGGGATTACAGGGGGTTAAAGGGGGGTTACAGGAGGTTACAAGGGGTTACAATGGGTTACAAGGGGTTACAGGGGATTACCAGGGGTTGCGGGAGGTTACAAGGGGTTACAAAAGGTTACAATGGGTTACTGGAAGTTACAAGGGGTTACAGGGGGTGACAAGGGATTACAGGAGGTTACAATGGGATACAGGGGGTTACAAGGGGTTAGAAGGGGTTACAAGAGGTTACAATGGGTTACAGGGGATTACAAGGGGTTACAAGGGGTTACAAGAGGTTACAATGGGTTACAGGAGGTTACAAGGGGTTACAGGGGGTTACAAGGGTTTACAAGGAGTTCCAAGAGGTTACAATGGGTTACAGGGGTTACAACGGGTTACAGGAGGTTAAAAAGTGTTACAGAGGGTTACAATGGGTTACAAGGGGTTACAAGGGGTTACAGGGGGTTACAAGGGGTTACAAGAGATTAAAATAAGTTAGAGGGGGTTAAGGAGGGGTTACATGAGGTTACAAGGTGTTACAGAGGCTTACAAAGGTTTACGGGGGGTTACAAGGGGTTACAGGAGGCTACAAGGGGTTACTGGAGGTTAAAAGGGGTTACAGGAGG
Organism: Porites divaricata; assembly: GCA_038088405.1. NCBI lineage: Eukaryota > Metazoa > Cnidaria > Anthozoa > Scleractinia > Poritidae > Porites > Porites divaricata. The sequence continues at coordinate 19,670,009 of JBBMOI010000003.1, forward strand.
TTACAATGGGATACAGGGGGTTACAAGGGGTTTCAAGGGGTTACAAGAGGTTACAATGGGTTACAGGGGTTACAAGGGGTTACAGGGGGTTACAAAGGGTTACAGGTGGTAACAAGGGGTTACAGAAGGTTACCATAGGTTACAGGGGGTTAAAGAGGGGTTACATGAGGTTACGAGGGGTTACATAGGGTTACAATGGTTTACGGGGGGTTACAAGGGGTTACAGGAGGCTACAAGGGGTTAAAGGAGGTTACAAGGGGTTAAAGGGGAATAGAAGGGGTTACAAGGTGTTACAAGAGGTTACAATGGATAACAGGGGTTACAAGCGGTTACAGAGGGTTACAAAGGGTTACAGAGGTTACAAGGGGTTACAGGGGGTTAAAGGGGGGTTACAGGAGGTTACAAGGGGTTACAATGGGTTACAAGGGGTTGGAAAGAGGTTGCAAGGAGATTTCAAGGGGTTACAGGGTGTTAAAGGGGGGTTACAGGAGGTTACAAGGGGTTACAATAGGTTACAAGGGGTTACAGGAGGTTACAATGGGTTACAAGGGGCTACAGGGGATTACCAGGGGTTGCGGGAGGTTACAAAGGGCTACAAAAGGTTACAATGGGTTATTGGAAGTTACAAGGGGTTACAGGGGGTTACAAGGGATTACAGAGGGTTACAAGGGATTACAGGGGGTTACAAGGGGTTACAGGAGGTTACCATAGGTTACAGGGGGTTAAAGAGGGGTTACATGAGGTTACAAGGGGTTACAGAGGGTTACAATGGTTTACGGGGGGTTAAAAGGAGTTACAGGAGGCTACAAGGGGTTACAGGAGGTTACAAGGGGTTTCAGCAGGTTACAATGGGTTACAAGGGGTTACAAGGGGTTACAAGAGGTTACAATGGGTTACAGGGGTTACAAGGGGTTACAGGAGGTTAAAGGGAAGATACAGGAGGTTACAACGGGTTACACAGGGTTACAATAGGTTACAGAGAGTTACAATGGGTTTCAATGGGTTACAAGATGTTACAATAGGTTACAAGAGGTTAGAGGGGGTTACAAGGGGTTACAGAGGGTTACAAGGGGTTACAGGGGGTTACAACGAGTTACAGCAGTTTACAATAGGTTACAGAGGGTAAAAGAGGGGTTACAGGAAGTTACAAGGGGTTACAAAGGGTTACAATAGTTTACGGGGGGTTACAAGGGGTTACAGGAGGCTACAAGGGGTTACAGAAGGTTACAAGGGGTTACAGGAGGTGACAATGGGTTACAGGGGGTTACAAGGGGTTACAGGGGGTTACAAGGGGTTACAAGGAGTTCCAAGAGGTTACAATGGGTTACAGGAGGTTACAAGGGGTTACAGGGGGTTACAATGGGTTACAAGGAGTTCCAAGAGATTACAATGGGTTACAGGGGTTACAACGGGTTACAGGAGGTTACAAAGTGTTACAGAGGGTTACAATGGGTTCCAAGAGGTTAAAATGGGTTAAAAAGATTTACAGGGGATAACGAGGGGCTACAGGAGGTTACAATAAGTTACAGGTTGTTACAAGGGGTTACAGAGGGTTACGAGGGGTTAAAGGTGGTTACAATGGTTTACGGGGGGTTACAAGGGGTTACAGGAGGCTACAAGGGGTTACAGGAGGTTACAAGGGGTTACAGGAGGTTACAATGGGTTACACGGGGTAAAAAGGAGTTACAAGGGGTTACAAGAGGCTACAATGTGTTACAGGGGTTACAAGGGGTTACAGGGGGTTATAAAGGGTTACAGAGGGTTACAATGGGTTACAAGGGGTTACAGGGGGTTACAAGGGGTTACAGGATTTTACATGGGTTACAGGGGGTTACAAGGAGGTTACAAGGGAATTACAAGGGGTTATAGGAGGTTCAAGGGAAGTTACAGGAGGTTACAACGGGTTACAGAGAGTTACAATGGGTTACAGGGGGTAAAATGGGTTTCAATGGGTTACAAGATTTTACAATGGGTTACAGGGGGTTACAATGGGTTACAATGGGGTTACAAGAGGTTACAAAAGATGACAGAGGGTTACAATGGGTTACAAGAGGTTACAAAGGGTTAAAAGGGGTTACAGGGGATAACGAGGGGCTATATTAGGTTACAATGGGTTACAGCGGGTTACAAGGGGTTACAGAGGGTTACAAGGGGTTACAGGGGGTTACAAGGGGTTAGAGGAAGTTACCATAAGTTACAGGGGGATAAAGAGGATTACATGAGGTTACAAGGGGTTACAGAGGGTTACAATGGTTTACGGGCGGTTACAATGGGTTACAGGGGGTTACGAGGAGGTTACAAGGGAATTACAAGGGGTTACAGGAGGTTTAAAGGAAGTTACAGGAGGTTACAGCGGGTTACAGAGGGTTTCAATGGGTTTCAGGGGGTTACAATGGGTTTCAATGGGTTACAAGATGTTACAATTGGTTACAGGGGGTCACAATCGGTTACAATGGGGTTACAAAGGGTTACAAAAGGTTAGAGAGGGTTACAATGGGTTCCAAGAGGTTACAATGGGTTAAAAAGGGTTACAGGGGATAACGAGTGGCTACAGGAGGTTACAATGGGTTACAGGGGGTTACAAGGGGTTACAGGAAGTTACCATAGGTTACAAGGGGTTAAACAGGGGTTACATGAGGTTTCAAGGGGTGACAGAGGGTTACAATGGTTTACGGGGGGTTACAAGGGGTTACAGGAGGCTACAAGGGGTTACAGGAGGTTACAAGGGGTTACAGGAGGTTACAATGGGTTACATGGGGTTACAAGGGGTTACAAGGTTGTTACAAGGGGTTACAAGAGGTTACAATGGGTTACAGGGGTTACAAGGGGTCACAGGGGGTTACAATGGTTTACAGAGGGTTACAATGGGTTACAAGGGGTTACAGGGGGTTACAAGGGGTTACAGGAGGTTACAACGGGTTACAGGGGGTTACAAGGAGGTTACAATGGAAGTTACAGGAGGTTACAACGGGTTACAGAGGGTTACTATGGGTTACAGGGGGTTACAATGGGTTTCAATGGGTTACAAGATGTTACAATGGGTCACAGGGGGTTATAAGGGGTTACAAAAGGTTAAAGAGGGTCACAATGGGTTCCAAGAAGTTACAATGGGTTAAAAGGGGTTACAGGGGATAACGAGGGGCTACAGGAGGTTACAATGGGTTACATGGGGTTACAAGGGGTTACAGGGGGTTAAAAGTGGTTACAGAAGTTTGCCATTGGTTACAGGAAGTTAAAGAGAAATTATATGAGGTTACAAGGGGTTACAGATGGTTACAATGGTTTACGGGGGGTTACAAGGGGTTACAGGAGGCTACAAGGGGTTACAGGAGGTTACAATGGGTTACAGGCGGTTACAAAGGGTTACAGAGGGTTAAAATGGGTTAAAAGGGGTTACAAGGGGTTACAAGGGGTTACAGGAGGTTTCAATGGGCTACAGAGGATTACAAGGAGGTTATAGGAGGTTACAATGGGTTACAGGAGTTTACAAGTGGTTACAGGAGGTTACAATGAGTTACAGGGGGTTACAAGGGGTTAGAAGGGGTTACAAGAGGCTACAATGGGTTACAGGGGTTACAAGGGGTTTTAGGGGGTTACAAAGGGTTACAGAGGGTTACATTTGTTTACAAGGGGTTACAGGGGGTTACAAGGGGTTACATTAGGTTACAATGAGTTACAGGGGGTTACAAGGGGTTACAAGAGGTTACAATGGGTTACAGGGGTTGTAAGGGGTTACAGGGGGTTACAAAGGGTTACAGAGGGTTACAATGGGTTACAAGGGGTTACAGGGGGTTACAAGGGGTTACAGGAGGTTACAATGGGTTACAGGGGGTTATAAGGAGGTTACAAGGTTATTACAAGGGGTTACAGGAGGTTACAACGGGTTACAGAGGGTTACAATGGGTTACAGGGGGTTACAAAGGGTTACAGAGGGTTTAAATGGGCTACAAGGGGTTACAGGGGTTTACAAGGGGTTATAGGAGGTTATAATGGGTTACAGAGGGTTACAAGGAGGTTATAGGAGGTTACAATGGGTTACAGGAGTTTACAAGGGGTTATAGGAGGTTACAATGAGTTACAGGGGGTTACAAGGGGTTACAAGAGGTTACAATGGGTTACAGGGGTTACAAGGGGTTACAGGGGGTTACAAAGGGTTACAGAGGGTTACATTGGGTTACAAGGGGTTACAGAGGGTTACAAGGTGTTACATTAGGTTACAATGGGTTACAAGAGGTTACAATGGGTTACAGGGGTTGTAAGGGGTTACAGGGGGTTACAAGGGATTACATTAGGTTACAATGGGTTACAGGGGGTTACAAGGGGTTACAAGGGGTTACAAGAGGTTACAATGATTTACAGGGGTTATAGGGGGTTACAGGGGGTTACAAAGGGTTACAGAGGGTTACAATGGGTTACAAGGGGTTACAGGGGGTTACAAGGGGTTACAGGAGTTTACAATGGGTTACAGGGGGTTACAAGGAGGTTACAAGGGGATTACAAGGGGTTACAGGAGGTTAAAGGGAAGTTAGAGGAGGTTACAACGGGTTACAGAGGGTTACAATGGGTTAATGGGGATTACAATGGGTTTCAATGGGTTACAAGATGTTACAATGGGTTACAGGGGGTTACAATGGGTTACAATGGGGTTACAAGAGGTTACAAAAGGTTAGAGAGGGTTACAATAGGTTCGAAGAGGTTAAAATGGGTTAGAAGGGGTTACAGGGGATCACGAGGGGCTACAGGAGGTTACAATGGGTTACAGGGGGTTACAAGGGGTTACAGAGGGTTACAAGGGGTTACAGGAGGTTAAACAGGAGTTACATGAGGTTACAAGGGGTTACAGAGGGTTACAGAGGGTTACAGAGGGTTAGAATGGGTTAGAATGGTTTACAGGGAGTTACAAGGGGTTACAGGAGGTTACCATGGGTTACAGGGGTTTACAAGTATGTTAGAAGGGGGTTACAAGTGGTTTCAGGGGGTTACAAGGATGTTACAAGGGGGTTACAAGTTGTTACAGGGGGTTACAAGGGGGTTACAAGGGGTTACAGGGGTTTACAAGGTGTTACAGCGGGTTACAAGGGGTTACACGGGATTACAAGGGTTACAAGGGGATAGAGGGGATTAAAAAGGGTTACAGGAGGTTACGAGGGGTTACAGGAGGTTACAATGGGTTACGGGAGGTTACAAGGGGTTACAATGGGTTACTAGAGGTTACCATGGTTTACAGGGGGTTACAAGGGGTTACAGAGGGTTACCATGGTTTACAGGGGGTTACAAGAGGTTACAGAGGGTTACAATGGGTTATAGGAGGTTACAATGGGTTACAGGGGGTTACAAGGGGTTACAGGGGATTACATAGCACGTATAGCGTCATTGCGGCAGCACGTGTAAGGCGGTACGCAGCTCTTACAAGTTGTGCTGTTTTTTTTTTTATGGATTTTTGACAATAATTCTTGTAGCATCAATGAACTATAAAGTACATATATAAGTAATATAGGGTAATACGTAAATAATAAAGTGTGCTAAAGTTATTGACTGGATTATTAAGGTAGATAGAGGATATTACATGGCCGCGTGGAGATACGAAATTTCTCTTCGAGAGTTGAAAAATATTTCACAAGTGAGCGCAGCGAACGAGTGAAATTGTTTTTTCAACACGAGAAGAGAAATTTAGTATCTCCAAGCGACCATGTAATGTTCTATTTATTATATAAACACTAATGAAATATCATACCATTTTACTTCAACAGTTTTTTGGTCTGAAAGGTGCGGTTTATTATGAAGCCATAACAACGGTGATATTTTCACATGTTAAGATATCAAGTTTTCGCGCCAAAGCTCACTTGGTATTTCATTGGTGTTTATATAATAAAAAGAGTTAATGAATGCCGCCAGGCCTGTTTCCAGTTGTTAAAAAGGTGGATAGTGCTGTCCACTGAATAAATCTAACAAATTTGGCGCCAGTTTCTCAATCAAACTCCAATAAAAAAAACCGTGGCTTATCCTCATGTGTTTTCTCACGCTACCATCGGCTGTGTATTTGCTTTGAGTTCTTATTGGATAATTATCTTTCCTGCGCTTGGTGTCCGCTACGTGTCTTTACTTTGAGTACTAAATGGTTAATTGGACTTTCCCGCGCTTGGTGTCCACTACGTGTCTTTACTTTGAGTACTAAATGGTTAATTGGACTTTCCCGCGCTTGGTGTCCGCTACGTGTCTTTACTTTGAGTACTAAATGGTTAATTGGACTTTCCCGCGCGTGGTGTCCGCTACGTGTCCTTACTTTGAGTACTAAATGGTTAATTGGACTTTCCCGCACTTGGTGTCCGCTACGTGTGTGAGTTCTGATTGGTTCATTAGACTATCTTTATCAGTTTTGGTTCGCTGAAGTTTTGCTTTTGCAGCACTGAACTCGAAACCCGCCTAATATGGGTGCTTAAAATAAGTGACGTTCCCCTTTTAATTATATTTCCGTAGACGTTTCACAAAGAGCTCGCTGCAAGAGACGTAAGGCCTCGAGGGGTAGGTGCTGCGCGCCCCTCCCTGGCGAGGAGTGTTTCACAGGAGGAGGAAAAAGCAAGAAGGGCGAAGCTTGCACAAGAGAGACGCGCTAAAGTCATGGCTCAGATGTCTGCTTTACAGAGAGTGTTTATCAAGGAAAATGCCCAGTTACTGACGTCAATGGAGGCAGAAGAGTACGATTCGATTCTCTAAACCTTTTCTCCCCACAGTCAATTATATAGACATGAACTACAGTTCTTACTGGTGTTTTTTCAAATCTCAAGTTTTTGGTTGTTTGAGATTTGCCAAAACTGTTGTCCAATTCTTGCCGTACCTACAGATCTGTATCAAAACTTTTACTGATTTTTTAAAATGAAATGATACATTCTTATTGTAATTTCAAGTGAAGTTTAAGTTTAAAGTTTTTTGTTAACCTCTATTGCCTTAGTTTCAACACTTCTGAGCCTCACGTGGAAACCAGTGAACCCAGCCTAGAAGAGCCAGTTGTGCTTGGTGTTCAGCGGTGTCGGCAAGATCTACGAGCACCTCGCAATGTAACCGAACCTTGTATTTCTCTGTCAAGAACAACAAGAGGTACGTTGCAAACAAGAGAAACCCGGGGATGCGTGTTTGATTATTTTAAGTGACCCATGTAACATTTCAGTCTTCCACAAGACCGCCTGTTGTTTAAACTGTTATCGCCGGAAACTGTACAATCGTACCCCGACTTAATATCGAAATTCACTTCTTGTTTGGCTTACTTGCAGGTCAACAGCGATGGTCGCGCGGTTGTCATGGCTTCTTTTGTCTAGCGGTCGACTGTTATGTCTCGCTCCCGCGGGAAGACATTTGAGACTGGGGACGAAGTCGACCCGCTGCACACCCCGAGGGACCTCTACTGGGGCGTTCATGTCACCAGTTGTGGTCACATGATGCATAGTGATTGTTGGCAGGGATTCTACAAGTCTGTTATGGTGAAAGAACGAAGAGCTTTGCGCATGGGGCACCATTTTACTGTGGATATCACCAAGGGGAAGTATTTGTGTCCGCTTTGCGGATGTATCAGCAACACAGTCCTACCAGTCCTGCCTCTCCTGTTTAACGGACAGGGAGAGGGGTAAGGAAATATTTGTATCAAGGAGACAAGTACTATGCCTGATTATATCTTTGTAAACTCCACCTGTAAGGGAAACTGCCCACCTACCCCATCCCCCAACTCAACCTTAACACTTACTTCTAACTTAGGGCAAATTGTTGACTTAGGGGAGGGGTAGGTGTTTAGTTTCCCAGAGACCTAAACTGATCCGACAGATTATTTGTTACAATTTTCAGCTGTGTCGAAGAGGTCACCGTCGCAGAATTTCTTAGCACCATGCAGGACGTTGTCTCTTCAAATTTCAGCTTGTTTTCAGAAGAAGATGAAACGAAAGGGAAGAAAGGTGCATTAAACTTTGTTTTAAAGCCCTATGAATCGTTACTAAAGCTTGTGTCACTTTCCTTTAGAGCTACTCGAAAAACTGGCCTTTCGGCCCATAAGAAATTGTCAACGCGATCAATGTGAGATTAACCTCAAGACGAGGCTTCTGAGTTAGGAGTTGCAGTGTAGGGTGGTTAGCGATTATAGAATGTCATCTCGTCGTCCCACGAGTGCTCTGGAAGTGGTCAAAGAGATTTTAGAATGCTCGAATGCACGACGGGTTCGGTATTTTTATCAGGATGAACATCTTTTAAAACTGCTGTCTTAAACTTCATGACCGGTGACAGTGGGTGAATTCGGGAATGAAATGTTGTTTTTTTTTTGGCGCACCGAATTAACCAAGCCTTCACTAACTAAATATAGAGTAAAAGTTAACATTGGAGCTTTTATAGACGCATGCGTCCGTTTCACAAATACGGAAACTCAGTATATATCACGATATATAGTATTGATTCCGATCCTGAGAAGTATTTGCTTTATTTTTTTGGCTCCTTGTTTGGTGTTAAACGTTGTATGAACGGGCACAACGTGTTTTTTAAATAATTTGTCTCCTGTGCCTATCCAATTGTTTTTGCTTTGTTTTGTCACATAAATAGCAACAACAGATTATAAAAATTAAACTAAGATGGTAAATTAGCGAGGAAAGGCTATGAGAAGGGTCTGAACAAGCCATATGAAGGACTAAGCAATAATCCAAAGAGTAGAATTCATAAAAATCTGGAAAACAGTTCCTTGTGTTTAACATTTCAAAATAATTCTGGCCAATTAAGAATGACCATTCTAAGAGTCTTCTGTAGAAACCGAGTTTATTGGAGATCGTTTTATTGAGTACTTTTCCTTTGAATTTTCACTAGGTACGAAATGATCAAAGACGAATTATGTACTGTCAAGAGGATGAGCTTGCTCATTATCTCTTGGCACGCCTCGCATTTTTCAACCTGATTATACACTCCTGCCTGTTTTTTGAACGGCTTCAAAAACTCTGATATATATCAACTCATTCTTGCACTAATATTTAGATTTGGGGTTATTTTGGTCTAAAAAATTGGACGTAAAGTTTAGCCGTTCCTTTTTCAGATATAAAAACTCATTAAACACTTCCCTTTTGCGCTTTCTCCTCTTCCCTTCGTCCTGCCCTTTTTTGCTAATACGCACGTGCCACGCAGCCTATCCCCAAGAGTCTTACATCATGCTACATTTCTACGTTTCGTTTAGGAGCACATGAATTCCAGAGTTTGGTATCCATCCGGGGACTCGGGTGATTTATTTTTTAAATACTCAGGTGTTGCTTTGGGATGTGGCTCAAGATAGAGAGAAAGCTACGAGGAAAGAAGCATTATATGGCAATTTCTGTATCGGAATTAAAAGTACAAAAGCACTTCCCTGGATACCTAAAATGGTATCTTTTACAATTTCGATCCCAGCCCTTTTTCACATGGGACGACAGCCTTCAATGTACGCTATAGTTGTAAGCTCCCCACCCACCCTCTCCCCCTTCTTTTGCTACCTCAAAGTTTACTACATTTTAGTCACTACAATTCAGTACATAACGTTACTTACGCGTAATACACTGTTTACCGCTTTTAAAACAATGGGAACCCTAATTTTGTTCTGTTGCAACATCTGCATGTCTGCGTTTCCCTTTCACGTTGTATTCGACTTAAAAAGACCTAAAGCAATATCCTTACGACATAACCTCATCCAGGTGATCTGTGACGTCATTGCGGGGGCCTGGGGAAAGAAATTTTAATGCCGTATCCCATAAATCAACGCGCGCACCAATTCAATTCAATTCAATCTGTTCCCGTCAGCTTTGGTTTATGGGATACGGCATTAAAATTTCTTTCCCCAGGCCCCCGCAGTGACGTCACAGATCACCTGGATTAAGGCACAAGACCAAGACACAGTATGATGTTACAATATCCGCTAGGTATATTGCATTGTTGTTGCCATCAGATAATAAAGTTGTATTTATTTCGTTGTTGTTGTGCAGTAATTGTTGTCATTAAATTGCAGTTGTTGTATTCGGTACATTTTGTTATTATTGACGCAGTTGAGGCCCACATTGTAACTCCAGCGTAACTAGAGTATCAATATACAGCAAGCATTTGATCAAAATCTCCTTTCCATAAAGGGCACTTTCCCCTATCTGTTCTGCTGCTTCATCTGCATATGAACTTTTTCTTTTTGACAGTCTAATTTATTTTCTATTATCAGAAGGGAATCTTTCTTTACTCTTTTATAAACGAATTTACAACGAATAGCAAACTTTTTTTACATTGTTTCTTTAATAGCGATGGACACCCACATTTCTCACTTTCTAGAACTATGTTTTTCTGTTTTCATTGAAGTTCGGTTTTTATTTCAGAACACAAAATTAATTGCATCGTTAAATCATGTTATTAAAAGGCCAATTATAAGCCGCAAGAATTCTTTAACCCTTTAAGCCCTAAGAGTGATCAGCATGAAATTTCTCCCTGTAAAATCAATGCTTTGTAAAAAAGAGTGGTCATGAGAATTGCGGACATGACCACACAAGATGAATTTGCTTGATATTTTATCAACTTCTCCCCACTACCTCTGTAGGAAATGAATAGGGGCAACTAATGAGAATTCAAATTTTGATCTTAGGGTTTAAAGGGTTAAATATCATTAAGAAATTTTGTTTATACTGGCACCAGCCAAGTCCCATTTTCTCAAAAACTCCTTTGACTTAAAATCCCCTACAGTTAAAGAGCAAACTTGTTGGCTACTGATAGAGTTTGTCGATAGCTTTCTGAAATAGTGTGACATTGTTTTGTTTTTTGTTTTTTTTATTACTTTGCCATTGCGTTCCTAGGAGCTGTTAAGTTAACCATTTTTTGATCGGATTACAGATAATTCGCTTTTACGCTTAATTTAGATGTTATTATAGTAAACGGATTGATGTATCAAGTCAATCAACGTTGTCGGTTCTTATCGTGAACAGGAACAATGAACAGATGTTACTGATGTATTTTAGGTTTGCATGCTCACGCGATATATTCAGATGTAATCAGCCTTGTATGGAGCGGGTCCTTTTTGGAAATACAGTAGATCACTTTCGAAGGAGTTGGATTTATTACTCATTCTCAACAGAGTTCTTACAAATGTCAAAATGAGACCAATCTTTGGCATATTGCATGAACCCTTTCTTAAGAATCGCTCATTTCACAACATGTAATTTTGAACAATTATTGATCCCCACAAAAGCACCTGGGCTGATTTGTTTTCACCAACCTGCTTTTCGGTATAAATTCAGGGGCACCCAACGAAGATATAGTTCAAAACCACTTAAACATAGCATTGTTAAACGTATTTTAGTATTTAAACGGTAGATACAGGCATATTTTTATCCCCTAAAAATTTTTCATCTGTTCGGATTTCCTAGTTGAAAGTCTAGTGATCTGAAAATTATAGGGAACAAAACTTACCTTTTCGAAAATTTCAGCCAGAAAAAAGGTTCTCTAAAATTCTAGGTGACCTTTTCAGGGTAAAAAATCCGTTAAAAATGGGCAACTGTACCATTGTTTTGGATGTTCGAAAGTCCTAGGAGAGATAGGCCAGCAAGAAGTTTTACAACAACTGTTCCGAAAATTCTAGATCTCAAATCGTCTTCCGAACAGATATTTTCCGAAAATTGACGTTGGGTGTCCCTGTAAATTGAAAATAAGAAGGTTTTTGTTTCTCTGTGGACGCGACCTTCATTACTGTTCCGTCGCTGTTTAACAAGCCCCTTCTCTCAGGAGCGCAAATGTATTAAGTCCATCCTCTCTTTTTTATCCACTCTCCATCTTGAGTATCTTTCACCGTTATTATCCTAAACAACGAATGGCTGTACCATTCTTTTCTACTAAACAAATAAAAAATTTTTGTATTGTCTATACTCTTATAAGCCATAGCTCTCAAGTAAACAGGGCGCGAGAAATCGCTCAGTTATTGTATATGAACACTGCACAAACAGGCAGTAAGGGAGAATTTTGGACTCAAAGCCCATGATACGTAAATATATAATATATCATCTTCAGAAATCACTGTATAAATAGAGTTAATTCATTTCTTTCATCCATTCATTTACGGTATTTATACTGGCCTGGTCGAGTTAACTTTACTGCAGGCGTTTTTGTTCAGAAACGATAGCTTAGTTTACTACGATAATCCAGGATCTGCTACTACTTTAGGTGTGAATTCAGCCCCATTGTAGTTTAACTGATGAGGTGTACTTCTTATCATTAACCACCGTTTGTAATTTAATGCACAACTCCGTTGTACCTCTCCCTCGGGTCCTTTACACTCAGCAATGACACCGTCGCAAACCTTGAACTCAGAGGGGGTAGAAAGAGGTAAAAACGTGTCATCTGTTATAGGCGTTTTGAGCCTTGACCTTGAATTTGACTCTGTTAACATCCTAAAAGAGCTGCTCGCCAGCTCAAGCAACGAAGGAATGATAGATGGTGAAGTTCGTCTTGAAGTTCTGTTGACATTATCTGTATTAC
>JBBMOI010000003.1:19687500-19742500 GCA_038088405.1 Porites divaricata
TTAAAAATTTAATAATTAACTCTCTTTATCAACTTAACAATTATTGTGAAGTTGTTAAAAAGAGTTTTCATTTTTGTGAATGAATCAATGAGCGAGCGAGTGAGTGAGTGAAGATTCAGTGAATGAATGAATGAATGAGTGAGTGAGTGAGTGAGTCAGAGAGTGAACAAATAAATACATTTTTAATAAGCTCACTGAGTAATAAAACACATAAATCCAAAACAACTTTGGTCATTAAAATGGAAGCAAAGAAATGTTGCAAGTTGAGGTAGGTCATTAGGGAAAATTGTGTGTTATCTCGAGGTGACTATGTAAAAAAAAAAGAAATTGGCAATGGTCAAGCTAAGCCCAGACCGTGCCTAGAAGTAAAAAAAAATTGGTATCTTTTAACAGGTAAAAAAATCTTTCGTTGGACTTTTGAATCGGCAGCTTGTGAGATGTGCTGGTGGGATGTGCTACTACAGTCTGTAGCTTTGGAAGGCTAATCAGGTTTTTTTTTAAGTCTATAAGTATCCTACCTTGTATTCCAAGCTGTATAACATTCAGCATTCACCAACAGAACAGCTCTACTCAGTTGAACAGATTCTGTGACTAAAAATGAAAAGTAATTTGTAATTCAGTGATTTATTACAAAGAAAAAAAAACTTCCACAATGCTTCAAAACCAAGCAGAAAAATGTAAGAATTCCAATGTAAGACAACACTGTTACAAATAAGACAAAAAAAAACACTGTACTCAAAAAAAGGAAATCCAAGGATGTGGATTTCTTGGCATTGAAAATGGGAAAATGACATAAACCCAACAAATGTCTGTGCATATGAGAGGGAGTGGATGGGTACAGTATGAAATGACTGAGCCATTATGGCTTGATAGGTGTACATGCCTATAGGTCCGTTGATTCGCAATTTCCTTTGCTTCCTAGCCATACCTATTCATGAATTAGAGTGAGGAGACAATGGAAAATCAAGAATCACCCTAGTAAGAAATTTCACCTTGAAAATGAGGCATTAATTAGAGCCAATTATCATGAAAACAAAACTAAATTTGCCAACATTTTGGAGTAAAATATACAAGTATTATGCCTCAGAAATTAAGAAAAAACTCACCTGACAAGTTACAGTCCTTCTTGCCTTTAATACGACTCCTAATGAGCTTGTTATAAGCAAACAGAAAAAGAGGTTTAATACACCAAGACTTGATCCCAAGCTTATGGCTGACAATAATAAATGGATCCTCTTTCTTATTATCATGTTCTTCTTGACAGTGCATACATGGTATGATGTCAATTTCATCACTGAAAAAAAAAAAGCATATGAAATTAGGAACTAGCCTGAATTTCAGAATTCCTTCAAATTGGGAGCGCGGTAAAAAAGGAACTTAAAATACACCCTTTCTTACCATATGAAACTATGGGTATGGATAGGCAATTATGTTTTTCACACAACAGTATAAAAGGCAACCATAATTTACCAGATGTGGTAATGGTATCACGGGTCCAACGGGTAGCCTAGCCGTTTCACTGGGGTAAGAGGCAATCTACCCGTATTTGGAGCTAGTCGGGTACAGGTAATTTACCCATATCCATACATGGAGACTTTGTATCTTAGAGTCTCTAATGAACACTGGCCATGTAACTTCCTTGGGTGTTTTTTTAGTGTTAATAAAACATCAAGGTAAAATTGTAAAAGTATGCTACTTATTGTGAAAACCTAAAAATAATAAAAAAATAATAAAAATAATGACAAATTACGGCGGCCCTTTTCACAGCTATGATTCTTTTTACGTTTCAGTAAGATAAAAGGCTAAAATGATTTTAAATCCCAGGAAGAGCGCATGAATACATGTAGAGACACGTTCAATAGTGATGAAATTTTAAAAGCAAAAGAAAAAACTTCACACTACCAAAAGTATGCTCGGTAATCTACCCACATCTTGGAACATTCAATTCATAGTATGAAAGAAAAAGAGGAGGAAAAAATTAGTTCACTGGCTTACATTTCAGAATCCACGATAAAGGCCTGGTTTAAAGAGCAGAATAACTTTTCTCCAAGGTCAACAGAGCAACAAGTGTCCGCCATCTTTGTTATTCTTTAATTGGTAACCAGGCTTTAGAGACTTAGCTGCCTAGCTTTTTGGCGAAATTCAAAATGGCGGACGGTGCACGCTTTCCAGCAGCACATTTCCAGTCTCATAATCAACACAGTTCATCGTCTTTGCCCGCTGATAGTCCTTATTTACATCCCAAATATCCAGGAATGCCTCCTAATTCGTTTTCACTACAATCGAATCAGTCATTAACTAGTTTTGTGCCAGGAAATTTTCCACAAATGTTTCCAAGACGAGATGTCATGCATTCTAATCTTCAGTTCCCTTCACGATTCCCTCATAACCACATCAACTTGCAACAAGAAAAGCATCCAATGGCCGTAAAATCACCACAGATTACAAGACATCCGTTACCGTCTGGTCAGTTTATTAATTCAGAGAGACAGCTGGCAAACTCAAGTCCTAATAATTCTCTAGCTTTCCCTCCTCCTGGACAATTGCCGTTTCTTCAAAGCAACAGTCAAACAATGAGCAGTGATATCTCGCAAATGGTAAATTCGTCTTCATCTTTTCCATCTGGTGGACCGCAACTATCACAGACAAATTCTTTTCAAACTACCATCCTGGGATCAGTGGGACCTGTGCAACATTTTCCAGAGACGTTTCCACCTTCATTTACAGGGCCCACAACAATACCTCCACCACTAACACCCATGCAATTTCCCCCTCCTTTGCCAGGCAATTTGCCAGTACCAACGCTGCGTTTACCAGCATGTTCTGCTAATCAACCTCCAGTCAATGCGGGAGTTACAGCACAAGAGACAACAAGCCAAGGGTGGATTAATCACTTTTTAAGAGAAAGAGGACTTGAGAAGCAGGAAAAACAAGCAGAGCCACACAGCCATTTAAAGGTTTACCTTTTTTACCTTTTTAAACCTCTTTTACAGGTGATAAAGGAGTCATTTTCTTTACATATGATTCCTCAAAGTACATGAAAACTGTCATTTGCATGCTGGCAAAGACTGGGAAGCATTTCATGTAGGTTGTGAAGTTGTAGTGAACATCTCTTAGTAGGTTTAACAAGATCTTGGCTCATGCTGTCCGTTGGATTCACCCTGTAGCATTGAGTGATTGTCAAAACAATGAGCCTTTGTTATGGTAGTTGTGTAAGATACCTTTCTGGGATTCAGTCGTGAGTTTTTGCAAGTTTATACCTTCATCTTCAGGTGAAAAACAATTTGCTTGGGAAATTACACTTGTAAAAGTTTTATCAAATTGACCCCAGGTATCATTGGGTTAATAATTGACTTAATAACACTCAGACAGTACTAGCATCCTACAAGTGGATGGAGGCAAAAGCTTGTGAATTCTTAAGCGTGGATTATAAAAAGGTGTCTTTTGCAGAAGGTATTAACATTCTTTGCTTATTGTTTTGTTCTTTTATCTTTTTGGCAGTTATATGAAGCTAAACAGCTCATGACAGATTGGCTGCAGCTAATTGCAGAGTTGTCACTTCAGAGAGATAAATTGGCTGCACTTGCTTCACATCAAAATGAAATGGAATGGGTAAAAGAAATACACAGGGCTCAAACATTAAAGGTCAGTAACTGATGTGATACATTGAAGCCTTAAGGAATAATACCCCTCCTTTAGCATAGCTCCTGCAGAGATGCCAGAAAATGTAGTTGCTTGTGAAAGGTCAAGGATAGCCAAAATCTGACATTTTAAATAAGGCAGAATCTAATAGAGCAAATTTAGAGCTATAAAACCTTGAACCTCTAATAGCATCTAGTCTTATTTCTTCTTATAATCCCTGCTTTATAAAGCATAATTAAGTCTTGCGAACAAAGAATGCTACACCAAAGGAGGAAGCATCCTAATTTTATCCCATCATTGGCATGTTAAGGCTGAGCAGTGTGGTGGAGAGTACATGTGTTGATATGTTTACCTAGAGAATCTAGTTGTAATGTAATAGTGGTTTTAGGAGAAGACCGGCAACTAATTTCTGGTCAGTTGTGAATGCAAGATGCCATTGTACAAAGCAAAGGGTTTAAAGCTTGATGCTAGACTGGATAGGAACCTTAGGTTGTAAAGTAACTGAAGTGGAAAGTGCTGCTGTGCTCTTTCACAGTCAATACTCCCTCATCTTCATTGACTATAATATAATATTTTCTTTGTTAATAGTATTTAATGATTTTGATACCACCATTACCACTGTTGTCATCATCACCATCATCATTATTGTTACTGTCATTATCATCGTCATCATCATCATCGAGAGTGGTCACCATCCTTCTTTTGCAGTAATTGGGCCAGTATTCCCTGTTTGTGTTTGTCTTGTTTAAAAACCTTTACAAAATCTCATCAAGAAACTTTTTTTCTTCTGTAGGCTAGGATTGAACAGATTCAAGCTCAATTCTCCTCCGCTGAAGAAATTAATCATCTAGAACAACAAGCAGTGAAAAGAAAGAAAAAACGGGTGAGATGAAAATAAACTTAGTTGGTTTTATTTGGCAGGCTATCATATATTAATAGTTTTTCACATCCTTTGGAATTTCACTTTGTTTTGCTAATAGTATAAGTTGGTTATTTTTTTAGGAATGGCAGAAAAAGAGAAGAAAAGAAGAGCATGCAGTGAAAAAGGAAGCTGAGGAGAGAAAGAAGGTTCTGCATAAGAAAATTGATGAGTGGAGGTCACAAATAATTGCGGAGGATCAAGCCAAACGAAGAGTAATCACTCTACTGTTATTTGTTCATGTTTGAACTCACATTTTTAATAGTCGTTCTCTTCCCCTTTGTCCTCTAGCTGAGATCTAAATTTCATTTTGAAAAGGGAGGTGAACCATTGTGAAAGGATCATCAAAGAGGTTTCACATTGAGAGTCACACCATGAGGTTTCATCGTCAGACTCAAAAATTACAATCAGGCATAGCAGAGTGAGCAAATTACAAGAGCGCATTTGAAAATTGCCACCCAAGGGGGAAGCAACAAGTGAAGGAAAGAGAGAAAGTATTTTGCACGCTCGGCAATTATCCTTGAGCTTTTAAACAAAAAAACACGGAGTGTAAATCCATCTTTTTGTAACAAAACAGCAGCAACAAAAACAAAATACGCTTAATAAACTATTGTATTATATTAGCCTACACACACGCATCCATTTCTTTCTAATGTATTTATAGGCCGAGTTGATGAAACATGAAGCAGGTGGAGTACTGGGAGAAGTGAAAAGGAAACAAACAGAAGCTACAAAAGCTCTTGACCTGTTAAAGGCGTTGAGAAAGCTACGGGAGGCCAGAAAACAAGAATCTGAAGTAAAAGGTGATTAGTACAACAATGTGTAAGAATATGCTTCATTCAGAAATGCTTGATGAATGGCTATCCAGTGAATAAGTGTTAGATAATTGAGTAAGACACTGGTTGGAGATTCATCAAGTTGGTAGCACTATGCACAGACTACCTTGTAAACAACTGGCACCGGGTTTGACCGAGTAGCACCGAGTCTTGACGACATTTCAAAATGAGGGAGCGTCGTGAATAGAATTCGTGGGAAGTTCTCGTCCTCTCTTCGCAAAGAATCAAGTTTAAGAGTTTTAAGGTTGATTTAACCCGTTATTACGCAATAGGAAACAACCAATGCGCCAGCAAGGTGATGAGACTTCACGTCCTACCAGAAGTGGCATCATCAGAAACCACTGATCTCCAACATTTTTATATTCTGCCTTTCTTATTGCAAGGCGTTTATCAAGGGAGAAGCCCGAAACAATTTTCCGGTCGAAAGCGTCACGGTCCGTTTAGAAAGTTTGCTTTGCTTTTTGAGATACCAAAACTAAGAAGAAAACTGGCAGGCCATAAAGACAAGTTCACTTTGAAGCTCATTTTGAAACCTTCTTTTATTAAACTGCAAGTGCTTGAGCACAAAGAGAAAGTTCAGCTGCTTTTTTTAGGAAGGACGAATGTCGCCGCCAGGCTCTAATTAAACGTATTCTGTCGCTTTTTTCGTTTGATCGAGGCGTTTATGTGAAGCCTACTGAAGAAGAAAATCGAAAGTTTGATGAAAGAGTGAAATGGCTGGAGAATGTGATGGCTCCAAGACGAGAATTATACGAGACGGAAGAGAAGACACTGCGAGTCATGCTAGCTGAGGAGGAGGAAGAGAAAGAGAAAGAAAGACGGGAAAATGAAAGAAAAAATCAAGGTACTGGTCCTTCTAACTTTAGTCACGCGTGTCGCCTTTTCTCGCGTGGGGTGATTTTCACGCGAGCTCGCGTTTCGCTCGCTCTACTATCTCTGAGGAAAAATGGGGGACTACTCGTAGTCTAAGCTTTAGTAGGCGTGTGTACCTTCCTTGGAATACACAGATTCCAGTCAATATTCCTTGACTAAAGCAAGAGGAAGGACGAAGATACAGACAAAAAAAGCTACTTCGGTGGAGCAAATTTTAAAAAAATGGTCACAAGGTAACATTAAGTTGTAGACCTGCAAACTGTAATAACGAACCGATCAAAACCGAAGTGAAAGTCGACCTGATCTACCATTAGGGACCTTAATTAAGATCCGACAACGGCGACGGAAACGGGAACGCCGCAAAAACAATAAGTTTAATTAGCAAAACAACAATTTTGCGCGTGCATCACGCTTTTTTGTACATTTCTTTGCCGTCACTGCACGACTAAGACGTGAAAATGCCTACATTCTACAGAGGAAGTACACAAGCGACGACGAAATTTCCTCTCTCTTTCTGAACTTGGATGTGGTTCTTAGGAATTTAACTTTTGGAGGGTTCGCCTACATTTGACAAAGTTAGTGACTTGGAGTAATTGCGATGAAGATATTCACTTTTTCAGCGACGTTTTCTCTGCCGTCACCGTCCTCGGATCTTAAGGTCCCTATTAGGCGACCTCGACGGAGAATGGCAAAAAAACAATAGTTATAGATTAGCAAAACAACAACTCTGCATCTGCATCACGTTTTTTGTACATTTTTTTGCTATCACTGCACGACTACGACGTGAAAATGCCAAAATTCACGTTTTGTGATTGACGTGAACACAAGACAAAGACTTTCCTTTTCTTTTCCTGAACTTCGATACAGTTCCTTAAAATTCAACTCCAGAAAAATTTGCCAACATTTGACGAATTGATCGAGATGGAATAAGCGCGATAAAGGTTGAATCAGCGCGAATTCACTTTTCAAGTGAACCTTTCGTCGTTGTTGTTCAAAAGTTGCCCGTATCTCACTGAGAATTATCCGAGGCGGAAATCAGGACTTCAAGCATTAATTAGGGCCATTTATACGAGAAAAAATAAGACGCGTCTTAAATAAGACGTGAACTTTCCGTATAAACGGCACATTTCGTCTAAAATAAGACGCGTCTTAGCTAAGTCGCGTCTTATTTTGGACGAAATGTGCCGTTTATACGGAAAGTTCACGTCTTATTTAAGACGTGTCTTATGTAAGATGCGTCTTATTTTTTCTCGTATAAATGGCCCTATTGTCTTCTCGCTTAATACAATACCCACACTCACTTGTTCTCTTTCTTTTGTCCAGCATCTCTAGGATTATCTGACCCAATGGACTGGTTTCGCAGCTATTACAAACAAGGCGAACACAGTGTACAGTCCTTGCTGCAAATAAGGTACTTCCAATAGATAAACTAATTTCTTAGGTCAAATCAGTGTTCAACCCAGTTTGTTCATAACCGGCAACGGCTTAACTATCCTCTGCCGGTTCCTGAACTGTCCGTAAGTTCATTATTCATTTGTACTTTTATTTATTGCTTTAGTTTAGTCTCTTGTTTTACTTTCTGTCAACCGGGGCTCGTATTTCCAGCCTATTCTTTCGTGGCAAAAAGCTATCTTTCTATGATATTTGTCCGTCATTTTTAAAGTTTTCGAAAAAATAAACAAACTCAATGAATTGATATGTTAGACGACTTATGGAAAGTGCTTGGAAGTTTAATCTGTAAGTAATCATGTCGTGCAGGATGCCGTGAATGCATGTTGTTCACAGTGTTCATAGAAGAAACTGGCATGCGAGTCTTAAGTAAATTTTTCTGTTGTTGTTTTTTTTTTTCGAATTTATGAAGTGTGTTGTAAAAACGACGAATGTTTTCCTTCCTCTAGGCGGCAATGGGACGCTTTCTTGGTCCCCGACACATTTCCTGGCTCCTCCCGTATCCCTGATGGATTTGTGACTCCGGTAGAGCCTTCATCGGATTTATGGGCGACAGCGATCATTGACAAGGGCTAGAAACAGCGACAATAAACACCATGATGGTGCAAAAAGAAAAAAATCAGTGCTTTTCTTCGCCACGTTCAGCTGTGGCCTGTAGAAAGCATCCAGCAGCAAGGTACTGACGATTTGCTAAAACTTCATTATGATTTACGAGCAAGTGCCACAAAGAACAATCAGGCTTTCTAGTGGAAGTGAAAACAGTGACAATCAAGGCCTCGAAGGAACATTGAAGCAAACATTACGAGACGTGTCTCTCGGCTGTGAACTGTGAATTGCAATGGCGTTGTATTTTTGAGTGCGATGACACATTGTTTTGGTCCAAGGTATTTGCCTTCCAAACTATTGTAAGATCGCCGTGAACGGAAGGTTGTCAGGACCACAACTTTGTGACGAGATGATTATTATATTTTTGTAGCGTCGTACCTATTTGCAGGTTAAGTTTTGTGAAGAAAAAAAAGAAAAAACAAGAACGACAACAACAAAAATCTTGGTGTCTATAATGCATACCGGTATTGCAAGGACTAAATATATTCAACGCATAGGAGCTACTTGTAATCTTTGGTGGTTTGTCCATGATGTACCTTTTTACAGAATAATTCGACCTTCAAGAAAGTAGTCAAAGTTAAATTATCGAAAGAAAAAGAAAGAAAGCGAATTCTCTAAAAAAAACCAGTTAGGTTTTTTTTTTTTTTTTTAAATTCTTTAATTAGTACTTTATAACACTTTCATTCCCTGAGCACTCTACGGTAACATGAAAAGTAATGCCATCTTTTGAGTCTGTGCCGGGGTGAAATCTTGTGCTGTGACCTTTCAAAGCAAAATTCTTTACCAGCACTTTCACATGGTACTATTTACTACGCAACAGGTTCTAACTTTTGAATCCTTGGATGAAATCCTGTGCTGTGACCATTCAGATATGTCTTCAGCAGCTCCTTTACATGGTTCTATTCGCTATGCAACAGGTTCTAACTTTGTACTCGGTGCAGTGTGCAAAGAAAGTAGTGTCTGATAGCCCGGTGCTAGTGGATTTTGCAATAGGGCTAGTGAATTCTGTTCTTAACTTGCCCACGGGCAAATGAAGTTTTAAGGAACTTCACTTGTGAAGTTTTAAGAAATTAAAATTACATATGCTGTTATCAAAAAGGTTTTTGGGGCTGGTTGAAATAAATTTTGGGCTAGTACATGCCAGCTACCGTTTGCCCGAATTGCAAGCTGTAAAACTGATTTTCTTTGCACCCTGCTGTGGTTTACTCGAACCTTTCGTTTTACGGGTGCTTGCATTCCCGACCAACGGATATATATATCGGTGAGGCTGTTTTGCAGTCGAAGCTCTATTGCCGGGTTTTCTGATATAATTTACGAAGTGAGATTTAGAATTTTCTTGGAAGTTTGAAAGAGTAAGGTTTACAAGTAAGTCTAAGAGGTTTTGCTACAAATTGTTTGCAAAAGATTGGAATGATTCTTGCTGAAAACGTCTGACTTCAGCTGACCTTATCAACTAAAATGATAAAAGTAATTTTTCGAGCACTTTATTATCCCCTTCCCCATTTAATCTTATTGCAAAGAAACAAGACAAATTTGATCAAAACCAGCCGTCGAACTTTTTTACACATATTAAATAGTTTTGTTTTAAATCAAGTGTTTCCGAAATCAGATGGGGGTCAGATATAAGCTTGATAACAACAGCTACCTAGCAACGATTCAGCTTAAAAATAAATAATAAAGCTCTGTTTTTCTGCGGCACTCGCTATCCATGGCAGAAGGTAAACAGGTATAAGCCTTTTCTGTCAGTCTGCCGTTATATCGACTTCACATTTTGCAGCACTTTGTATAAGGGATTTAGTTTATTTATTCATTCATTGTTTTTTTCGCGGCGATAACTGAAACAGTCGAATTCCCATATGGTTAAGAGACCAAGGGCGGACAATTATAAAATTGCAGCTTTATTTCAACTAAAGCCTCATCATATTAAAATAGGGTAGCATTCATCTCAAAGAAAATCCTAAATAAGTTTTTTGAACTTGAATAATAATGAGCTTAATAGTTGTTTAAAATATCGGACGGCGAATTAAGTGTTTAGTTACCGGTATTAAGAGTCACTGAAGATCCTTGACAGTTCTACAACCGTATTTAAAAAAACGACACATCGCAAATTTAGGATTTCTGGACTTAATAAATCTCTGCGTCAGTTCGTTCTATCAGGATCGAACAAGTGATGCGTGGTTTTAAAATTTAAATGTCTCAAGTTGATAGCCTGCGTGCAGACGATAACTAAACTCTAATTAGTTAACCAGAGTTTAATAATTTCGTCTGCGCGCAGGCTACAATTTGATGGCCGTCGCACGCGTAACCTGATTTTTTATTTCAAACTACGATATCTATAATATTTACTATATATATATATATATATATATACAGACTGGATTGGATAATTATCGAAGTCATTAAAAGACTGAACAAGTCGAAAACCTTTTACTGTTTCTTAGATACATAACAAGGGATCGCAAAAGAGAATGGTCATACAATCGAAGAACTACCTTTTTTTGTAATAATGAATGTATGCATAATCAATGTATGGGGTTATACGGAAATCTTGCCAAATCTCTTACATAAGTAAGAGGGAAGCATTAGATTTATTTCTTAATAATTGTGTAAAGTGAAGGTTATGCTGATGAGACTGCATTTTAGCCGAAAGAAAACAAACTTAGGTGTAATCGGCTCGAACAGCCGCTCGCCAGTGACGCACATGTTTTGAATTCGCTTGTTTAGTGTACAATGTTCCCAGCAACGACCAGTCTAAACATTCGCTCCTTATTTTATAACTAGGACAAAGTATCAGTTCAAATGTATCCCCATCGGTCAAATTGTCAAAACTCTCTAAATTCCTCTTGAAAACTCCAATAATCCTAATAGAGTCGTTCTCCTTCACTGAAACTTTCTGCACCTCGACTTCTGTAGAGTGAATGGTCAGCGAACGAGATCGCAAACGACTCAGAGGCGAGAAGAAGTCACTGCGGTCCAAGAAAGATGAACCGTGTCCAGAAGAAAAACTCCCAAGTCTTTGCTCGTGAAATTCAACCCTCGAATTAAAATCTCGGTGGCGTTTTACAGCAGTCGAATCGCCTTCGCCTAAATCCTTTGCTCCCTGTTCCTGAAGCGTGCTAAACAAACAGTACGTTCTTGCGAATCCTTTCTCTTCTGACTTGTAAAACTTGGGCACCAAATGAACACGCACCTCTCTGTTTAGTGGCAGAATGGTTGGTGGTATCTTGTCTGTGTCTTCTATAGCTAAGTTGTTTTTTTTCTTCGAGGCTATTGATCCCATCTGTGTTCAGTCTGCGCAACACCTAACGGCAAATGTTTCTTTGTATTCCCTCAGGCTTTCATATACCACCGCAATAATACTCTTAATTTCGCAACCATTCTGTTACTAGCATATTTTTTGAATAAGAGTTGTGGATCGTTTTAAAAGCCCTTGCCACCTCATCCC
Organism: Porites divaricata; assembly: GCA_038088405.1. Classification (NCBI taxonomy): domain Eukaryota; kingdom Metazoa; phylum Cnidaria; class Anthozoa; order Scleractinia; family Poritidae; genus Porites; species Porites divaricata. The sequence goes on from JBBMOI010000003.1 coordinate 19,699,271, forward strand.
ATACATGTCCCTAAACATTGCTTAGAGTAGAATCTGCGCTAGCGAGTGTCGTTCATCAGTTCAGTGATCTTTTGAGGTTCAAAGCTAGTAGAGCTTCAAGAGAATAAAATTCAAGGCACTCGAAGTATTTAAAAATGCATTTCTTGGACTTGCGGCAGAACAAAAAAAAGTTAATGGCTTTTTAAGAAACTTCTTGTTTAAAGGTTGCCGACCTGATCTTAAATCAATTGACAAAAGATTTCGTAAACAAATAAAGGTGCTGGAGCGAAGTATAACACAATTATTACTATTATTCTATTGTGGTGATAATGACAAAGCAATATTATATAAGGGGTGGCGAATGGTAAAATCCGAGACTCGCCGAGACGCCGAGATCCTAGTTAGAAATCCGAGCCCGAGACTCTTTGGTAAAAAGTTTCGAGACTCAAAAAAAGTAAATACAAACCATGCAAAAACGAGACTTCGAGACTTATCAAAAACGCTTCGGAGATTTCGAGATCCTGCTAAAATATTCCGAGACCCACGTTTTTCGAGGTACCATTCGCCACCCCTTATATATGTTCTTCCAGTTTTCATTGTTGGACAGAGGTGAAGTACTTGGGGGAGGGGACTCAAGAAAAATTGACAGAAAAGTTACCCCCAGGGTACCCCTTTGGTACAAACTCTATTGACAAATGGGACCAATTTCACATACCTAGTTGGAAACTTTGTATCCCTTTCAATGCAGTATATTTAAAATACGAATAAATCACAAAACCAGACCGTTTTGCCGACTTTCTCTCAACTATAAAATGCATCTACTAGCGCTTTTGAGCCTTTTCACTGGCCGAAAAGACAGTTTTCCCAACCCTTTCATATCCCTGAAGCCTGAAAAAGGTACCCCTTTCGGGCGGAACCTCCCCGTATAGCCCATTTTAGGAAGGAATCCTTGGGGTCGAAGTTAAAAACTGGAGGCATAGTTGGCCCAGCGTAATATGAGAGTCTGTATGGGAAATAAAGAGTTTCTATGGCAATTAAAACTTAGATCAATTATACGAACTAAAAATCTTTTAAATCGAAATCAAATGAAATGAAATGATTTGTAAATAGTGCTTTGTCTGGCATCACAGACCTGGAAAGCAACACCTATGAAAATTAAGTGTCTCTCCTTGAATAGTTTTAAAAAAGAATATAAACTCTTTCTACTTGACAGTCAGGCATCTTGAAAAACTCTAATCTGTTACTTAGTTCTACTTATTTAATTGTTTAATCTAAATAGTTTTATTATTAGTAGTGTAGTAGTAGTACTGTATAACCGCCACCCACTTGTAATCGCTATGTGGTAGTAGCCAACTCGAAAGCTTGGCTCCTTTGGCTGCTACACACTTTTTTCCTTTGTTATGTTTAATTCAATGTATAGTTACCTCTCTTTTTTTATCTCTTCTTTTTTTCCTTATTGTTGTTGTATTGTAATTGAATAAGTGTGAATAAATGAACTTGAACTTGAACTTGAACTTGTCTGAATTTTTTTTCTTCCTCTTCAGTGAAATTAGTTGTAAATAGGTTTTAATAGTAGTTTTGTTATCAATAAAAGGTTATCATTTTAAAAACTATACGAACTATAACGGGTTGATGTTCTCAATAAAGTATAAAAATTGTTACCTAGTGTCGTTGTCTTTCTGTCTATGAAGTTTCAGCGCGATTTGAACACTGTAACATGATCTGACCACGTCAGACAATGACACAAGTTTGCATTGGGCTTGTGGTACGCGCAACATGAAACATTTTGTCGCAAAAAGTAGAACTATACTCCATCTACTTTCTGTAACAACTTTTCGCAACCTGCAACAGCCTTATTTATTGCAAGACAGGTTTGATGCATGCGTGGGTCGTAAAATGTGCAACATCCGGTTATTCTGAACTTGTTTTGCAGCAATGTTGCAAAACAAGTCACACGTTTTTGTGGCCCGTTTTACCGTAACATTAGGAGAAATGTGTCAAAAATATATGGCTACAAGAAATTTATATGCAACAACCAGTTTCGAGTTCTGACGGCTATTTCACAATTTTTAATAGTCTGTTTATTACCTGTCAGTTTCCCCTGCTTACAGAGTTACAGTTGCCTTTGCAGAGTAAAGAAGACACTCAAGGGTAATCCCCGGTGTAATAAAATTTATTCGTTTTCTTTGTTTTATGGACTATTCTCAGAGCTAGGTTCATTGCTCTTTGTTTTAAGTCAGCTGTGAATAATAAATTATATTAGTAAAATCCAACTAGTGATCTATTATCAATGCTGCATTCTGATTGGTTGAGCTACTACTAGGCTATATGTTATAGCCCAATAGTAGCGAAAAGCGCGGGCTTTTTGGCTGCAAAAAAGGATTCGGCCTCATGGGCTATTGACTTAGAGCCCATTCGGGCTCGAGGAATAATTGTTAATTACACTGCAGATGAGCCGTACTCAAGGTTGGCCGCACCCTGGCTCCAGAGCCCGAGGGGTACTCCTTTATATAAGCTATATAGGTATGTGCCGCCCCATCGGGTAGGGTAATTTGCGCCGATTTGGTCTGAAAACGGGTCTACACTTTGCCCATTTTGGTCTGAAATCGGGTATGGTTTTCGAGGGAACTACAGGAGTGTATGAACATTTTCATCGTTTCGAGTAAGAAAGTAAGGGAAATCTGCGAATTCCAAATAGATTTGAATAATTTTTGTGTTTGCGCCCTAATCTAAGCAGTGATAACATAATTTCTGCCTAGAAAATGGGTAAGGATTTCAGAGGTCTAGTCTGAAATCGAGTGTGCAAAATTACATTTTTTGGTCTCAAATCGGGTCAGGATTTGAAGAACCGAGCGGCACACTCCCACGAAGAATTCCCAGAAGTATACCCCCCCCCCCCCCCCCCCCACCTCTACCCCCGCCCAACTGAGACGATTTACTCGGTACATTATAATTACCCATACATAACGTCCCTACCAGAAAACCAATATGGCGGCCGCCGAGCTTCGAGCAGCGGGATTAATCGTATTTCGCCGGAAACGCTTTACAGGACCTTTCGAATACCTTCTTCTACAAACATCTTACGGAAGACATCATTGGACACCACCTAAAGGTCATGTCGATCCCGGAGAGTCGGATATACAGACAGCTCTTCGAGAAACTGAAGAAGAATCAGGACTGAACGAAAGCAGTTTGAACGTCGTGAACGATGTACGAAAAACATTGAATTACGTGGTGCGAGGAAAGCCAAAGACAGTAATTTACTGGCTTGCTGAATTAAGGGATTACAATACGCCCATACAGCTCTCTCGCGAGCATCAGGAGTACAGATGGGTGTCTGTAGATTCCGCATGTCGGCTGTTACATGACACTACTGGGCAAGCATTGCGCGAAGTAGACGAGGAACTGAAGAACACAGCAAAGTTTTACACGGAAGTATACTGAGAATGTTTTCATATGCCCATTGAAAGTGCAAGGGGTGGGGACGGGAAGTTACAGGATATTTGTACTAAGGGAGTGCTGGGGGGATAGGAAACGTGGCCCGTGGCAAAACTGCATTTACAAAGTGTGGGTAAAGTACACACAGCCTTTGCAGTTTTTATGTTGCAACAGCAAGGGGGACACGTAAGTTTGTTTGTACAGGGTTCGTACAGATTATTGGATCCAAAATTCAAGACCTTTTCCAGACTTTTTTCCAAAAAAGTACTTCTTTTTCCAGACTCAAGGTTATCAAATAGGTGATCAATAGAGACCTTTAAAAAAACGCAGGAACAAAGCTTTTTTCATGATGCGCTGCAAATGTACAGGCGAGATTACCGGTAAATAAGATTTGACCAAAGCGAAAGCAATTCCACTTATAAAGCACTTGCTTTAGCTTTCAGAGCTTTGAAAAGAAAATCAAGACTTTTTACCATTTTTTCAGACTTTATCTCCATTTTCCAGGCCTGGAAAATTACTGGGCAAACTTCAAGACTTTTTCAAGAATTCAAGACTGTGCTAACCCTGTTTGTAGAAATGGAGCAAATTCAGTCGAACCCTGCTTTGTGGACACCCACTTTTCTTTGTCCCTGGGGAAATCTCTTACATTTTCTCTAAAATCAACCCACTTAATAGGGAAACCTGTTAATATGGACAACAGACACTTGTTTCTTGCCCAATCAACAGATTCTCATAGAAAGTCAACATTGCTAGGCAGACACCTCATTATCAACTGTGTGCTGTGATAGAACTTTCCTTCTTGAAAGTAAAAAAACCTTCAGTTGACGCAGTATTTCGATGTTCCCGGTACTACAGTACACCAATAGGATGAATGGTAGACATCAATTTGAGACTATTCTGGTATAATTTACATGAAATATGCACAGACTGGTTTTGATTATAAGTAATATATAAATGAACGATTTTTGAGCATTTCTGTGGATTTAGTCAGAGAAATAAAAGTTTTGTGAAGGTTAGAAATGTCTAATTTGACAATGCTAATGTCCTCTTTTATTGCCATTATATTTTGTACTAATGAAAGGTGTCTTTTTAACTTTCATAACATGACTTAATATTGACACCCCATTACTATGGACACTTTCTATCACCCCATCAGTGTCTGTATTAGTGGGGTTTGACTTGTGTTCCAAATGAGAGCCACAGATCACCTGAAAATATACTGTACACAACAAGACTGACTGAAGGACACAGTCTTAGTAGTAACTTGAGAAAGGCACAACAATGACATCCAAAGCATGAGTTAAAAGACCATGTCCCACTGTGTGTTGGACTCTCAAACTGTGAAATCATCAAAAAATAAAGTTTCTTTTACCATTTTATTTCTGTTCAGATGTTCAGGCTGTTAGAGGCCTGTCTTTAAGACATGGCCAAAGCAAACAACATATAGACTATGTACAAGATAAACATACATGCAGATGAGATAAGATTTAAACTGGTTTTGCACCCTTTCGCGTTTGCCCCGTTCGAGTTCGACCACTATAAAACTTAGGAGGTGAACACAAAAACTATTGTGATGATGTCTAATGTTATGTAAACAGTCAGAGAAATAAATCATTATTAGGTAATTACTTATGTGTTTATAAAGGGTTGAACTCGAATGGGGGGCAAACCTGGCTGATTCTTCTAATGTTCATTTGTGCATTTCAGTTAATAATAATTCAAAATAACTTTACAAACTGCCCTTTCAGGTGAAGCCTTCGGCATGATAATTGCAGCTTTGTCAGTGTGTGAAGTTACTGAACAAGCAAGCAGGCAAGCATTATTATTCAGCTAAACTTTAATGCACATTTTGCCAAGTGAGAAAGCAGTTTTACTAGGGTTGGGGCACATCCCACCAATGATCCCATTTCCAACACACAGACTGTCAATGTTTCTTTTCTTACACCAAATCATCATCAGAAAAAGGATTGCTCTTGATGATACATGCTTCTTGTTTACACCTCTTAGGCTTGGTCAAACCACTTATGTCCACTTTGACTCATTTTAGCTCAGAGGCATTTTTTGGTGTGGAAAGATTGTGATGAGGTTTAAACAAGTTTATTATTTAGATGGGATTTGGGTCAACAGTTCAAGGCTGTAGAAGAGAGGTGGCCACTTTGGGGAGATGGGTATTAACAGAGTTCCAAATGCAATTTTTATGACACCTATACACTAATCTACTATTACAACTGCATGGTTTGGATATTATCCTGTTTGCATTTACAATGGAACCTTGATACAATGAGTTTCCATATAACAAAGTCCTCAGAAGAACGGACAATACTCTATGCTCCAGTAACAGTAAAATAAATTATATGGAAAAGAACCTCAATATAACAAAACCTCATTATATAGCAAATATTATTTAGCAAGTCCCTTGTTTAGCCCTTCGTTATATTGAGGTTTTACTGTACACTATTATTCTGAACATCACTTAAAAGTATAGTTTTAATCAAACATGACTTTGGTTTTTCTTTACTATACAGTACAAATTTTAAAATAACTGATAGTGACACACCATAAAAAAAAAAAATTTTGTTTAAAATTAAAATACTTAAGAAATCTTGTTTCTTATTGACAAACTTCCTGTAGGGTCATTGTGAAGGAGATTTAGAAAGCTTTTCTTGTAAAGATGCAATACAAGCTGCCTTCCTTGTAAGGATGTCATTCAACTGCTTGATGTAGTCTCTAAAATCCTGTGTAATGTTAAATGTAAACAAAATTACTTGACATTAGATTTGCTTAAATAAGTGGCCACCAAACCAAAAAACCTAAAGGAACCATTAATACAGACACTGAGGGTGCCATAGAAAGTGTCCGTATTAAGCGGATTGAATTTAGAGAAAATATAAGGGCTTTCTTTCCCCAGGGACAAAGCAAACTGTCCGTAATAACGAGGTGTCTGTATAAAGCGGAGAGAAAATGTAAGGGCTTTCTTTCCCCAGGGACAAAGCAAACTGTCCATAATAACGAGGTGTCCGTAAATTAAGGGATTGAATTTAGAGAAATTGTAAGGCTTTCTTTCCCCAAGGATTCATGTTAAGTGGGTGTCAGAAATTAAAAGCGGGTTTGACTGTGTAATGCAGGAATCCTGATTTAACCACTGCATCATGGGTGTTCTGGTAGGCAAGTTGTAAAAATTAATAACCTACAAGGTATTATTTAAACTGGGAAGAACATCAGCATGAAAACTATAACTACGTTTTACAAGTGAGAAAGTAATAATTATTTCATTCTTTTCATAGCAACAAAAGTGCAATGTGATTAGAGATTTTCTAAGTCCTCCTAGAACTTGAGATCATTTAAAAATAATGACAATAATTTGCTGATTAGCTTTTCATCAAAGATAATTCATCTACCTTCTGTCCATTGTTAATTTGCTTTAAAAGCACCATTTCCTCCTGACAAAGACCTGTTACCATAGCAAGCTGTGTGTGGTGTGATGCCACTAACTGCTCTTGAGAAAGACTCAGATGGGATCTGTCTTGTTCACCAAAATCTAAAGACATATGAACCACTTCCCTGCATAAAAAAATAAGAATTATGATATGGTATCAGTTGACCAGTCACTCTGAATAAACCTTCAGTTCTGTTACAATAATTAGGCTGTGGTCAAACCAGAGGACCTAACTAGGTTATTTTCAATTAAATAATAAACAAATGCAGCTGCGTACTTTGGGTGCAAAACCAGCTATAACCGGGTTATGCAAATTCCAAAAGAACAACAGATTTTCTTAACTGGAAATGTTTTCTAAAACCAACTTGCTGTGCAGTTTAAGGCCAGTATAATAAAATTAATGATGTCAATAAATAAATAAAAAATTGATTACCTCCACCCACATTTTTTAATCCCTACCATGCAAGCTACTGAGAGATTTGCAAAAACTGCTCAAGAATAAATTGAAAAAAGAGGAGATGCCTCTTGCATGCTCTATGCATGACATTAAATACAGTCTAACCCTGCTTTATGGACATCCACTAAATACAGACAATTCATTATAATGGACAGTTTGCTTTGCCCCTGGGGAGAGAAACCCCTTATATTTTCTTTAAATTCTATCCTCTTAACATGGACACCCCGTTAATATGGACACTTTCTATGGCCCCCTTAGTGTCTGCATTAACAGGGTTTGACTGTAACCATATACCATACTCACTTCAATCTCATTGCCTTTCTTGCTTATTATTTGATATCAAACAGTGCTCTAGATAGGCAACAGCCTATTTCCAAAACTGGTCAAACAGTTCATGCTTGCCTGCAGCCTTTATTTCAAAAAGGACAATATTAACAATTATTGGAAGAGGCTGAGCAAAATATCATAATTTGTTAGTGGAGAGCAGATCAATCATTGCAGAAGCCGAAGGCTGAGGCAAATGATTGATTGCGAGACACTGACAAATCATGATATTTTGCGATAACCGAGTTCAATAACTGTTTTATCATTCAATCACCGAGTTTGTTTTTTGGTCAGCAAAGCGATCTGTTATTTTCAGGCAAGAGTGATCACAAGAAGGAGAAAAGTGTGGTTTCATTTATGCATGAGCAGAATATTATTTGTATCCAACACCGTTGGTGGGCTCTCGGTGAATGAAAAGGAAGAAAAATTTGCATCAAATGGTAATATCTATTGCCTTGACACAAGTCATTGCCATCTGCCTAACAATTTAAAGCACAGGCGATAAGTCTGCATGTTACTATACAGTAAAAAATCAGAACCTGGTGGGCTGGTGAATTCCACTGGGTGTTGGAACCAAATGAGGAGCTTTGAGGTCATTTCTAGTTGTTTGAGGTTCAACAACTTTGGGCTCTTCCATACAAGTGTTCCCTTTACTAAACAGCTTTGAAAGTTTAGTTTTGATACCATCACCATAACGATTGTTTCTTGATGGTGGTGAAGATTCATTTAATTTCTTGTCTGCATAGGATGGCTTTTGAGTATTTTCAAATTGATACTCTTTAAAAAGTTCTTCAGTAGAGTTGCCTTGCTGAAACACTTCTGGTAAGTGATTATAATTGCCTAATCTAGATGCTGATACAAATAAAATGTCTGAACTCTTATCACTCTCTTTACAAGTTGCCTGAACCTCTTGTAGTGGCATTTCTTCACATTTTTCTTTCAAGGCTTCAGTCAATCCATTAGATTTTGTATGTTTATCACTGGTCTTTTGTTTTGATGCCTTTGTTTTGCTCTGCATCTTGCTTGCCAAATTTTGAGTCTTTGCAGTTGTTACATCTGGTGAAGTCTGAGGTCTAGATGTATGTAACGGCACTTTCAATCCCTTTTTAGTATTACTACCAAGAATGCTTCCAGGCGAAGTAACTGGTATATTGTTTACTGCCATAGAGTCTTGACCTCTAGGTGATAATATTGAGTTCAAAGATGAAGTGTTAAGTCTTAATGTTTTATTAGTTCCATTTTTACCAGTCCTGAGCTTCCTTAGAGGGCCTTGAGAATGTTCCAAAATACTATTAACCTAAAAAATGACCAACACAGAATGAACATCATTAATGTGCTCCATTATGCACGGCCAGTAAATTCACAAGAAGATGAACATCAAAATAATGATCATTTGAATACTTTGATGATGTTGAGATTTTTGCTATTCTATCATCATGATCTCTTGGGATAACACTTTGAAAATAACAAAATGAATAACTATACTTTACACAAACATTATATTTTGTACTAGCTCTTGCCTCATGGGAGTTGAAGCCAGGGAATGGTTAAAAATAATATAATAAATATGAAAAAAAATACCCAGCTGAATATACAAATTACAAAGAACCATGCACAAACAATAGAAATTGCTGTTTGACAGAATTAATGTGAAAAAAAAGTAGACAAATTAACAATTCTGGAATTTTCACTACTATTCAATAATGAATCCAGGGATTTTTTTGAATACCTGAATTCCGGCCACTCCTGGTAAAGCTTTGTTCTTGTCTTCAAGGAACAGCTGGTCTTTTTCAGGTATGGTTGCAGGAACAGTCAGTGGTCGAGGGGTTGATGGCGGAGTGACTGGTATGCCCTTTTTCAACTCTTTCACTCTGCAGTATGTGTCAATGAGGTGAATTAGTCAAAGCACACAAAACCAAACCTCAATCTCTTTGACTGGCAATTTTGCCAATATGGTAGAGAACTGGCACCAGCATTTCAGAGGTTTCCACTTTAAGAATTCCAGTAAAAGAAACTTGCAAATGGAAAATAAGGCTGATTTATATTGGGGTGATGGGCAGTGGTGGCGGTTATCAATGACATGATAAGGTGAGGGAACAAAAGAATGAACAAATAAGTGGGGAAATGTGTACTATTACGTGGATTTAAAGAGGTGGCTGTTCTGAGGAGGCGGTCTGAACAGGTCTAGCCCTGTCCGTAGATTCACTAAAAACTGAAGGCCTCCATGCAAACTTCCCCTGCTGGCCCACTTATTCTTTTTAGAGAGATTGTTTTTGCACAGAGCCTGGCTGTGTTAAATGATCACAAATAATATATCATTCAGGGAAATATTTGCGGTACTTGTTTTTATGGGGGACACAAAACTTACTAGTATCCTGTACCTGCGTATATCAGCTTACCTGTCAGCATATCTGAGTGTGTTGAGGGTGTTCTCACTGCAAGATTTATTGGGTGATATAGTGGCTATCATACAAGTCTGACAGTTTCCAATAAAGGAATCTTTCAGAACCTGTGTAAAAAATGAGATGAAAATTAAAGAAGATTATAGCATGCAATAAAAAAACTTTATATTAATTTTGTAAGAAAAACTAATTACATTCATTGACATTAAAAAAACCCACTCCACCCGACTAGCAGAATAATATTGTCAGACTGCTAATTAATATTAACTACTGTTAGTGAGGTTAAAATGATTTAAATTATTTATACCTACCTGAGTGAGTTTGCTTTGGCGAAATGGAGTGTGTTTTGAATCCAGATCCAGTGCTCTGATGCATTCCTTTAACTTGAAGAAAGAATGAAATATCAAGGGAATTTGTATAACAACTGCATAGAAAAGAACATTTGAAAAAAAAAATGAATAAATATTGATTGTGTTCTTATTGACATACAGCTAACAAACTCTGGTTAATTTCAGCTCCTTCCACACGTGTTAGCTTGTCAGTATCTGTGACATCAGCTGCACGCTCACATCCAGCCAAGTCAATGAATGAAAACCTGTGAGAATAATATGTACAGAAGGCAATAAACTTTCAGGAATGTAAGTGAGACTCAATTTTTTTTGCAACAGAGAAAAGACCATTTACCAATAAAGTGACCATACTCTGGGACATGCCAGTGCAGACCCCCCGTACACTCAGACAAAGAGATCATGGCAAACAGGCCCGACATAGTAGTGAAAGACAAGGAGAAAAGGACCTGCCTGCAGCTGCTCATTGATATGTCTATCCCCAATGACAAAAAAACACACCTCTTTTAAAGCATTAGAAAAACTTTCAAAGTACGAGGATCTTGAAAATGTGGAAACTAAAACAACAACTGTCCCAGTGGTCACTGGTGCTCTCGGGCTTGTCAAGAAGGGGACTGAAAACTACATAAGCAAGATCCCAGGAAACATTGGAAAAACAGATCATCAGAAGATTGCACTCCTTGGGTACTGCTCACATACTCAGGAGGTCACTATACATCAAGTAACCCATGAGACTTTTCATGGAATGAACTCGGTCCCATAAGAGGAAAAAGCACGACTCCAGTAAAAATGATAAAAATACCACTAATAATAAGAAGAACAATCATAAAAAAATACCTTCCAACATGTTCCTCATTGTGTATAAGTTTTACATCCAGTTGTAAGATGGCATGTGATCTTGAAGAGTCAGAATTAACACCAGTGGCTCCAGTACTTCGTACTCCCCCACCATATTCTATAACCTGCAAAGAAACAACAGTTACTTCATCAGTTGTTAAAACAGGTGTTAAAATTTGTTATGATCTTAGAGATCACTTTTCAAGATAGTATATGCTCAGTAAAATCTCAGAAGCATCCAGTTATGGATTCTGTATTATTGTTATCATTATTATACCTCCATCAATTCTTCTACATTGTGAACATGCCGCTCAGTCAATCCAGCTATGCACACCTGGTGATTGGCATCTTCTCTTGCAAATAACCTGCAAAATATATAGAAAATATGTAATACAGCTGCTATCAAAGGCTGTGTTTTGCTTTGCTGATGTAAGTACACGTGCAAGCATATTGGAAAGGGAACATTTGCCATTTTTGAACAGCCACCATTGTTTGCATTTACATTGAGGCAGTTTGAACATGCAAAAATGTATTTTCTTTGTTCACAAAAACTGTGCATGTACCTCAGCAAGTATAGTGCTTGCATTTTGCTTTTGCATTTTTCTTGCTGTTATTGTGTGAACCAGCTTAAGAAAATCATAGGCGTCAACAAAACCTGGATCAGATCAATCCCTGTAAGTAACTAAATGACAAAGGTTGCTGCTGGCATGGGGTTACAAGGGTTGATCTGATCCGGTTCTTGTTGATCTTGAATATTTAAATCTTCCCATGTAAACAAACATGTACATGTACTGTAGTAGACACAAATTCTACAGTGATCATTTTCTTAAGGTCACCTATGTAAACTACATATTATATTTTTCTGGGTGTCCAAAACATACATACTTTGCTCTCCCATTTAACAGGTCAAACAGCTGTCCACAATAAATTTCATAGAAACTGATCCATAATCCCATGAGTCCTCTGCCATGAGTTTCATTATGCAATTTTGTGAATATTTCACTGGCGGCTAGGATGTAGATTCCCTGTACTTCCTCATTCCCAAGCATAGTGAAGGTTTTTCCACTTCCAGTGCAGCCATAAGCAAAACAAGTAGCCTTTCCCCTGAAATCAGATATTCAAAATCTATTGGCCAAGGGATAAAAAAATATATGTACACAGATTGTAAGAAGAGATGTATTTAGGAGGGAGAGAGAGAGCAAAAAATAAAAAAGAGGAATTATATTAATAAAGAAATATTAACAGGATGGCTAAATTAGGGATGAAAGGAAAAGTGTGAGGAAAAGAGGGAAGGAAGGAAAGGAGAAAGCAAGTCAGTTTGGTTGATTGTAATAGGTGATGGCATTTTTCTACACACTGTTGTACTTGTAAGAGAAAAACGTTCACATGTTTAATGATGCCTGATCTTCGGTAGGTGACAAAGAATGACCAAAATTGGGATAAACAGTGAGAAGGTTTGGCGAAATGATAGTCGAGACCTCAGCATCTCCACCAGAAGTTAACTACCACACAAAATAAAGCTTAAAGGAATCATGTAGCAACTAACTAAAGGCAGGTGGAAGGGAAGAAGAAAGATTGATTGAAAGGGAGTTGTTAGGAGTAAGTAGGAAGAGAGGCAGAAGGGGACAGTGTCAGGTAGGTAGATGGCAGAGAAGAAGGAAGCAAAATTGGCCTTTGGGAAACATATTTAAACACTGAATGTAATTGGGATAGAGGAACAGGTGGTTAAGTCTGAAAGAAGAATGTTAGGTATTCTAAGTCATTAGAAAGAAGGTGGAAAGAAGGGATGTAAGGCAGGTACTCTTGGAGATACATATAGAATAACAATGGTGGAAAATGTAAACAAGGTTTGTGTAGAAGAGGAAATTCAAAGATCAGGTAAGTGCATGCACAGGGAGAAGAAAAGAGGCCGACTAATGGAATGGGCCAGTAAGATATTAATCCTCTAAGCCCCAAAATCCACATAGAAATTCTATAGACTGATCTCCATACATTTCCACAAAGGCCTAATAGCGTACATTTCAAAACATTTTCTCTTCGGTGATCGTTTTGTTAGTTCTCAAAACCTTTTCTCTTGGTTTAAATGTATTGAAACTAAAAGGAGAAAATTGATTTTGGTCACCTTGGGAACTTCAGGGATTAATCATCAATACAGGAGTTACTCTTTTGCATGGGAGGTGATACTGTTATCTTCTTGTATGATGTGCAATAACGTCAAATTAAAAACCTGTTAAAAACTGTCTTGATGAGTGGCTGAGCAGTTCTTTGATAAACATCTTTGTTGCTGCAATGTTCATCAAAAGCATCATCAAATACAAACTGATACTAGAGAACAAAAAACAACAGGCATTAAAATGTGGAAAATTGATCAACTAGAAGTGACTATAAGTAACTAGGAATATCAAAACAAGCCACAAGTCGGCCAGCAACAGTCCATTTTCAATATTGCAACCAAGAGCACAAGCCATTATAATGTAGATATTTCAATATGGTTTACGGTAGATAAATTTCTTGTACACAGAACACCTACAACACTTGTAAACAACGGTGCAGGTTTCACACCAACTATACAGTTCATGATGCAGGGATTTGAATGGTCCTATTACAGTCTAAATTGGTTCAAGAACACTGTATCACTATTACTAGCAAATCTTTGTGGATTATCCTTCCAAGAGGCTGTTTATTGCTGGAGGGAGTATCAATTCAGGTAATTAAGGTAATTACCATGGATACAGCTGTGTTTACACTGCCCCAGGCCTTCTCTAGCTAACTTCTTAAGGCAACTGCTGAGTTACAATGCTTATAAACTGGCAATGAGTTTAATCATTCCATTATTATCTGAAGGGCATTGTACCTTTTGAGTGTACTTTGTTAGGTCCACTGCAAGTTTTGGTGCTGTAAGTACAACTGTATTCTTGTCAGTCACCATGACAACATCTTCCTCATTGCCCATCAACTCAGCTTTGCTTAGGGGTCGCTTACGAACACACACTTGTATTCTTGACGGCCCCAAATTTGATCTTGAATGGACTCTTTTGATTGGTGACTGTTTGGGTTTATAACTTGGAACACCATAGTTGTAAAATCCCACAGCATACTCCGTTGATCTGAGACATAATAAAATGAGATTAGTGCGGTTGGACAAGCAACATCCACCGCAAAATTCTTCTCCTCTAGTTTTAAAGGGCTTTACTTATAACATTTTTACCTTGACATAGAGGATGGCCTTGAAGAACTTGCACAAGACTTGTCCTTTGTTTTTGATTTTATCTTGACAGCTACTGGGCTGTTTTCTGTAGCCTCTCGTGGTCTCTTTGCACCTGTCTTCTTGTCTAAAATATACATGTCAATTTGAATAATGTTACCATGCTATAAACAATAGGAACAATTTAGATTTGGAATTAAGGTAATTCCCCCAAAAAGGAAGTACTATCCAGATTTTTTTCAAACTTGGCACAATAATATAATGTATACATGTATAGGACATTCAAAAGGATGGGGTCACCATGCTTGCTTTCACCCTGTGTGCCCATTATTCTGAGTGTTTTTTTTAATTACTTGCTTGCTAAATTTTCAAAGCTTGAACACCCATCAAAAAATCTTATAATATAGCAAAAACTATGAACTTTACTAAAACCTAAGACCCGTTGGTTTGTCTGGGCTATAATGTTTTAGTAAAATGACCTCAAATTACCTGATCTTGAAAAAATGGAGAGAAATGGACAGTTTTAACATTATTTCATACTTCTCTGTGGCCCTAAATGTGGAGTGTAACGTAATTCATATCTTACAATTTTAACTTCTACTATCCTGGTTTTTTTCTCCTTAAGATTCATATTTTTATAGTAATGAGTGAAAAAAAACATGTAAAAAAGGGGAGTCACCAATCTCGTTTCATTGCAAAAGACAACAAAGGGACAATTTTGGCTTCAAATGATAAATTGGGGTGCGTTTAAAGAATATAGCCGGGTGTAGAGTTATCAAAATCTCTATCAAAAGCATTTGGACTACAAAAGGAGCCTTTTTTACCTCCTTTTGATCAGAAGACTGGACCCAGGAGACGGTGGAAATAGAGCCTAAGGCAACTGGTAAAAATTAACACCACCTTTAAAGTTGCAATATTATGCGCAGTTGGTGATGTGTAGTGCAAAACAAGGGAATTACCTAAGGGAAATCCTGTAGCATTGCAACTTTTCAATGCAATATTATTTAATCAGTTTCGGCAATCCCTCCATAATAAGACATCCCATTTAATACCCCCTCCCCACCCCCCAACCTCCTTCACTACCATAAAGTAAGAAACAGGGAATCCTGAACAGGTAGCTGAGTTGGGGCCTTCTACATCTTGAAAACAACTCCTTTTGTCTGAAGGGGTTGTCTGCCAGGATTGTCACTGAAGCGGGGTCAGGGGATTTCCCCCAGCTGCTATGTGCAAAACCCCGACTACTTCCGTAGGAAAGAAAAGGAAAATAGAGCCAAAGGAATTTCCTACGCCAGTAAATAGAGCAAAGGTAAACCGATGACACGATTCGTTACACAACAGGAACCTTTAATAAGCCTAAGCGATCACAGAACGAGCTCACATGCACGAGAGCACAAGGATCAAGCGAGAAGGACACAACTACGCAAGCCTATAACTAGCGTACCGCTGACCGGTACTGGCGTGACTTCCTTTTCTTCTTCCCTCGAGTTTTATAAATGTGGAGCGAGCTATCCTTGGAATAATATGTAAAACTACAAACAGGAACGGACATAAAACTTGCAACGAAAACTATCAATGTTCTTAGTGTCATTGTTTATGGTTAGTTAGTTAGAGTCTAGAACAAAGTCATTGTAACGTGCTGGACGACGTCGCACACGTGTGGATCTGCGGGGCAGGTCATTGGTATCAGAGTCACTGGCGGGGGAGTCTATTACTGGATCGGTGTGGGTGTCCTCACGAAGTACGTGTCCGCCAGCGGGGGGGTCATTTTCAGGAACTTGTTGAGAAGCAGGGGTCGAGATTGCACTCGGTATGATGGGTGGAGGTGGTGGCAAACACACTGGCTGTGCTGGTGGGGCTTCATCGGATGATGAGTCTGCATCATCGTTGATTGCCGATGGTCGGTAGTCTGCTACTTCAGATGGAACCCGGTAGCAATCTGAGGTTTTCACATGATAAGATGTGCTGCGAAGCTGAGAGCTGACAAATTTTCTGATGTTGCAGAAGGGACTGGTCACTTCTACAACTAAGTAGCGATCGCGTGCTCTAGTCTTGTTGTGGTCAGAGTACAGGTAAACTAAGTCACCAACAGTGATGTGCTCAGCTGGGCGGTCCTTGGCGATGGGGGCCTTAGCCTTCTCGCTGTGATGGTGGTTGGCAATACGTTGTTCGTGTTGTTGGACGATGAGGCTCTGGTCGTGCAGTGGTATTTGCTGGTTTAAGAACTTGTCTCGCTGTGTCCACATCTCCCGAGCAGAAAGGCCACGAGAGCGAATGCGTGAGTTAAGGGTAGCTGTTGCTACTGACAGGGTCACAGGGGACACAGGACCGCCTAGTGGGTCATGTTGGAGTAACTTGTTTTCGACTTCTTGAACCGCCCTCTCGGCTACGGGGTTCTTGTTGCAATTCTTGGCATTTCCAATCTCTATGGTAATTCTGTGGTTTTAGTAGTAGGTCTTCCGTTAGTGCCTTGAAGCCTGAGGTGGGGTCGGTACGTATGACGGCTGACGGCCCATCATGTGGACGGATCTGGACACAAAGGCGAATTAGGGCATCATGTAGAGTGTTGTGCCGCTCATCCTCCAGTAGAGTTGTGGCTGTGAAGGAGGTCACGCACTCACGTACCACGAGAATGAGCTGTCTCGAGCACTTGATAACGTCTGCAGCAAATGATACGCCAACGGCATCAGGTGGAGGGGAAGATGACTGCTCCTCTCGCATTTTCGGGGTTTGGCGCAAGGCAGTACATTGGTGGCAAGCTTGAGTCACATGGTCGATGGCCTTGTCTATGTCCAGGGCGTACAGGTAGCGCTTGGTTACAGCTTTGAGTTGATGGCTGGATGGGTGACCGAGTTGGATGTGTAGGGCAGTCAAGAGTCCCTCTAGTACTTGTCGGGGGACGATAATGCATTCACGGGTTGGTGCGAGAGGCTCGTCACGCCTGACAACAAGCAAGCCATCCTTCGCAATGGTTGCTACATTGAGGTACCTCTTAACATCCCTCAAGTTTGTTAGCTTTTTCGAGGGACGTGTTCCCTGTTGTAGGTGCGCTCGAGTGCGGCGTAAATCGGGGCATTCGGCCTGTGTGGTCAACCAGGCGGTGCGGCTGGTGAATGGGAGGTGCTTGGTACCACTAAGTATGTCTTGGTGGATGTGTGTCTGACAACAGATTCTTGAGTATGCTTTGTAAACGTGCAGACTTGGCAAGCTTCATCTTCACAGGGGGCAGCATTCCAGCTGGAGAAATCTGAAGGCAGTATTGCCGAGCCGGATACATGTCTGACAGAGGCCTGATATCGGCTCACAGTAGACAGGAAGGTAGACACACGAGGGCTTGCTGAGAACTCTCCTCGGCAAAGTTTTTCATAGGCCTGTACGCATGGTTTGCTGTCCGTCAGTATGCAGGCCTTATGATGGGACTGTATTAGGTAAGAGCTAAAGTGCTTGGTGGCAACGGCAATAGCTAAAGCTTCCACCTCACATGGTAGCCACGCTGTCTGAGAGCCGCGTAGTTTGGCACTGAAAAATCCTGCCAGGCGTAGCTTGCCATCACGGGTGACATATAGGGTGGCACCTATTCCAGGTTTTCGGACAGCTCCATCTGTCACAATCCACAGTTGATCGTCAGGTCTGGGGAGCGAGATGGTGTGGGTAGTGGACAGGGCGGCTTGGGCGTTGCGGAATGATGTTCTGAGGTCATCTGTCCACTGAATTGGTTCGTTAGATTCGCGGCCAGCGACAGTGTCATCGAGTTTTGCAAGGAGTGTAGAGCATCCAGGAATGACACGGGAGAGCACCTTAAAAGCTCCTATAAAGGATCGCATTCGGGCCACGGTGTTAGGTGCAGGGCAGGAGGCAAGCGCCGCAATGCGGTGTGGGCTGGCACTTAAGGTGCCACAGTTCCAAATCCAGCCTAGTATTGTGGTGGATTGTGGGTTGATGATGGTCTTTGAGCGGAAAGGTGGAGATCACATTTGTGGAGGGCTCGTAAAACTTTCGACCAGTTCTGCAGGAGTTCTTCCGGGGAGTTACCTCCACAATACAGATCGTCTGCGATTTTAGCAACAATGCCTTCCTCCAACAGGTCACCGAGCACTCGGCTCATGAGCTCTTCAAGGGCCGTCTCTGAGCCTGGCATGCCCATGGCAGACCGCGCATACACACGCACACCCCGGAATGGTGTAGCGACGCCACAATATTTCATCGAGTCACGCGAGAGTGGAATGTGGTAGAATGCGCTGGTTAGGTCTGTCGCGACGATGTGTTTCCACTGGGCAATAAGACGTAGGGTGGAGTCTACGTCTAGCATGAGAGAGGGCTGAGGCTTGCTGTAGCGACCAACGTCAGCAAAGGCGGTGACTAGGCGGTAACCACTGTTGGCTTCTTTGATGAGGAAAGACAGGCTGAGGTACTCTACTGCAATGTTAATGTCTTCGGGACGGTGAAAGACACCCAAGGCTTCGAGTTCATCAAATTTATGTTGCAGCTCCAGTAGCTGGTTACGGGCATACTGCGGCAGCCTGCCTTTCCGTTGAGGGGGTTCCACAGGACCCATGTTTACTCTGGCTTCGAAAGGACCTACTGAGCCGTTGTAACCCTTGATTTTTGGGTCAAAGACGTGGTCGTACTCGTCAAGGAGTGAAGAGAACTTGGCTCTAACATCGCGGGGAAGCAAGTTTGCTGGGTCAAGACACACGTTTGCAGAGTGTTTTGTGCTGGCCTGAAGTGGAGGTGGTCTGGGTCACAGCGTCGCTTGCAGCTGCGAATTGGCGTTGCTGGCTTCTGGTGTATACACAGCGCGTACCTGACAAAAGTGCTCATTTCTCTTGAGAAAACGTGGTTGAGGAGAGAGGTTGGGGATGCGTATCTTTCCCGCGACTCTCGAGATGATGGCTGGGGTTGGCCACAGTTGGGAGGCGGTTAGCGGCCTTATGCTGGGCGCATCGGTCCGCGGTTCTAGTGCATAGGGTCTGGTGTCAGGATCAGCAGGGTCGTCAAAGATGTCAGCGATTTGTCTGGCCTTAGTGATGTACCTACGATCTTGTTCCGGGAGGAAACTGCATTTGCTAAGGAAATGGTCATGCTTGGGTCGATTAGCTTGTTTACATAGCAGGCAGGACCTGGACGGACGGTTGGGTTGTGTGCTCACCTTGTACTGAGATCTATTGCCAATGGGTTTGCGATAACCACTAACAGCAGTGCGCATGATTTTAGCATTATGGGCGGTGCGTATCTCGTCGAGTAAGGAGGTGAGGGCTTGAGATATTTCTGGCTTTATGGATGCTAGAGTTCGTGATTGTAATTCGGTTCCATATCTCTGTTTCACGAGTTTTGGCAACTCAGGGTGTATTAATCTGAGCCAGGTCAGTACGATGAAATTTTCTAGAGCAGGAGTGAGTTCCTCGTCTTCTGTGGTAACATCGCCATGGTGGGAAAGGCTGTTAGCATGGAGTAAAGAGTCCTCCACAAAGGCCATTAGTCTCTGGAAGAGGTCTTCAGGGCGTTCGTCAGCTTCCAGATGTAAGTTTGCAAAATCCAGGAAGTGAGTTCCGGTGATTTGGAAGCCAAAATGTTCCCATATCATGTTCCAAACAGACTGGATGGAAGTCGAATTCTTTAATAAGGTGTTCCTCGATATAACCGGGCAATAGTTTGCTATTTGCCCGAGCATTAGATCCAAAAAATTAACTTTCTGACGGGCTGTTTTACGTCTGGAGAGCGGTACTGTTTCTCCGTCATCAGTGAAATCGCGTAGGGGCTGGGCCTTAGTTTTCTTTGCCCAAGTAGCGCCATGGGCGAGAAATGGAGCGAAGTTAGTGTCGAGTGACAGAGTATAAACCAGATTTTGCCTCCAATTCTCGAAGCTGTTAATCGTCTCGTTCTTCGAGAGGCTCCATTGTTTCGGAGCCCGTGCAGTGGTTCCCATGACTGTTGTTGTGTATTGGTTGTACGATGAAATCGTGCTTGAACGATGAGAATGTTCGAAGTATCGACGTACCTGTGGGAAACGAGTAGCTTTGCCTTGATATTATCGTCTAATGCGCCGATTTCTTGGTGTAAGTTCGAAGACGCTGCCACCACGCCAGTAAATAGAGCAAAGGTAAACCGATGACACGATTCATTACACAACAGGAACCTTTAATAAGCCTAAGCGATCACAGAACGAGCTCACATGCACGAGAGCACGAGGATCAAGCGAGAAGGACACAACTACGCAAGCCTATAACTAGCGTACCGCTGACCAGTACTGGCACTACCTGTTCAATTTCCTAGCGACTTATTGCATATACCAGGCAACTAGAAATCTTATGAACACCCTGGCCTTCACTTTGACTTTTATGTCTTTCAGTAAGAGGGTGAACATCATAATTATCTCTTAATGATGGGTGGGGTGATGATTTTAAATGGAATGGAACTCCCCTCTGCTATTTCCTCATGTATTTTGTTTGTTCTAATATTAATAATATACCTTTCTTATTCTCCACCGCTGGCCCCTCCATCGGTACCAAACGTTCATTCTTCGTTCCATTATACAACAGTCCTCTCTGGGAAGAGGACACCTGCATTGTTTTTATCGTCTGAATCAAGTAGAAAAGATTCTGTCGGTCCGCCATTGAGGAAATACCCAAGGCAGGATAATCTTGCATTGTGAGGTACAGCAAACCACCAACGTCCAAAATACCACATTCAGTAAACTTCCCATGGTACTTTTCTAATGAAACTTGCTGAAGACACTCGTATAAAGTCAAATTCAGCTTACTCATCACGATGTCTGGACGCTACGGCCCGAGCTGAAAAAACATAAGCCTAATGTACAGTACCCTTCTGTCTGTTCGGCGTTTCGCATCCACCGTATGTCCATGGGAGTTTTTAGTTGTGGTCTCAAAGACTAATAAACCAAAGTAGCAGTCATTAATTAAGAGAAATTCACATTTTGCAGCTAATATCCTTCCGTTTCCAAGTAAACAACACCAGTTTTTTCCCGCTCACCTGTCCGGGTCGCCATTTTGTTTTCGCGTCATTACCGCTGACTCGTTATAAATGACGACCCTCAAAACAACCTTCCCAACTCCTTCCCAGTCCTCGAGCCTCCGGAAAGATAGGGCGCGATCCATTCAACCAAAATTCCATCCTCGGAGACCCAGGGGCAGATAGTGGGGACGAGGAAAAGTCTAAACGGGCGGAAAAATATATGGCACGAAGAAAAGTAAAGAACGGCGAGAAGAGCCCCTGTGGACAATGTCTTACCAGACCAGTTCCAAACGGTCGTCGCCGTTCTGGCTTCTGATTGGTGCCAGAAAACTTGTGTTTTTCTGGCACCAATCAGAAGCCAGAACGGCAACGACCGTTTGGAACTGGTCTGGTAAGACATTGTCCCCAGGGGCTCTTCTCGCCGTTCTTTACTTTTCTTCGTGCCATATATTTTTCCGCCCGTTTAGACTTTTCCTCGTCCCCACTATCTGTCCCTTGGTCTCCAAGGATGCCAAAATTCCAACCGGTCCGACCGGGAAAAGTGGTCCACCTCAAAAGGTGAACCCGTTGTTTCGAAACTTTTCCGGTTGGACCGAACCGATCCATTGAGTTTTGGACCGAAATTTCCAGAAATTTTGGTTGAATGGATCGCGCCCATAATAGATACCAGTGACAAACGAAAAATGAACCCACTGCTTCATTGTAGACGTTGTCATTGAGAATGATGTCTTATCAAAACTAACCAAAAAAAGCTTAACGGGCGCTGTCACACAGGCTACAAAATCAAGTTAATCGTAAGGGTAGTTCTTTTCGCTAGCTACAAAAGCCGCAAATCTGTGAACAGTCTTTCTTGTAGAGTATAGGACGACGACAAAATAAAACCCCCTGGAGCCTCTGTGTCCACAGAAGGCCATTTACACTCACAGGATACGCCCCAAAGACAGGCCCATGGCCTGTATGACAGGCCTGCACACGTGTGCGTATATAAGTAAGGAGAATAAATCGGATTGGCTGATGAAAGCGCGCGCCGCCTTCCCTCCAAGATTTCGTCATAATGCAAACCGACTTCTCGATCAGACGAACGGTGTTTTGACTGGTGGAACAACGCCCACGATGACTTTAAGTTCCCAGTTTGTTTAGCTGACAGTAGAAGTCGAAGAAAACAGAAAGCAAACTGGGAGAAGGTTAGTGGAGCGTAATGTTGTCTACTCCATCAGAAAAATACTTAGTCATTATGTACTTGAACATACTAGATGAGATGATTTAATTCTCATATCCATGTCTTCTTGGTAAAGCCGCATGATACGCGGTTCAACGTCAACTGCAAAGTCCTTTGTTTGTGATCAACAAATATTTCACCGATTCATGTCACGTTAAACGATGAAACAACATGTTTAACTTTGAGACAATGGAGATGTCCGCTCGACAAGTCGCCACTTGTTGAAGGGCGGCAGTCTTAACAAACGCTGAAGATGTTTTCTTTCGTTACAAGCTGCACTTTTACACAGTCATCGTTCGCAGTTTGTTCCGCAACAAAGTCAAATATGGCAATTAACCTGACCAACATAACGCACGCCAACACTAAAAAGTGCAAAAACCCGCAACAGATAACATATATTATTGCCTCACAAGAGGAAAAAATTGAAAACATGTAAATGGGAGTAAAAAAGCTGTTTTAATATTTAATAATACATGTAGACACTAATTCAACACTACACACAATAAAATACCATTAATTCATCTCGCGCAAGCTCTCTTCAAATGGCTACACCATTAAAATATGTACACAAGAGATGTGACAGCTATTTTTTTGCCGCCAAACTAGGAGAATGCAAAATAACGCTGACAGAGCAATTATTGAAGTCACTTGTTTCTACCTGCTAAGAACAATCCAATTTTGGCTTCGTGTAGTCGTGTGAGAAAACAAGACAAATCCTAAACAAACAGCTTTATACAACGTGTGGAATGACTTTATACATTGTGAGTATTTTTCGATACGCGTGCGTAAGATATTTTTGTTTTATCTTCTTTTATGCAGCGGACGCAACACCAGCTATTCAGTTTTTGGCCGAAGGTTCCCTGACGAGACTTAGAAGTTTCTCCATCTTTGCCATTTCGTTTTCGGGTCCTTTAGCTTTTTCCTGAAACAGAGAAAAACGTTACATATCAGTCCCGCATATCGCGCAATATCTTTTAATGTCTTGCCGACGAATTTCTAGATATCAAAACAGTGGGCCGAAGGCGGGCTAAATAAAACTGATGCTAAAGGTAGGTGGGTGTGATATGAAACATTGTCACACTGAAATATCAGTTGGAAGCAAATGAAATACTTGACCTCAACAGCCAAACATGCATGATTGGTTAAAAAGATTGCTTTCGGGAAACAAAAAAAATGGCAAAGTTAAAAATACTGTTATTCAGTGTAAATGACGAAAAGAGGAAACATGAAATAAAATGCCAGTGAGAAAGAAGGCGAAATAAAATAACGCAGTTTCGTGCTTGAAAAAGTTAAATTAAAAGGTTAACTTAAAAAGTGTAAGGGATTAAAAGAAGAGTCTGTCTGTCTGGTCTGCGGCCGACTGCGCGTTTTTAACCGGGTTTTTAACACGCAAGTTAGCCTTTTGAAACAATAGACGATTGGCATTATTTTTGAAATGACCCATCCCCTCCCCACAAAAATCGGCCCTATTGAAGGGGAAATGGGACAGGCAAGGCCTTCTAGGAGCTCCGTCCGCTATTTTGTCTTTTTTCGACGTAGATGGAAGGTATTTCTTGAATGGGCGTTGCCTTCACGGGCAGCCCAATAATAAGGAGCTGTTAGCTGTTCAAGTACTAAACCGCACTCAGGTGAAGTAGGAAGACATGAATGAGTATGATGTATCAAGTGTATGATCCGAAGCATTATTAATGTAAAGCCCATACCTTTTAGGCTTCATTTCTGCTAGCTCAAAAAACGTAAAGCCGTTACGTAGTATTAGAGAGTATTTTTTAAAGACCATTAAAGAATCTTTAAGAGCAACAGGCAGAAAAGTTAACAGAGATCAAGTTTACTGTGACCACAGAGGTACCCAATCAAGGAGCCCGAAAGTCAACGCGCCCGAAGTCATGTCGCCCGAAACGAGAGTTATGTCACCAGAAAATTATAGTCATGTCGCCCGAGATCCTAAATCATGTCGCCCGAAATGACTTTGGGCGACGTGACTTCCGACCAGATGACTTTCGGGCGACTTGACCGTAAACCACCACAGAAGTTCCGTACAGGAGAGAAGAGTATGGGAGGCGGTGAACAGGGTTCTTCATCAGAGTCTGCAGCTTGTGAGAGAACAAGAAGAGGAATCTCCTCCTTAAAGTGAGAAGGAAGGATCAAGAACATGAGTGAGTGATTGAAGAACAAATATTTTAAGTATCTTCTACTGGGTGATATTAGGCATGCGCTAGGGCATAAGGACAAGATGAGTCGAATTTTATTGTGCATTGTGTTAGGAAGCAGCAAGGCTGAACCGAGTAGACGGCGCGTAATCCAGAGATCCCGGTTTGAGTGCCAACCCAAACGCTAGTTTGATTTGTTCCGGCAGTCCTAACTCAAACTTCTCGGTCATGCTGATACTTACTCAGACGGTTTGCCTTCTGCCAGTTGGTATTCTTAATCACAATGTTTTCGTGATATAAATTATTAGCTTGTAAATTCTCCTCTTTAATACTGAAATAAACTTGAACTCGAATATACGGACACCAAAGGGAACAATATTACTAGTATTTATTTGCAACAAAGGCATACCTTGGGCTGTGTCGCTTTTCTTAGATTTGGCGATAACTTCAAAGATGTCGCGTGCCCCCTGTAGAAGAAGTGATATTATATTATGAGAGATTTAATAACGAATAAGATAATAAAAACGTTAGAATGAGATACAAAAGAAAATGTGTTTTCTTAGTTATATAATTATGCACCTCATATACTGTCGACTCGATCTTAACGGACACCTTTATGAGACAAACAGCTCAATAAAATGGAACACCCTGAGTTGGTCCCAGCCGCCTTTTCTCGCCCCATGTAAAGACCGTGTGGGATTCTGGATTCTGGATTCCACGTCGCGGATTCCGGATTCCAAGTACTGGATTCCCGATTCTTTGTCAGTGGAACTTGGATTCCGGATTCCAATCATAGTGGGATTCCGGATTCCAAAGGCCAGAATTCCGCATTCCACGAGCTAAAACTACATGGGGTGACTTTTCTTTTCTCCCTTTGTTTGACTCTCTATGAAACGGACATGACTCTAAGACTAGCCTGCGAACCGCAGACGTATTTCCGGTCGTCGCTTCTCTCCCTCCGAAGAATAATTTTTCGGAGGGAGAGAAGCGACGACCGGAAATAAGTCTGCCGTTCACAGGCTACTCCAAGACAGACGCTTATTGCCGGTCCCAAAAGTTTCCGTATTAGAGAGAGTTGACAATATAATGTCCTCACAATTAATAATCGGTTTGTTTGCAAGACAAATTAGTTTATACAGCAGAATAAAGCGTAATCTCAAATTAACGCGTTTGATTCACAAATAATATCACCAGAAAAAAAATTACCTGTCGTCTCCCACAATAAGTACTGGGTATTCTGGGTTAAAAGCTAGATGAGTAAGCTTTGCTCTTTTCTTGTTAGCCACTGTTGATAAATCAAGTTATACAAATTAGCTTATTTCAAAAGAATCCTCATTTAAGACTGAGATAACATTAGATTAGAAGTAAACACAATATAATCAAAGATAAAACTGAGCCACAACATGTTCACTGTACAGCAACTCTCCGTTGAACAACAACAAGCCAGGGGCAAGTTGCAACACAGTTAATATAACTGTAGGCGTAAACTATGAGCATAATTATTATAGGAGACTTGTCATGAAGGGCGGCAAACATCAAATATAAAAACAACGGTGCTGCAGTGATATGTTGGAGGCTCCCTGACGGGGCACAATCCTTTGATTTTTGTTCACAAATTGTGACTGAATAGATTAATGCGACATTTTTATTGGTCAATAAGACAGAAAAAGATAGGAACAGTATTGAACGTTTTGCACCGTCCAACCTGCGATCAGGCGGTCCTGTCAGGTCCACAAAAACATCTAAAAAGGAGTCTGACGGGCTTTTTAACCATTCCACTCCATTAACCATGGTATAAGGTGGGACGTCCAGCCTGGCTAGTTAGAAGTGAACTCATCATTTACAATGGTCTATTACAGTAAATAGAAGCCAATTTTTAGGACTCGCCCCAAGTAAAGTTAATACAATCTAGGATTCCAGATTGCTTGTCAGTGAAACTTGGGTTCCGGATTGCAGTCTTAAGCAGGATTTTGGTCTCCTTGAGCTGAATCCGGATTTCAAAGGCCTGGATTCCGGATTCCGCAAAACAAAATTCTCTGGATTCCGGACTGATCCGGATTGCCTTTATATGGGGTGATAAGACACTAAACACACGTTCTAACCTGACTGTTCGCACAATGGTTCGTACTTGTTGACATTCAGATCATACACATAAACCTGCCACAAGAGAAAAATGTGTTTTCATTTAAGTGTTCAACTAAATTAAGAAAATGCTACGGTTTGTATTTAGCTAGTCAGTCTAACTATTGAGTCTAGCGAAATCCTTTGATATGAACATTTAGATGAAACCTTTATATCAGCAGTCCCTCGGAATGGAAGAATCTACTTTCCAGTAACTTACAGCACTATATCTGCATTTTGTTCCTTTAAGTTTAAGTTAAGCCCCTTTTAGGAGTAAAAGGGTTGCATCTAACTCTGGATCAAACTTATACTCAAGTATCAACACAACCACTGCTTTTTAACTAGATGGGTACAAGTGTTCTTCGTCTCTGTTGACATATCATGAAAACTGAATCGTTCGCTTAAGGTCACTCCTGTGTTTTGTACTGTGCAACTCTACTGCGCATCATTAATGCTAGGAACCTTTTTGTTCTAGAAGAATGAAATTTTACAAGCGGAGCAAGAGCGGGACTTTTTCCGAGGAAACAATTTTCAACAGACCACCATATCTACCGAAGAGCTTAATAAGAACTAAAAACTTTAGCCTGTCAAGTTTAAAGTAAAAACGCTAACACGAGTTCTGTAAGAAAAAGGAATTCGATGTGAAGCCCAGGCATTGGATCGCAGCTAGTTTTGTGAAAGTAGTTGTTCTAATAGGCGATTTGCACGATGACGCCTTTTGAGTTCTGACTACTACTACCAGAATCCTCCAGGGATCTTCTTTTTTGTGCAAATAAGGGTTTTTGGTATTTGAATCGCTGGGATTATAAAATTTGAAAAGAAACACGAAGTGGGTTCAGGTAATAGTGGTAAAATGACACCATCATGCAAAAGGCCTATTGTCATTTGAACTTAATTTTACATATACGAGTCTGTAAGAACTTTATCAGTTGTGGATCAGGGGAGGGGCCCGGGGGACTCGCGGCTCCCCTTTATTTTTAGATCAAACTGAGGCCCAAAGGCCCGAAGAAAATTTTTTGGAAACCGGGGCTTCCCCTTATCTCAGGGTCTGGATGACCGGGACCCTCCCTCGCCCCCCCCCCCCCCCCCCCCCCCGCCCCATCTCATTATCTCAAGGTCTGGATCCGGCACTGTTCAACGGGTGGACTAGCAAGTATAGTTTCCCACGTTCGTTTCCAGTCCCTCCCATCTGCATCTCTACTTCTTTTATCAATTTCACTTACCTGTGCAAATGGAAATTGACTAAATTAATCGAAATGAAAATGAAATAACGATGCGGCTTACCCGGCCATCAGTAGTGCACGCTGCAAACACCGTACTGGCGTAAGGTGCCCAGGACACATCACCAACAGAGTTGTTCAAGTCAAACGTAAACATGGGCTCACTATAAAATAAAACTCAGCAGTTAGTGATTTATAACGCAAGGTCCATCATTTATCTTCGGCTAAGAGTACAAAACACAGTCAACTGGATTGGTACCAGCAAGAGTTGCTACCAGAATCTGACGCTACAATCCGGCTCCCGGAAGAGGGACCAAATCTCGGGGTCTTAGAACAATTGGGGAGCATGCGTTGCCTTTGCCCTGACGTCCACAAATGGTTAGACAATCTAGTCTTCTGGGATAAGTATGAAAAACTTCAGGCACCGTCACAGAGCACTTTCACTAGACTCGCCTCAAGTTGATATCGAGAGCAGCAAAAACCGGAAACGGGTATTGAGAAAGTCTACGCTTTGACTGAATAACGTGACTTTCAAGGGACGTAAAAAAACCCCCGGCTGTTCGAAAGAGCAGGGGACGTAGCAATTAAGACGAGGACATCAACTTGGACGCAGGTCCTCCTTCATCCCCTGTTACCAAGGCGAATTCAATAATCAATAAACAAACTCTCTCAAACTTCAGGTAGTCATAAAACGAACTGTTTTAGGAACGAGACCTATTAAAAAATGTCGTTCGTAAGGTGACATGATATGATGGCCAATTTTTTGTTTTCAAACAATAAAAATTCAGGTCTAAACTGTGCAACACAACGCAACTGTTTGTTTGCTCAGTAAACTCTTTTCTCTGACTCTTTAGTGACAAGATTTTGACATTCAATATATGAAAAGGTTCTGGCTACACTTTCAGACTTGTATAAACACGTACAGGTAATTGTGATCCCAGATTTTCACAGTCCAATCAGCACTACATGAAATGAAGATTTTAGGGTGAAAGTGATTCCACTTGACTGAGTAAACCGCCATATGATGTGCCTGCAAGGAAAGGAAAAACAGATACAAACTAAAGTATGCGTTAGATCCTTTGTTGTCCAGCCCTTCACCTGCAACAAGTTGAAGCTTTTCCCGTGGGGATCGTGGGAGGGTCGCTTGTTTCTGCAGCTCCTGTGTAGGCTAAGTACGTCATCGAATACTATATTTAGATAATAATTCCGGGTAGATATAGGGCCAATAACTCCACGCCATAAGTTGTGTTCGTTCTAAAACGACTTCCAAATCTGTCCGCCAGAAGACCTGAAATGACTCGTCCCCTACACGCAAAGCCTTCTGGGAGCTCCGTCCGCCATTTTGTCTTTTTTAAAATACTTGATTGGGCGTTGCCCTCAAAAAAGAATGATTGATCCCACTAGTGTGATTCTCCACACATCAGGTGGGGAGAACCATGGTCACAACGAGACAGCGTCGGCTGGAGACCGGGACTATAGGCCGTGTGGAACTCTTGGAACAGCAAACATGTGTAAATAAACACCAGAGACTACAGTTGAAGAGTCTGGACATTACTACAAAGCACTAAGCAATGACACTTACGTCGTAAGTTTCAAGAAACTGGCTTGAATACGTTTTTGAACATTTGTGGATCTTTCCTTCTTCTGTGCCTGGTGATGAGAGAAAAAGGAAAGACAATAAGGTGAACAAGTAGATAAGGAAATGTCCAATAAATAAATGAATAAATAAAATAAGTAACGATTTAGACAAAGCACATCCACGTAATGGTTCTTCGTCTACCTGATTACTGGTCGAATTGGAATTTGGAAATGTTGGTTTTTGAAGAGAGGGGGAAACCGGAGTACCCGGAGAAAAACCTCTCGGAGCAAGTGAGAGAACCAACAACAAACTTAACCCACATATGGCGTCGACGCTAGGATTCGAACTCGGGCCACACTGGTGGGAGGAAAGCGCTCTCACCACTGCCCCACCCTTTCTCCACTAAAATGGTAAAAATGTTGACACCAAAACTAAAAATTAGAAACGACAGTTAGTAATACTAAGAAAGGTCTGTATGAAAATGGTATCAACTTACCGACCAGGAACATATAGTCCATTGTTTTATGAAAATCAAATGCAGTGCCACATCCTGTAAATATAAACAAGTTTAGTGCTTCTTATGTCATGCAGAATTTTAATTATAGGGAAGAAATCCGATGGCTTTCCAATTTGGTTGAGGCGAATGAGCATCTTTTAAACGTATGTTCCTGTTTTGACAATAAAGATGTGCAAGAAATTTTTTTTTGCGATTTTGAACTTAGCTAGGAACATCAGGATAACAGAAAGCAGCGAGACAAAATAACACGAGGAGAAAAATAGGGGGAGTCGCCTGATGAGAGGGGCTACCTCATACCCACCCCCAAAGTAGGCAAAAAGATCGTCCCTTGGCCCTACCCCCCATCCCCACACCCATCAAAGAAAGGACGAACAAGCTTGCAGACAAACTTGACGCGCAGGTAACTTTTCACATATTCTAAAACTTTGTTCAACTGATCATTCACTTTTTCTTTTTATAATTTTGTATTACGAACCTCAAAATCAAAGAACGTGTAACCGAATCCAAGTAGCTTCGGTAAGGAATAAAAAGGGATTTTAGCTTTTGTCATCAAAGAACCGACGAGCTGCGGCAAAGATTTCGTAACAAACATTACGGCAGCTAAAATTCACCTAAAGTAACAACTCAGCGGATAACATACCTAGGCTAGGAAGCTGTGTATTTTCCTCTTCTTCAGTGGCATTCCCTTGCTTCAAGGTAATGATATCTGTATATCTTAACTCACTCTAAAGAAAAAGAAGCGACTCAGTGTTAATTTAGAAATGTTTCCTTCGTGCGCCTTTTACGCAAACTAGAGATTTTCTCAGACTATCAGCTCAAAACGTTGGTAATTATCGAGCTTTATATAATAATAAAAATAATAATAATTTACATTTATATAGCGCAAACCTCTATATGAATATATTCGGTTGCGCTTTACAATATTGTTATATTAAAGTTATGTTAAAGATGACTAAAGCATGAGAAACTATTAAAAACTACAATAAAAAGTATTTAAAACTAAAAATCTATCTAAAAGCTAAGTTAAAAAAATGAGTTTTAACAGCAGTCTTAAAAGCGTCCAATGTCTTCATGTTGCGAATTGCCGAAGGCAATGCATTCCAGAGATAAGGTGCGGCTGACTGGAATGCACGATCGCCAAGAGTTGGATGGGTCTAGGTTAAACGAAGAGAAACAAATCGAGACCGAGAGTCACTTTTACATGCACTTTTTTCCATTTGCGAATACGTTTAATTAAAACTTAGGGCGATTTCTTTTACATAGAACGTAAACTGAAACAGCTGCATGCGTGCAACTGGCGGCAAAAAACCATAACGGCCACGTGGCAATCAATGCCAACTGGGCTATACTGAGGAAAGTCATTCTTGGTTGAGCGTACGTTTATTTACCTTCACGATCGTCCATTGGGTTATTCTGCCATCAGAGGACACCGAGAAGAAATTCATGTTGTTATCAAGGTCATCTTTTTGCCATTTTACCTGTAACAAAACAGTGACAGAAGATTTAAAGAGTCAAGTGGAAAATCAGACACCTCTGAACTTTAAAAAACTTTTTTCTCATTCGGAGGCAATAAACAAACTCGACCGTGATTACTCGTTTTGATAAGTTGACCACCCTTAGCAGTCGTTCGTCTATTCTTGCCGTTTCAAGAGTGTAGGTAACAAGTCCATGACTGTGAACTACAATGCTTGCCAAAAATCTTGATACATGCACTTGTGTGTCGTTTTCCCTTCCCAACGGTTGATTTGGGTATTACAGTCGTCTCAGTGCTCCAAAATACGCGTGGCTCAACACTGGG
Organism: Porites divaricata; assembly: GCA_038088405.1. Taxonomy (NCBI): domain Eukaryota; kingdom Metazoa; phylum Cnidaria; class Anthozoa; order Scleractinia; family Poritidae; genus Porites; species Porites divaricata. The sequence continues at coordinate 19,731,269 of JBBMOI010000003.1, forward strand.
GAAACAGAGGGGCACAGTTGACTGAGAACAATGGTGCGAAGAGTGAATGTAGGAAATTTTCGAGAAAATTCGAGAAAGGGTGTCTGTTTCAAGGACTTGTGACGAGTATTGTAGCATAGAGTTGAGGCTTAATTCGAAATACTATTTTCCCGCAGTAGCCTCAAACGCAGTAAGTTCTAGCGGATATTAAACTGAGATGGCTCTGGTAGTTTCAGGATGAAACGAGGTTGTTGTGATTTCAATCTGCTGTCTTACCTGCCAGACTGGGTCTGTGTGTTTTCCAGTTTTTGCTGTGGACTGGTACATGAGCTCGATCTTATTCGCAGGTGTAACAACTGAGTACACCCCAACACTCCCTACAAGAGGCAAAAAAAAAAAACCCAACAATTATGTTTTGCTAACATTTATTCCATGTGTGTGCGCTACTGTAGACGGAATGAGACTGATGGTAGAATTTCCTTCTGCATCTTCTTAAGGCTATCAATTTATTCGTTACAAAGGAGTCTGTACCCTTATCACGAGATTGGAGTACTGCATCGAGAACGAACGCTGAACCCTGTAACGAACTGAAAGTATATCTCCCAGACATTTTTTTCGGAATTTTCTCGTGACCAAGGTAAAAGTTCGTTTTTCCCCGACTTGTCCCTGTCCGTGGTACCCATCGTTTGCGATCTAAATTGTCCATACTGCTGCTTTTGTTAATGTACCTTCTTTTCAAAAGCGAGATCTTAGGCAGACTATTCAAGCAAACAAAATGTTAGATACACTTAAGAAATCTTAATGTTATTGCTATCACATACCATCGTAAAAACCAGCTGCGATGAAATTCGGATGCTCGGGATGAAAATCCAAACACATTACTCCGCTCTCCGTTTCACAGACGTACCTGTCACAAGACGAAGTGAATGAAGTACTTAATACTCATAAAAACTGTGAAGCCCTGCTTTTACACCCAGGACCAACGCAAGTCCGTAAGAGGTTGGGGGTGGGAGTGGGGGGTGGACACGGCGGCTGCTTTAGGATAACCTACGGGGATGAGTCACCCCCCCCCCCCCCCCCCCAGCTCTGCAAGCAGCGCAACACTCTGAACTTGAAAAAAATAAGGGTGCAGCCAACAGATGCTTAAAAGCAGAAAAACTCGAGAATCCTTTCAAGAGCAGGAAAATGACTCTGGCTGGTCGTCACAACCTCCTGATTTAGTTCCAGTTGCCGTAAACCTGGAGAAAGCAAGCCACAACTTCGCTTTTTGAACAATGCATTCCATCTTAAATCCATTTTGGCTTGATACTAAGAAATTATTACCCTCAGATCACCAAAACTACATACAGAAGGCTTCACACTCACTCGGGAGACGAGGGATTCTTCAACGTGTACATGGTAAGCATTCCATTGCTTTGCTTTAAAAAGTCATCTAAAGGCAAACAAAGTGAACCCAGTTATGTCTCACGCACGCGGGGCGAGATACTCGTCTCAGGCTTAACAAAGGCGAGACGCCTAGAGGAAAGAACACTCTAAAATTCATTAGTAACTCATGAAGCACGTTTCCCCAATATTTCGAGTTTGACCTTTATAACTTCAATTTTAAGAAAATCAAATCTCTACGTGACAAAAAATACAAAGTTCCATGAGAAAGTGCTTTTAAGTTTGTTCTTTTTTTAAAATGGCAAAACAATAAGATCTCATTCACAGAATATCAATCTGAAACTACACATTGCCAGTGTCTATAATTTACTCCGAGGTCAAAAGATAAATGGGGTGGGGGGAGCTCTTAGCTGTCCCTCTCTTTCTTAGGGCATCGTCTTACCTGCGAAACGGGTTTAATATGATAAGGCTCCATAAATAGGCCATTTGCTCAACTTTTCTTGTGGAAATGAGTTTTATTTGTATGAGATTGAAAAATCATTTCCATATCAAAGGTTGAGCCCCTAACCTCGTTTTGATACAGAGGCCCAGGGGAACTCGGAAATGGCCTATTGAGGGTCCAGTGCAATGTTTTGAAAGCCGTTGAACACTTCTAAACTTACATGATCCATGTCCCACTCCGAACAAATCAACGTATTTTGGACTCCTACAAAGAAAAGACCAACAGGTGCAAAATTTGAATGAAAGGAGAAGAAGGCATCAAGGGAAAAACTATTTTCTTGAGAAGAAAGGGACGCAAGCATTATACCATGAATACAACAAATGTTCGCAAACAATGCTGGGATGTAAGGCTACATCTAACTAAAGTTAAAAATTGAGACATGACGGTAAGATAAATCATCACCCAGCAAATAATGGCCAGTAAGTTTGGAAAGATGAGCTGAGTTTCTGACATTGCCATGCGACAAATGTTGGTCAAATATGTTGCCGCTTTATTCGTGGGTCAAGTATCGCCACCAAACAAATACTGGTCATTGGTCAATAACAAATGTTGGTATATCACGCCGCGGGTCTAACAATGCCATCCAGCAAACGGCGACCAGAAACAATGAGATATTCAACCGCATCTTCAACACTGCTATCCAACAAAACAATTATGTCTACAAACAATGATTGGAGGATAAGCCATGTGTTACTCCTAAGTTGCCATTGAGTTATGTCGGTGAAAAATGTTAAAACCTCCTGCAAGCCTCTAGACTTTCTCAAGGCCTTCGCTTTTGTCTCACGCGCTAGCTTCGTTCGCTGGCTTTGTCAAGTCAACTTGAGGGCGTCTTAGATCATCAACTAACAGTACACATACCACGAGAGTGATGTGACTGCCATTCTCTTGGACTTTTCATACGAGAATTTCCATAGAGGTAATAGAGTACCCTCCTGGTCTTTATACTCGTCCGCTGCATCCTCCCAGTACTTGAAATCTGTACACAATTTTACAACAACAAACTGTGGATTCACTCTAAATTTTTCTTAAAGTTTTCCGAAAATTGTAGCAATTAATAAACACAGATTTGCGAGGGGAACAATTTTTTGTCAGTGGAAACGTATAAACGGCGTTTCACATGCAAGTATTTGAGAGAAAAGCAAAAAGGTTGATGGAATTGGAGGGAGTTTGAATTAAAATAATATCCAGTGGAAGCTAACTATTGAAAAGAAACGCACGAGTTCGACGTTTTCCTTTGTTTATTGCCTCTGTAAATGGATAGGCTTTGCTTGGCTGTAGTTATTTCCCCTCAGTGATATTAAACAAGCCTGTTCCACGTTGTCAGTTAGTCCGTACGAGCAAAAGCAAAAGCGACTGTTGAATTTTAAAAAATGGCGGAAGGAAAAGAGGGAGGGAGTGTTTGCCTTTTTCCTTTTCTCGTGGTCGCTTGTATTTTCAGTACTGTCTATTTGTCTATTTGTTCGTCCCGACAAACTAAGAGCCTACAGGATAAAAGAATTAGTAAAAATAGTAACGAATACCTTGTGCAATGTCATCATACGTGTTTTGATTCACCATTCTCTCCACTATCTTGCATGGTTTGGAGATTCGTGAGATATCATCACCCTTGAAGAACAAGGACAACATCATCACTAATTTAACAGAGGCAACGGTTATTCTCGACCTTTACCAAAGCCTTAAACTAGGAAATGCGTCCACACTATCGTCTTCTCCAAAAAACCTAACAGCAAATTTTCCACAAATTTTCAAACAAAGCCTAATTGAAAACCCAAACTTTCGCTCCGGAAAAGTCGAGCAGACCGTGTGTACAAAAAACCTCACATCGGCCGCGGGTGCAGCTCACTTTAAAATTGACTGACTAAAGGTTCTGTCGAATTGCTCATTCCTGAGGAAGAGGCGCTTTGAAGACTGGTGCCTAGACTCTAGAGAAACTAAGTGGTACACTAAACTCTTTCCACGACCGAAGCTATAACTGTCCGCCTTAAAGAGAGTCACGCAAAAAGGCTTAAGAACGATATGGATCAACTTCGCTAGGCGACCTTTGTGAGGAGAAGGGATTTGTCCGTCTTTAATAGTGGCGCCCAGACTTGTTTCTACGAGAGTTGTAACGTAACCTCTGAGAACAAAATAAATAATTGCTTAGTGTGGTAAGGCTCTCATACCAGTAACAGATAGTAACTAACCTGTACTTCGGATTGCATTAGTTTCTTCTTTTTATCTTCATCTTTCTTAAATGTTTGTGTCTTCCTACTTTCTTTTTCTTTAATTTTCTCCTGAAAGATCGCAAGGTGTTCAGGAAAACAGAGAAATAACCAAAGAAATCAGAGAAACAGAAAATGGAAGTTAAGTAAAGATTTGCAAACTATATGCTAAATATTCGTTGTTGTTATAAGTTACCTTATCTGAATGCAAAATAAAAATAAGTTAATCAAAACAAAAAACAGCAATCAAGTCTAACCTGTTTTTGTAGGTCTTCAACATAGGCATCGTAAATTTCCCACTGTTTAGAAAAAAAAAAAAACAAGTTAAGATATAAAATTACAACTCACTTTTACTTTAAAAAAAACACAGAAAAAGCCAAGAGGAAACCAGAACAAAGTGCAAAACGAAGAACCATGAATGCATGCAAAACAAACATGAAATGGAGAAGAATCTAAAAAATATTGGGAAGTCGTTCTTCCCAAAATTCAGTTCTATATCAGGGTAAGCTACAGACGTCTCCTCTGTGAATTATCAAGAAAAACGTAAAATACCGGTCATAAGCCCCCCTTTCCCTAGACCACGAGCAGTCTCTCTTTTTAATTGGCCTGTCGAGCAAAACGCGCGAGACGCGCAAATGACCACGCGCGTGCACTCTCCTCACTAAATCTGAAGAAAAAGAGAGCCCGCTCGCAGTCTACCCTTTCCCTATCTGGCTCTAAACATATTTTTATAGTAAGATTTCCGCTTATAACTTGACACCCCGGTTATAGCTCCCTCTACATGCATTCACACGGTGTAAAATATATTTTTTTAAAGGTATAAAGCAATCAACAACTAGGTCATCCAAACCTACCTGGTTAGCAGTGGCCGAGAAATTTGCTCTTGGTGGAGGTTCAGTCGAGGTACCACGTTCCTGAAATAAAATATTACAGTTAACAAAATACCGGTCAGGGGTAATTTCAATTTTTACCATCAGACATGTCTTCACTGTCTATTAATTAAGACCAGAGACAATTATGGAGTCTTCCGAAAGGTCACTTGGTATTAAGTACACCGTTTCCGTTGGCGGGGAAGGGGAATTTAGCCGTACGCGTAGCCGTAAATACAGGTAGATTGCTTGTTACCTGGGAGAAACACGTAGGCTTCCGGGTAGAACATTGATGCCATTTTCAAATCTGAGAAATCATGGTCACCCTCTATATAATTACGTGGTAAAAATGTTACCCTACCCGTACCCGTAGGCAAAAACCAGGCGCGGGTTCACACCGGTTTCCACGGCTTTACGGAAATTGGTCAGATATTTCATAATAGATACACTCAGTTAATAAATAAAAAACTTTCCAAGTTACAAGGCTTCATCCAAGGTGAACGAAACTGGCCAGTATCCTGTCTGAAAGACTCGGAAACCAAGGAAATGGGACTTAAGGGAGTTAAAATCTAAAACATTTCCCGGAGGAGCATGTCACCGGACACCCCAGAAGCTTGCGCCTTCGGCGCTCGTTTAGGAAATCGGTCAGATCCGCGCCTGGAAACGGTGTAACGTTATTGTAACACGTACTCTGTAAGGATTGTTGTAACTCTGAGATGCTCTTTCACTGTAGTTAAACTGGTTTGTTAACTTGGATTCAGCTTTTCCTCCCACAGAAGCAGATGAGTCCGGTCGAACTTCTTCTGCCGCTTTCTCCTGAAATAGAATGCAGCCGAACCCTCAATAAACGACCATTACAAATCAGGGGCACCCAACGAGGATGTAGTTCAAAACCACTTAACATAGCATTGTTGAACGTATTTTAGTATTTAAATGGTAGATATAGGCATATTTTTATCCCCTAAAAACTTTTCATCTGTTCGGATTTCCTAGCTGAAAATCTAGTGATCCGAAAATTATAGGGATCAAAATTTACCTTTTGGAAAATTTCAGCCAGAAAAAGGCTTCCGAAAATTCTAGGTGGCCTTTTTAGGGTAAAAATCCGTTAAAAATTGGTAATTATAACATTTTTTAGACGTTCGAAAATCCTAGGAGGGGCAGGCAAGCAAGAAATTTTACAACAAATGTTCCGAAAATTCTAGATCTTAAATCGTCTTCCGAACAGATATTTTCCGAAAATTGCCGTTGGGTGCCCCTGACAAATGCTAAGATTTACCTATTGCTTAGGGGAAGTGCAATGGTCTCTAACTGGCAACATTTCAAGCAAAGGAATATACACAAAATGTTTGCAAAAGTCAACAAATAAAAAGTCACTATATTTATTTCTTAAGAAGCGTACAATTTTGATGTCCTCTTAAATTCTGGGTCATTATCCCTAGAGTTACAGAATTATTGCAACACTTATTTGGACTTTCTCAAAGTCCTTCGCTTTTCATTTCCGGTTCCGATTTCCAAGAAACCTATGGGCGACACGGTATCAATGATTTCTGGTGGTGTTATGTTCTGTATATTAAGTCAATACAAGGTGCTATTAACCTTTTGGTTTAAAAGTGTAATCTTAGGGTGTGGATATTTAAATGAACCCAAATTTGTGCTACCATTTCTTTTGCAGCATTTATCTCCCCATTCAATTTTGGGATTGCATGCTCATGGCCAGTGACTTCCTCATTCAAATTTTTCAACCAATTCAAGTGACTCGAGAGTTAATTTAGCCTGAGAAAACAGCCGATATTTCGTGACACCACCACTGGTTTACCCGCAAAAGCACCTGTGAGGAACAGATACTGATGATGCATCACTAAGATCTGAGAAGTGCTTCTGAATGGTCGTGCCGCGTGGAAAATGTGCTAAAGCGAATCCCGGGGGGGTACTCCCTTACAAGAGCCCAATGGGGATGTGCCGCTGGATGGGGTCGCATTTTCACAACTGGAGTGACTATTATGGGGTCGCATTTTTAATAGATTTACTAGAATGGGGTCGCAAATTTTCGAATTTTGGGGTAAGTAGGGAATCAAAATGGGAAGATTCTCGGTTAAAAAGATCAGAAAGTTGTTTATTACATTTAACAATAAGCTTGCATGACCCGGCTTTTTAAAGGATTGACAAGGTAGATGCATAAATAGAAAGTGAATAAGTCGGGATCGCAAAAATTATATTTTCCAAAAAGTGACTAAGATGGGGTCTATAACTGGCCGAAAAATAGACTAAAATGTGGTGGGGGCTCTGAGAGGCGAGCGGCACATACCCAGCAAACATGAACCCAGGTAACCCCCCCCCCCCCCCCCCCGGGAAGCGAATCAGAGACGCTACCCAGACCTGGGCTAGTGACACGTCATCAGTATGGAATTTCTGCAGTCGTTTCTCAGAAGTCATTTTTGCAGGGAAACCAGTACCCTGCACGCAGAGTCTCCTTCGATCTTAGATAAGTCGGACTTATCTAGGAAGATCGAAGGAGACTCTGCGTGCAGGGTAGGAACCAGTAGCGACGTCGCGAAATTTCGGATGTTTTCTCTGGGTAGAATTAATTATGCTAAACAATGACACAACTAACAAATCTGATGATGGATGAGTGTACTCTCCTTGTCTGTAGGATCCCAAAAGAAAAATCACAGACTCTTTTAATAGGTATCTTAGCTACTGAACATGACTGCTAACCCTGAAAGCAATATTCTCAGTTTTCACATGACGTCACCAACATTCAAACTACAGAACTATCGATTTCTCTGAGTTTCTTCTTTCATGGGGTATTAGGGGAGCTAAACACTTTTATTTTTCGAATTTTCGGTTCCAGAGGGGTCTTCGTTTTGCGATAGCGGACGCTTGAATTTCTGGGCTTTTGCGTGACGCGGCATAGCTGGCGGCCGGGAAAGCAGTTATGTGGGTTAAAAACGTTACTGATTTTTGGAGATTTAGCTATCCAAACATTCCTTGTCTCAGAATAAATATTACTTCAATCCTTATGAGTTTCTCAAGCAATGAATTCACGCATTTGTAGGAAAAGTCAAAGACAGATGTTTCTGTTGGTTTCTGGCGGCCATACTTGTGCCCCTCAAAGGGACACCAACATGGCGTCTCCATACAAAGCTTTATAAATTTGAGTAAAACGTTTTTCCAAATATCTCGCTTATGAAATATCACACAGACCTGACTCTCGGCGAGGCTATTTCTATTGATCTTCTTTCATTTCCCAGATTCTGGACTTTCTGTATTGAATGGTTTGCATTTTTACTTTTGATGGCGTGGCAGTGAAAACAAAGCATACCATAAACAACACAATAGATTTGCATGGCCCATGCATTACATACGTACATACATACATACATACAGGGTTACCAGGTAACAATTACGACACCTGAAGGAGGATCATGAGGCTATCCCTATATTAACATCTCTCCTTAAAAGATAACCCACCCAACTCACGAAAGGTTGGCCACACCACCGGGGTCTAAATCCCCTGTAACTCTTTTCAAACAGTGGTTGGGGTTATTTTACGTCCCACAAGGACCATATATTAAGTGAAAGTGCTGTGAGATGGGACCTAGGATTTTTGTCCTTATCTGAGAAGATTAAAAAGTCTAACTGTTTCCAGATGTCATTACAAAGGCAGCAATTTCTTCTCAGTTATTTAGAGACCCAGAGTGTTAGCCTGGCAGGGGTTTGAACACTCGACCTGAGCTAACCAGGTGGCGGGTTCATATTAATATGGTCACATTAACAGGGTTTTAACTGTACTCCTTACAATGTAAGTAAATAAATCATCTGCCTAGTTTCCATACCCCAACATAGTACATAAAAATAACACCTCACCTCGCCTGCAGCTTCTGGTTTATTTTCTTTGTCTTCCTCATCAGCAGCTTCATTGGCATCATTTTCAGCTAGAGACAAAGACAAAGACAAAGCAACATAGTTATGTGAATTCATAGTACCCAAGTCCAAGCAAAAAGCACCCTTCAGGCTCCAATTTCCAATCATTTACGCTGTGTGTCACCACCTGCTTGCATGTCCCCATACAACTGCCTACCTGAGTATCAAAATGTTTGCAGACTGGATTAAAGCACAAAGCAATATAGGTGAAAAAACTCTTAAGCAACCACAGCCATTTCTTGAGAAATTTTATTTCTGATAGCCACAAAAATAGTGATCTCTAGACATTTGTAATCTGGAGAAACAGATATGGAAAACTGGAACACAGGTTTTTACACCGGATTCAAGGGAAATTTAACATGTTTTGTAATTTGCACCAAATCTACAACAAACTCAAGTCAGTAAGCAGCTTTTATGAAGGAAAAAAAATTTCACCCTTGTTTAACTGAACAGCTTTTAAACATGTTTAAGCTTAAGTGTGAGTGGGCTTTAGCCTGCTCACATGTGATCACTGCACCATTCATATTCAGTGATGCCAACCTCTGGAAATCTAAAATCTGCAGACTCTCTCTTTTGGCCCTCTTTATGGCCCCTGGTGACTACAGAAATTATTTTTAGTGGCCTCAAAGTTAAGTGTCTGTGAAAATTAAAGATTTAAGAAACAGAAAAAAAGGTTACACTAACAGACTCCAGTGAGTGCACGGTTGCGCACTGAATAGCTATAGCCACTTCCAGTTCTGTAAGCTGGAGATTTATTTGAGCAAAAAAGTTTAATTTAAGGAACAACAATGGTTTACAGTTTTAAAAGTATTCATTAAAAATATATTAAAATTAACAGTTAAAAGCCAGCTGAGGGAATCTCAAATTAATTTTTTAATACGGGTGCATTTCTTTACTAAAATCCAAATCCGAATTTTTAATCCAAAAATGAAGATTTTATTTCTTTAGTAAAATCCAAAAACGGATTATTGATCCAAATGATCCATAATGGAGGTGGATTCATTTGATCATATCCAAAACCGGATACTTTGGATACATGATCCGAAGCATTTCTTTACAACAAATCTGATCTGGAAAGAGTGAATACTGCCAGCAGTAACTTGAAACAATTTTAATACATTCATTTGCTGTTTGACTACACTGCTCATCTTAATGGCTATTCTTTAACCCGAGACATGGATTAAACAGTCGACTTTGTCCGTTTTATCAGGTGGTAAAATTGCAATACAAACAGGACCTGCATTGTTCTAGTTCACAAAGACAAAACTGCTATGGAACTTCGCCAGAGCATCTTGCAAGACTTTACTTTTGCAGCACAAATCTTATGGAAATGCAATGAAAGATCAGCAAACTTTCAATGCTGTCAGCAGCCATGTTATTCTTTCTCTGGAATACTGTCAATATTGTGAGTTATTTATATGGAAATGAATGAAAAATAATCCTTTTTGGATACATTGTTTCTTTTCTTAACAAAAAATCCTAAAGATCTAGATTTTTGCTCTGATCTTGGATTTTAGTAAAGAAATACACCCTACATTCTTGAGCAAGAGGCATCACGACTTTAGTTATCTATCATTGAATAATAAAAAAATTATTATTATATAGTTTTATTTACAATGCAAAAAGCTTACAAGTATTTGAGAAACACTGTCCTCGCAGAAAGAGCATTTTCTCATAAAAAGAGCTCAGTTAACCCTCAGTAATTCATAACTTGACAATCATAAATTTTAAGTTTGTAGGTAAAAGATATTTTCCACCCTAACATCCAATAATCCAAATCAGTATTTTAAAATGCCAGAATAAAAGACCTAACCAACAACTTGCTGAGGACAGGCTAGGGCACTACTGCTTAGGCTAAAAAAAATAATTCCTTCGGGGAATACAGAAATATCTCAAACCAGTAAAGACAAGTTAAATCCACATTAAAAAAAAAACACTGGAAACAGAAGCTAATCTTTGTACAACACTGAAACACGGTCAAATAGCTTTTTCGCATAGATCGTTCTACATTTTCTTCAAATAATACACTCTACAATATACCTTCTCCAAGTCCTTGCCGAGCACGTTGCCTTCTGGCTTCATCAGAGTCTTTATGAAGCATATTCCTGGGCAAAAAATAACAAACCAAGGTGTTACATTGACAAAATATGTGCCATATAAGCACAACAGGGTCCATCAGCCATTACTTGGTGTGTTTTTGTCATGTGAAAGGAGAACTTTTTTATCATCGTAACTGTATATTATTTTTAAGAGATTTTTTCATGAGTATTCTCTCACCCATCAAGCGCAAAGTGAATTGCCAACTGGTCTACACTCGAAGTTGCTTTGTAACATTTTTCCTGAAAGACAGATATCAAAATTGAAATCAATTATG
>JBBMOI010000003.1:19745000-19790000 GCA_038088405.1 Porites divaricata
ACAGGGATTTAGAAATAGAGAAGGGTCAAGCAGGACTTCCTTAGACTCAACCGCTATAGATGTTGTACTTTATTTTTCTTACACAGTTGAAGGCAAATTTTTGAATTTTTAGAGGTAGACAGTTTTTTTTATTGAGATGAAATGTTTTTAATTCGAGTAATAATAGTAATGGTAATGATAATGATTTTTTCATTGACATGAGTTTTTTTAATTGAAATGAATTTTTTTTAATCGAAATGAACAGGAGCTTGTGAAATGACTTGTAAATAGCGCTTTGACTGAAATTTTTTCTTCTTCAGCGAAATTAATTGTAAATAGGTTTTAGTAGTTAGTTTTGTTATCAATAAAAGGTTATGTCTCTAAAAATTGTTATTATCATTATTATTATTATTATTAAAATTACTATTATTATATCATTATTAAAAATAGCAGTTAAAGTCACACTTTGTATTATATTAGTGACAAATACATGAATCATTGGTCACCCTAGGTTAGAGTAAGTTGGGGTTAAAAGGTTACGAAGACAAGACTCCCATAGTGGGGGTTTATTGGGCTGCATAGTGCATATTTTTAAGCCAGGACTGTATAGCGACTTCCACCATAATGAATGAAAATAGGCCAGTTAGCAAATTATGAAACAAGAAACAATTGGCATTATTTTCAACAGGGACATTTCCATAATGCACCCACTCTACTCGCCCCCCCCCCCCCCCCCCCAAAAAAAAAAATATAGCATAACAGTATAATGTGACCTATTTGATCTATCCAAAAATTTCAAAAAAATTATTGTGGTTGTACTCTGATAAATCAAGTCTGGGTCAACCTTCAATGTTTTAAATACTGTTATATAACAGTAACATTCTGTTCCTTAAAACTCGCAAACTGTCAGATATTGTATTTAAAGCCCTTCTAACTATCCTAGGCAAGTGAACATGTTCCTATTTGTGATAAACAAAGAAAGGTAAATTTTAAGCTCGGTAGAGAAATGAGAAATGATGTGATCAACATGTCACAAGCATGCAATAAAGAAAAATCCGATTCCCTGACAGGAATTGAACCTATGACCGATCTACAAATAGTATATTCCTTTCTTGTAAGGAAAGACTTTCCACACACAGGGAGAGAATTGTAACAAGTTGACGCTTTTCCCGTGAGGACCTTGGGAGGGCCGTTTGTTTCTGAAGTTCCTGCACAGACTAACTACATCACTGAATACTGTATTTAGAGAATCATTCCGCATTATTATAGGGCCAATAACTCCACACAATAATTTTGTGTTCGTTCCACAGGGTTTAATGTACCCGTTTTTGAACAAAAATTCAAGGACATTTCAAGGACTTTCAAGGATACATTTCCCATATTTCAAGGACTCTATTCAATTCAAAAAGAGCCTTAATTCTATGTCTTTTTTTAGTTCTTCCACAACATAGGTAATTTTATCTCGAAGGTCTTTCTGTGTTTGCTCCTTTTCCTTTGGAGTTCTACTTAAATTATAAAGTTAACACCGAAATTCAAGGACTTTCCAGTACCGACCGCAATTTTCAAGGACTTTCAAGGCCTTGAATTTTTACTTTAAAATTCAAGGATTTTTAAGGACTTTCAAGGTGTGTGCAAACCCTGGTTCCAAGTCTGTTCGCCAGACGACCTGAAATGACCCATCCCCTCCCTGCAAAAATTGGCCCCATTGAAGGGGAATGGGACACACAAAGCCTCCTGGGAGTTCTGTCTGCCATTTTGTCTTTTTTTGACATAGACAAAGGCATTTCTTGATTGGGTGTTGCCCTCATGGGCAGCCCAATAAAAATCTGAAATATAATAAAAATGATTTAACCAAAGCAATATTAAATCATCTCTTGTTTTAGTAAAAATGTAAAATTGGTAAATAGACGACAAAATAAAATTCACACTATTTAGTTAACCAATGCTTTTCCTTACATGTACAATAAGTATATGGGATTAGACAACCAGTGTGAAATGCAAAATTTGATTACGAGAAAAGTGAACAAAATGTGTAAATCAATGACACAAACTAACAACTTTTGAAAAGATGGTTGCAGATGATCGTTCTTTTGGGTTCTGTTTAAAAATAAATAAATCTTTTTCAATTCTAGAAACAATGATTGCTATATATGTATTTTCATAAAAAAAAGTGAAATTTAAATAAGACTGAATTGCTGTTTATAAATTTTAATCATTCTACCTGCATCCACTCATCCAGGTCATCCCCAACCTGTGTTGCATCATCATCCTCCTAACAAGGTTATTCAGATCAAACAGGTCAAATACTGAATTCAAGTAATCAATGCCCCTTGATATCACTTGTTTTTCTCCCTTTGGACATAACATTATACTACCCCAAACAAGTGCAGCAGTATCCTTCATTTATTATACTCATTTTTTGCCCTCATGGCCATCATGCGGATAGCTCTTCTCCAGTACATTGATAGTATTACCATATTAGATTAAACACTTAACTTCAAATTAGCACTCATCTCAAATAAGCACCCATCCCTTTTGAGGAAAAGTTAATTTAGCATCCAGCCTTGATAAAGCACCAATGCCAACCCACCACCCTTCCCTCCAAAAAAAACTGAAGTGGACTTAAGAAGAGTACTTTGGTTACTATTTCTTTGCTGTCCTATCTACTTCTCTTTGACTGACCCATTTGCAGACGTTACACTGTGAGACATCTACACTGTACTAGGCAACATCAGAGAGTTCACTTTGGCACATCCCCACGTCTTGCGATTATTTACTGTTTTGTTGGGAAATTAACTAACTACTTGCTGAAAATAATGAAAATTATATATCAGCACCCAGCCTAAACCCTTGAGCTCCCACTCTTAAGGCCTAACAATTTCATAAGCACTCAGGATGCCTGATGGAATCAATATGGTGTTCTTCTCTTCGGATAGGTCACTGGATGGCAAGGTTCCAAATAACAGCTACACAGGAGAGCAGTAGAAACATCTTGAACTATATTGTTTCTACAGCCCCCCATGACCCCTCCTTTTTAACTACAGTACTCTTGTGTTCCCTCAGGATAGTAACCCACTAGTAGTGACAGATACATGTACCTTTTTCTTGGCTTTTGTAGCGGCTGTTTTGCTGGTTGACTTCACAGCTGCATTTGAAGCAGTAACTCCAGGCTTCTTCTCCTAGCAAGAAAATTTAAAATGCATAACACAAGAGTAATATTTTTCATCAGAATTAATGCCAGCACTGAGGAAGTGAATTTTAAAAAATGATGGGTATATTTTGTTTCCAAGTTCAAGGTGCTTGCATAACAGCCTTACTAATGACCTTACTGGTCATTTCAATATAAACCTCATCAGTAATCAGTTGAGATTGAAATAGCTTTGCTTAGTTGGCTTATAGAATGAAGAGTATTCACAACTGCTGTGGCCGCACTAGGGGACTTAACCAAGTTATTTCCAATTACCTAATTAAAGTTAACCAGTTTAAAATATCAGCGAGTGCAGCCAGGTTGTCTTCAGTCTTAACCGGGTTATGCAAATTAAGCAAGAACAATAGATTTTCTTAACCAGGTTAGGTTTTTTTAAACCACCTCACAAGGTAGTTTAATGCAAGTTAATGTTATCAATCAGTCAATCATCTCCGCCTACGCGTGAGAATGTTCCAAATTTTGGCTTTATCATGCATGCAAGCAAAACCGTTTCGAAAATTACTTCATCTTTAGCCAAAAGTTCAGCTTTTCTTTCTTATAAACACAATTATTGAGTTAAAACTTTAAAGAAGTCAACCTCTTTTTATCAGTGATACAGGTTCAAATTTTGTCAGTCACTCTGAGGCGAGTGTTATGAGGGACCCAAGCGGGTGAAAAAACAAAACCACACAGCATTGAATAACTTTGTGAAAGTCTAAATTGAGTCTGGCCGGTGATAAAAATTAACCCGGTTAACCTCTTTTAACCACGTTACTTTCCAAAGAATTTTTTACCGGTTTTTTCAAAAAACTAACCTGGTTAACTAGCCAAGTGCGGCCGCAGCCAATATATGTTTTTCTTGTTTTGTGAATATGATTTAAAATACTTTAAAGTTTCACTGCTAAAGTTTGCATTAAAACAGCTTTCTATCAAAACACATGATTTCTTTATGGATGATCCCAAAGCAGTCATTCCAGGGGTCACCAGTAGGTGCATTAGTGCGGTACAAGTACATTTCTTGTAGCATTAAAAAATGGTTTGATTATCAGATTTTGATAATGCAGTTATTACAAGATTTGGCTTGTTTTAGTAGCACTTCCCAGTTACTGGTTTTTAACCAGGCAGCGTCCATGCTGGTGGACAAAACAATTAAAAAAAACTCTTATTGCAGAATTTTTATGAAGAAAGAGGTTAGGTTAGTTCCAAGTGGAGGAAAATGCTTTTTTTTCTTATGTCCACTAGCATGGCTGCTATGACATACATGTATCAGCTGAAAATCAACAATATGGATTATCATATTATAGAACTTTACATAAGCCTGTGCATGAACAGGAATTGTTCACAATAAATACGCATTATTTGGTGTCTCTGCCAATTATGGAACTATAATCTGAAAATCATTTTGTAAATACTTGAATGTAGAATGACCTTAAAAACATTATCATTGGTCTTAAGTACAGAAAACAGGGCAAATTTTCTAAGTATATTCGTCAATGCGGCTCAGCAGCTCAGTGGCTTGGCAGTCATGACTGATGAGCCACCAAGCAATCGAGCCACTAAACCATATAATCTCGACTGACGAGCCATCGAGCCACTAAGATATAATTATATGTTGCAATTAATTCTTAATCCCAGGTAACTTTTGCTTTTCTTTTGTGTTTGGTTATGGTAATGTATGCTAATGAAGTTGAAACAAAGGCAAAATAAAAATTACCTGAGATAAAAAATTAACTACAACATATACCTTGACTTTAACTTGTTCTTTAAATTTTGTATTTTAACGTTTTTTTACATCTGC
The DNA here is from genome assembly GCA_038088405.1 of Porites divaricata. Classification (NCBI taxonomy): domain Eukaryota; kingdom Metazoa; phylum Cnidaria; class Anthozoa; order Scleractinia; family Poritidae; genus Porites; species Porites divaricata. The sequence goes on from JBBMOI010000003.1 coordinate 19,749,965, forward strand.
CTCATACTTATATGCTTTATATCTTTCTCGTTCTTTAAACACTTGTCATGACTAGCGAGCCACAGAGCCACTTCTGCCTAAGACCTTGCAATATGGCCATGTTTTCTGTAGTTGCTCACATGGATGTGTTTTAAATCATTCCTATGCTGTATGCAGGAAAATGGCATTTGATGATTTTATTGTTTTCCTTATGGAACATATTACTATAAATTCTTTGGAGTAAGGCAGCAACTAGAATGCACTCAATACAGACATCACCGTTCCGTCATTTGAAGACACCTTTTAAATAAAGGTTGCAAGAAAACAAACATGGCGGACACCAAATTGCAGCAATTGTTACTCAGATAGAGATGATTATGTACCCGGAAAGAAAGAGAAAACTTACCACCTTTCCAGCTTTTACATTTAATTTCTTCATTTCTTCGTAGAGTTCGATTAATTTATTGCGTTTTTTGCCTCTTAACTGAGGAAAATGTCACCACAAACTGCACATCAGAAAAGCTCACTTCAAAAAGCTTGAGAAGTTCCAGTTCGTGTTTCCCTGGTAACAGGCATAGGCTACCAAGCTACAGGCATGGTTACATAGCCGAACAAAGATGGCGACCAACTCTGACACTGATGACAGTGATGGTATGAACAACAGTGACGATGAATGTTTAGAGGCAAAGAAGAAATCGTGGGCCGATTCAAAAGTTCTTTCAAGAACAAATGAAGGTATCAAAGAAGAATTGAAGGGAAAGTTTTGCCTCTTGTCGTATGGAAATTTTTTGCTCCAGACGAGATTAGCACTTGACAGTCAAACGGCCAAAGTACAGGATATTAACGACGAGGGTCATTACGCAGATGATAAAAGTTACTTACAAGGGGAATTTTACGGGAATCAGGAGAGTGATGAAGATGTGGGTTTTGCAGGTGACCTTGCTCAGGAATTCAATCTTACACCTTCAGACAATGTCGGTGACCATAAGAGAACCTTCGCAAATAACTATGAACTGGGGATACGGGTTGTTCCAAGTGAGCGATTTGTTCGAGAAATAACAGATTTAAAAAAACAAACAGAGGAAGAAGTAGATGAATAATATATTATTGTAAATGCCTCTTACGGTACCTTCCCTGGGTGGTGTACCGCTAGATCGTAAACTTTTATCCCATGCCGGAGGGTGGAGGGCGTAGTTGGCCCAAGGGATATTCTCAGGGGAAAGCAATTGAACTGGGAAATTTTGAGAAGATGTGTGCCAGTGAACCCTGGACCCTTTAACCTATACCATACTATACTGATTGCTAGAGAATTTTCATGCACAGCTTTTCCTTTTGCAGTCAAGTCTTTATAGTGGCGCATGGCTTGGTAGCTTGTTGGTTTGGCCTCTAACCAAATAACCTGCATAGCAGGCACTTAAGTTTGTTTTTTAGAGCGAAGGAAGAAATCTTGAGGACAGGCGAGGGGAGAAAAGGATTGGAGGTGCTACAGAGACCCTGGTTTTCCATTTACACCCTCAATTTAATAACGCGACAGTACTACATTAACTGACAAAAAATTGATTGAAAGCAGATCGTATAATGGCATGAGACCAACATCAGACCCAAAGAGAAAAATAACCTTTTGAATTTTTGTCATATCTACATAGATAAAATTATGTAATGAGCAAATGCAACAAACAGGCTTACCCAAGGCCTGTCCAGGCTTTTGTCAACCAAAGATACTGCTATATTCATGTTGATCAATGATAGGGATTTGGGTGAAATTCATTGATTCGTCAATAGGACAATTGCACGATGACGATATTTGACTACAACTACCAGAATTCATTTCGGTTTTGCTTTGTTATTTAAATTTGTCAATCCTGCTGAGGATTAAAGAACAATAGCCTTAATTTGCACAAGAAACAACAAACTCAAGGATTCTGGTAGTTGTAGTTAAATGACGTCATCGTGCAATTGTCCTATTCATTCATCGATTGTTGCTTCAGCTGATACTTACAATGATATACTTTCCTTGCTATATTTCTTTTAAACAGTCCAGTTTTTCTTTCAAGTCACAGGCTGACATTCCCGTAGAAGTTACCTCGGCTGCTTGATCCCTAGCTTGATCCTGAATTATGCTTTGCAACAGGGAAATAATGACAATGCTTGCGAAGACAGTTCCAGTCTTCACATCCCAACACAAGTAACTGAAAAATTACACTTACTCTGAACTGAATTGGCAACATTGCCAAGAGATCTGTACCAAAAAAAATGGCACAATGCTCTTTGAAAATGAGAACCGAAATAAAAAATCTCTCTGAGCTAAGCTCTTTTAACTTCTTGAGAGCATGATTCAAACAGTCCTTCAGCCATTGTCATGTTGCATGTGTGATACAAGAAGACCTGAATGGACTGAAAAATATGCTTTGAGGTGACAGACTAACTCCCAAGAGGCATTCTTAGCCAATGGCACTACGCACCGCCAGAGATTGTAGAAAACGGAAGACAAAGGTTTGGGCCTTCGCTGCAGGCACCTCCTCTCCCCTTCACGTGTTCTCCTTGCATGGCCTTTAAAGAAAATAACCAGTGCCTGCTACACAGGCTATTAACCAAATCCTGCTATGTTCATTAAATTGAAGCATTTTTTTGATTTCCATAAGATTGGTGGCATATTACTAAGTTTTTCATACAGTTGGCTGCAAGGAAATACAGGAAAGGAAGAAGACTGAATTTACTTTGCAAGAATGCTGAAATGGATAAAAAAACAGCCCAATATCCCTAGCCTGTGTAGCCAGTATGATTATTCTACAGGGACGTTTTTTGTATCTGCTCAGGCTTTTAAGTGTTGAGAAGAATAGGGAAGAGTCTAAAAAGCACACCCATCCCCCACTGTGTCTCGCCCCCCACCCCCCCACCCCAGTAGCTACAATGTCCTAAACGTATAAATGTTATGTGGTTAGCCTGACTGACTTTAGAAGTCTCACAATAAAAAGATTGCTCACCTTGCCCATTTTGCTTAATTCCCTTGCCTTTTCGCGTGATAGGAGGATTTTTTTGTTATAGAATTTCCATCTTACCCCTTCACGCCCCACCCCACTCCCCCAAGAATAATACTCAGCGTGCTCATGACACGCCACACCTTCGGTGAAAATGATCAGCGGTAACTCCCACGAGGGAAACTTAAAGAGGAGAGGTTTGTTGTTTTCAATCAGCAATTTTTACGTGGATTTTCCCTTCAAAAATGTTACTAGCGGTGAGAATACGAACTTTTTCCAGCATCTTTAACAGGCTTTTGAAGAATAGACGCCTGACATTTGCGGCTTGTTCGCACAGCCGGGCGAACGCGGAAAGCGATCACGTTCATGTGCTCAACAAACCTTACCCTCGAGACGATATGACCAACATAACCACGAGCATTTTAGCAAAAGTCGGGAGAAATCTCCATCACCAAAAAAATCATCCTCTGGGAATTTTAAGAAATAAGATTCAAGAACACGTGTATGCTGCTTACAGAACTCGCTGGGGTGGACCGATGTTTACCATGGTGGATTACTTGTCACCAATAGTGACGGTAGAACAGAACTTCGATAGCTTGCTAGTCCCCAAAGATCACGTTAGTCGCGCTAAGAATGATAACTTTTACATTAATTCAGAGTTTCTGCTCCGGGCACACACTTCAGCGCATCAGAGAGACATTATCAAGAGCGGACTGGATGCGTTTTTGCTGACAGGTGATGTGTACAGGAGAGATGAAATTGACTCTTGTCATTACCCAGTTTTTCATCAAATGGAAGGTGTCAGGTTGTTTTCTCAGCATGAGTTGTTCGCACAATACAAGGTGAACATATCTTGTTTTACAATAACAGAGTGATTTCTTGCACACTGATTGGTCGAGAGCTATGTTCGATAAGAGTACAGACCATAGAAATGGTGTGATGTTTGGGCAATGTTATTTTAAAAAAACAAATCGACAACAATTTTTCATGGTCTGTTCTCTTATCAACCATAGAAATGATGTCAAAATGTTTAAAACTTTGCATTGAAACCACTCACCTGCAGCTCATGAACTTTTTGATGTCATTACGGTTGATAAAGTACAGACCATGGAAAATTGTTGGTGATTTGTTAATTACCCTGTAGCTTGTGATCAGGTGTCTCAATAGCATATAAGGTGTAAAAATTAAAAATAGCTGTAAGTATGTGGGAGGGGAATGATTGGGAGAGGGAAAGGTGTGGGGAGTTATGTGGAAAAAATATCCATGCTGCTGTTCCAGGGACTAGTGGTGTGGTGCAGATTGTTTGGTGGCATCATAAAATGTTGTGTCCATAGACTCTCCCTACCAGTTTTAAACTGCGAAACAGTTGTCTTGTTTTGATGATGATGATGTTGTTGTTGCTGCTGTTGTTCTCAAAATCTGTCTTTCACTAAGTTCTTGCACCAAGCGTGCAAGCCTCACTCGTTTATTTCACCCTTGCTCCAGACCTTTTGTTTGATAATTGCTCACATTCTTGACCTAATCCTTAACCAATACTTCTCTCCCAAGTCTTACTGTATATTTTTACCCTCAATACTGACCTTTCATTGGATAAGACTGCTTTATGGGTTAAAACACAAAGAAAATAATGAAGAGATCTTGATTGACCTACGTGACCCTTGATCACAATTAAAGTTCTCTCATTGCTTTGCAAGCCTTTATGGCGGAAAGGCAAATAGAGTAAAATGTAAGGTCATCCTTTCCTTTAACCTTAACACTGTGGTTATTTGTTATAAGGAACAAATGTAGCTAAAACTTTCAAAGACAAAACAAAAGAGGATAAAATAATCCTGAGAATTCTATGGATGAATAAAATGACCCACTAACTGAGGACACTAGCTGGCACATAAATACTAAAAATAATAATAATGTACATTTGTAACTTTATTATTTTTGAAATTTGTTTCATTTAAAAAAATTAAATATTGCTCTTGCTTCATGGTTGTTCTTGCCAGTATCATGATCATTAGTGACCATACTGTCATATGTGGTTATAGGGTCTGTAACTCATGCAAATTGTACTTTATTTTCTGTACCTGTTTTCTGTTTTATACAAATTAAAGATTGTGAAGTATTTATAGCCTTTTGTCCATCTTGAAGGATCCACTAGAGATTTTTGGCAATGACAAGAACCAAACGCAAGAGAAACAGGCCATACACACATTGGAAGCAGTGAAGTTAGTTGAGTACAGTCTCAAGCAGACCCTGATGGGGATAGTAGAGCATCTGTGTGGGGAGGGGGTGGAGATGAGATGGGTTGATGCATACTTTCCCTTCACCCACCCCTCATGGGAACTAGAAGTCTTGTTTGAAGGTGAATGGTTGGAGCTTCTTGGTTGTGGTGTAATTGCACATGATGTGCTTGTAAAAGGTATGTTAAGGTTACTTTTGGCAGACACTAGCCTGATACACCATTCACACCTGAAATTCCCAAGCCGGGGAACCATGCATGTATCTCCTGTATGGAACTACTTTTCATATCATTGATTTTATTTTGCAAAGATAAAAACTACTTTGTACAAGAAAACAGGAAACATGATACACTGATACGTCATTCACACCTGAAATGTAATATTGATGATGATGAGATTTATGTGTTATGTAGAAAAAATATGACAAGCTCATTTCAAGCATCAAACTTGTCATGTGTCAAATGTAATGCATAAGTAACTATAATTTGTTTGACTGGTAAGCATTGTAGATCATTGTACATTGTGAAAATGAATTGAGTGTGACTAATTAAGTTCGACGTTTGAATCAACTGTTGAACTTACATCGTTTGGGTCGATCCAAATAGTTATTAAGTTCGGTGCATGAAAAGTTTGACATTCGAACTGGGTCTTTTTGTGAGTTTTAACTTTGTTTTCATTTTTAGGTGGTGCTGAGTGTAAAATAGGCTGGGCATTTGGAATAGGACTTGAGCGTCTAGCTATGAGACTTTTCAAGATCCCTGACATTCGACTTTTCTGGAGTGAGGATCTAAGGTTTATCTCCCAGTTTGCAGAAAATGAGGTGGCTGAATTCAAGCCTTTTAGCAAATACCCTCCCACCTATAAAGACATGGCCTTTTGGGTGCCTGATGATTTCTCTGCCAATAATCTGTTCGATGTGGTCCGTGGGGTGGCTGGTGACATTGTGGAAAAGGTACAATAATCATAATGATTGGAGTGTAGAACAGGAAGAGAGAAAACCAATCACATGTTAAATAGCTGGGGAAGACTACTGTATAGAGGCCCAGTGTTTGGGTAAAATTCCGACATGCGACATGGCGTTGAAATAATTACATAAGACAAATGAAATGGTGACATGAAGGAGGATGAAACTTTGACAGCAATTAGGAAAATCGCAAATATAGTAGTTTAATACCGACAGTGACATGGCCGCCTCTTCAATACGCAAAACAACACTTTTGAAATTCAGACTAGAGACGTGGGTTCCCTCCCTCTTCCCCCACCCTTAGAAGGCCTCTGTATATGCACAATGAAATGTCCAGCAATTTTTAGCTCTTTTTAGGTTCTAATAAAGTAACAATATATGTCTTCAGTAGTGAATATTCAGTTTTAAATTGATTCAATCTCTCATTCTTTTAATTGTTTGTGAGCATTATTTTGCCTGAAATAAGACAATTGGCATTAAACTGAGCTTACTTTTGTCACAGAAAAAAAAACATATTGAAGATATGGTGGTCTGGTCCTCTTTATGCCTATAGCATTTATACTTGTTTAAACTTGTGAAATCCTGTCTCTGTGACCTGGCAGTCTTGTTGTGGGAGCCCAAACAATAAGGCAGGCACTTGCTTACATTGAAATATAACTGCTGACCATAGGGACCGTAATTTTGGAGCAAACAAAATCTTTTACCAGGATTTTCTGGACATCTCCCTGCTTAAGTTTTCTAATTAAATAATAGCACATCTGGGGGGGGGGGGGGAGGGGGGCTGGGGTATTAGTGATAGGCGATGGTACTTTATCCCAGGGTTAATCAGTCTCTTTATGCCTTTGTAGATGGAGCTTATTGACAAATTTACACACCCCAAAACCCAGCAGGAGAGCCAGTGTTACCGAATAACCTACAGATCCATGGATAAAACCTTAACAGATGCAGAAATTAATAGCATCCAAGACTCTGTCAGAGAGGAAGTAGAGAAAAAACTAAGCGTTCAGCTCAGATAGATTAGCAAATTAACTCAACCACTTGATCATACGTTGTCGAATACGGGCGTTTAGGATCACTTCTTACTGGCTTTAGCTGTAAACTCTAAGCAGGATTAAAATCCAGATTAATGAGCAAGCGTGTTTCAATTGCACCATATAAATGTAACAAACTCAATGCGGTCAAATTTTCAGAGTAGTGCTTGCTAGTATAAAGGTTCGTATGTTGAAGTTAACCTTTGAAGATAAGGAAGAGAGATACCGTCTTTAGCTGAAGGTCAAGTCTTTGATGCCATGTCTTTGATGCTCTACAACCTCTGGCACACAGCAGTGACACAGGATTTCTCTCTCTCTCTCCTGGCCGCCCGTTTAGGGGCAACGGGGGGCGAAGAGACCGCTTATACTTGAGACTAACAGGACACTCTACTTCGTAGATTATAGCTTAGAGCCCCCTAACGGGTCCGGGAAGATCACCTGGCCAGCTCCTACCGAGGGCCTGCTAGCAGAAAATTACACCGTGTAACGAAAAAGCGGCAACAGTCCTGCTTCTGTTATGGCAATTGTCCGAAAAGGTGGCGAAAGTTGGTGGAGATGTAAAATCTTCCAGACGAGATGTGCGCTGAACTTGAGTAACAAAGAACGTGAATTTTGGAGTTTTTCGAGCAGTCTCATTAAATTTATTCTCATTTGTTGAATTTTTATTGATTGACAAGTGCTTTGTTGTATTAAAAGTTGTCTTGACAAGTTGTTGATTTGGAAATGAAAGATTTGAGAAAGACTGCGCAGTTTCTCCGAAAACCTATTGGTTACATCGGCCATGATACATGCTTTTTAATTTGACGTCAACTATTTTTTTGTGTCGTGAAACAAGCTTTGCACAAATTGCAGACCTATTTCTTGAAGGCGCGCGCGCAAATCAGATGTAGTCGATGAAAAACAGATGTAGTCGGCGAACTCATTTATTCAACCATCTGTACATCGTGATCACTATGAGTATATTTTCTTTCCGAGAACTATAGGGGACTGGAACTGTTTATTACCTGAAACCAGGGCACTTAATTATTCAGCATTTTGCAGAGCAAAATTATTTTAAGTTTTGTTTTAAGTATAGCGATTTCTTAATTATATATTTAATTTAATTTTTTATTTTTATTTTTATTTCTTAACCCTTCTTGATGTGTAAAACGTTGAAGAGTAATGAAGCAGATAGATAGATCAAGAAAGAGTAATTGAAAGTACGTTTAAGAACATGGAGTGGAGAGGATGTTGCCGCGAATATAGAGCTTTGGTAACTGCAATTCAAACTCGAACTAACTTATGGACAAATTAAGTAACCCGTCCCTACCGTCTTTAAATTTTCAGGAAAGGATTTCTGTATATCTTTTAAAGATACTTAGACAAATCGTACTTTTTGCGTATTTTGTCTCCATTGATTACGGTCTACTTGATTAAAATTTTATTGCCCCCTTAACATATTACTCCCGACAAAAATCCTCATTAAATTTTGTTCATATTAAGTGCAAATACTGTTAGGTATCCAAGCTGGGCTGAGGTACGGATATGTGAGGTACCCCTCCTGAAACCGCTGTTTATTCCTCTTGTCCAGGAGGGGTTTGACTGCCGAGTGTAGTCGATTGTAGTGTTTCAGGACAATAACACTGCTCGCTTGATCACTGAGACGCACTCCGTAGTCGAACAGTCGATCCAGACGCAGTGAACCCAAACTCATTGCTACACCGGCTTGAACCTGCAATGAAACAATTTTTTTAAAAAATGGAGAAAACACACCGGTTTTGTTCCCTGGGTGTGGGGCTACTCCCATGTATGGGCTACATAGGTATGTTCCGTCTGAAAGGGTATGGTTTTGAGGATCTCCATCCGTAAAAAGGGTAACGTATCATTTTTACCCTTGTTGGTGTTGAGTTCCCGGTGTGATCCATAAATAGGGTATTATTATATCTGAATTTGGTCTGATTTTTCAGGCTTGAGGGTATCAGTTTTCTTTTTTGTCATCCTAAAATAGGATCAAGACTTTAGGCGGTACACATCTATCCGAAATTTATGGCAATGCCCCCTCCCCCGATTTTTGCCTCTGGAATAGCCCAGGTAACAGTTGTTGGTGGAAGCAACGCTGCACGGGTTGACCTAGTTTTGAGACAATCCTCTCTGCTTACGTGAACGAATATTTTTGTAGGGTGCATAAAAAAAAGAAAGAAAGTTCATCCTCAGCCTCTCGTATTCACTCACAGGCTAGGATACCCAGCGGGTTACTGTAAAATGGTCAAGCAGTAGATCATGAGATTACACAAAAATCCGTGCGTCCCGCGAGAAGCGCGACCTGCTCGCCCTTACGTGGTCACCCGTGGTCATTACCTTCGCTCCGGTCCCCTGATTTGTCACGTTTTAACAGCCAAACACAAAGGACCTTGTTGGCAAGGCAATTGTAACAAGAGGTAACACAGACGAGAGATGAAAACGCTTTGATTCCATCGATGAATCACAGTCTGTCAAGTATCAATTGTTGGTTTTCACATGACGTCACTAAAATTCAAACTACAAAACTATCGATCCTACTGAGATTTTACTTTCATGGTGTATTATACCAGCTGAAAACTAATTTTCAAACAAATTTTCACTTCAAAAGGGTTCTTGGTTTTGTAATAGAGTACGCTTGAATTTCTAAAGTTTTGCGTGACGCAGCATTTACATGACGGCCGAGAGAGCTGTCATTTAGGTTAAAAAAGTGACTTTTTTTCGAGAACTTTTGCTATCTAAACAGTTCAGGTATTAGAAAAAGTATTAATTTCATGTTTATGAGTTCCTCTAGGGGTAAATTCACGCTTTTGTTGCAAAACTCGGTAACAGATGTTTCTGTTGGTTTCCGTCCGCCATGCTGGAGCTCATCCGGATGAGCTCCAGCATGGCGTCTTCCATACAAAGCTCTATAAATTTGGGTAAAACATTTCCTCGGATATCTCGTATACGAATTATTCCTTCGACCCAAATCTTGGCGAGGGTCTTTGTATACTTACCTCCTTTCATTTCCAAGATTCTGGACTTTATCTGTCTAATGGTTTTGATTTTTATTTTGATCTATTTTGAATGGCGTGACACTGAAAACCAGCAATTACTTGATCATCGCTTGGTATACATTCCATAATTAGTTAAAATTTACTTTCTTTACTTACTGCCGACACAAATCCGTTTGGCAGTCGGTAAGCGTTGAATACTTCGGGTGCCACCCGTTCGTCGTCGTAAATCTTCGTGGGCATATTGGGCGTGAATGCCCCGTAAGCCGCGATTGGGTAATTAACAGCAGTATGCTGTGCACTTGCAGTCCAGATGAGACGGGTAAAAATATCTACCAACAATACCTTGGAGTTAATTGCGGGTGGAAAACCACGAAGCTGGAATGAAAACCCCAACAAGAAATTATATTTTTAGCAATCTTATTTTCATTAATTATCCGCATATAAGAAACAGCATTTTTCCAAGTTGGCTCAAAATGGTTCTTACATTAATAGCGTTTTGTTGGAAAGTTTTCTTCAACAGGTTCGTACTTCCTCAAAGAAAAATACTTTTTTCCTTGAAAAGCTTGCAGATTTCGAGTGCACAAAGCCTAGAACAGGATCGTACTTCAGCGGTTGTTTAATAGAATTCGCTCCTCTGACAATAAAAACTCAAATCCGGTAAAAAATTTACCGTGATTGGCAAATAACAAATTACTGAGTTTATTTGTACCTTTCCTTTGCCGCCACTACTCCCTAGTCCTTGGGCAGACATTTCGTTAGCAAAGCCTTGGATTTCGTGATCCTTCAGTACATCCTTGTCAGCGGCGTAAAAGCTGAATGTAAAAGTAACTTGTTTGATATCCGAAATATCTTTAACCTACGACTTCTACGGAAAACCGCGGTCTGTGATTGGTCATGGCCACAAAGACTGAAAACTTTCAACAGTAGGCAGATTAAGCGAGGATAACGCGAAGACAATTAACAACTGCGAGCAGGCCTAAAAACTGACTTGACCCCACGATAGTAGAGCAGCAAACTGAGCAACGAACTGGTCGTGTTCACTCCTTTTTGCGCGATTTCGCGTTTTCTTTTGATGTTAAGTAGTCTTTGCTAAATCTGCTTATTCTAAGGTCACCTGAAGCCAACAATTTGAATTTTAGGGGGGTGTTTACATGAGAAAACTCGCACCGGCGCGAGTTTCATGCCGGAATGACTTTTTTATTTCGTAGCGCGTTTACATGATGACTGGGTCATTTCGTATCTCGTTATTTGAAGGTACACTTCATGTTGATAAAATAAACGTGTGATTCAAAATCGCAAACATTACGCATGCGCTACTCGTTCCAGTCTACCGGCAGACCGATTTCCCACCGGAACGGGTGAACGTTTCGCGTTTACATGATACCGTTGCGAAACCTCGTACCAACCTCGTTCCCAGGGTTCTCTCCTACCCGCCCCATGGAGCGAGAGAGACAGAGGGCGCTTTCCATTCAACAAAAATTCCGGTTTGAAATTCAGGAAATTTTACGTGTTCAATGGAACGGTTCATTCCGGTTGCACAGACCCGACCCAAGCCACCGCGCGCTTGGTTATTGTTCTTGCAAGCAGGATACAAAAGAGTGGTACTGGGGACAACAATTTTGTCAAATGGAAAGGGACATTTCGGTCCGACCGACCGAAATGACTAGACCGGTCAAAGAGGACCACCTTCAAAGCTGGTCCCGAATATTCCGGTCGGACCAAACCGAAATGGTCCGTTCCATTTGATGTAGCAACCGAAATTACCGGAATTTTTGGTTGAATGGAAAGCGCCCAGAGACCCTGGTAAACGCTGGTCACGTGTCTCCCAGAATCTGGGAGATTACAAACAAACGATTTGGGGAAGGGGCAGGTAAGTGTGAGATTTGTCCCTACAGATCGTAGACAGGTCAGTGTAGCCATGAAACTGTATACCTGACCTGTTCTACGCCGAAATTAATGCACAAAATCCTTTGGCAGCGAAAGCGTAACTTCCTGCAGAATATCTGGATGTTAATTGGGTGTTTAGCAGCGATGCTTTCATTTCGGACATGCAACGGAAATCGCGGAGGATTCACCGTTTGTGCAGTCAAAAATAATTTAGGTATCCTGGTAGTAGGATTCATACCGAAACGGACTAGATTTGAATTGCCGTTTCTATGTTGTGGGGGCCACTTAAGGAAACAAATGTACAGTATCTGTATGTGTTTTCAAGACTAGCTACCATTATGGAGGGCGCCGAAATAATGTATCAAGCGTTGCTGTCCTCACCGACCTTGAAGCAACAGGAAGAGAGAATACGCGGCCCGGACAGTCAGGCTGATTGTTAGCTATTGTTCAAATCGAAAGAGGTAAAGAGAATCTTGAAAGAAAATATTTTTAGCTAAGGCTCTGTTTTTTTGCAGTTTTTTTTTTTGGGTCCTCGTTTATAATTATCAGGATGGCGGTAAGCTTTTTTGTAAACAAATATGATATGGCTTGCACGACTGCCAACCGTTTATTGTTCCGTCCTTATTAATTTTCTGGATGTCTTAGGTATGCTTTAGAGGATTTTTCGAAATCACTGAGCCACATGTGTTTTTAAATAAAGTTTTCATATGGACCATAAACAAGAAAGCCTTTCGCTTGGAAGGTTATGTTGTCTGTTTTGTCTCTGTTTATACTATTTCCTCTTGTCTTCCATGTCGCGTTTGCACATAATTATTTTTATCTTTGATCTATTTACCACTTTTCTTTTGCCGCATCATAACAAAGGTTAAGGGGTGGAAATTGCTGACATTTTAGGCTATAGCTTTCCGCGAAGTCACTAGATTGATCGTAAATGTGTTAACTGAATTCCTTGCTCTCAATGTAACTGCCATGTTTTGTCACGGGGTTTTGTCACGCCGAACCGCTAAGACCGCAAATGGTGTAGGTTTATTTGGCCCGATTACCAGCCGCTGTCAGACAAGCATTGAAACTTTCGACATACAGGGATTTTACCTTCAAAAAATTAACTCGCTTGTGTATAACGCAAGATCGTAGATTTTTAGCGATTTGTGTTATCGGTTAAACGGTCTTTAACCTGCGACAATGCTAGTTTTTTTTTTCCTTCTCTGGTAATTCACTTGTTTATCTGATAGTTTGGTTTAGGCAGAAATTTCCCTTAGTTTCAGTTATAGTTGTAGTAGGGTTGGCAAATCTATCTTGCTGTTGCGACCACTGAGTGAACGTTGCGAATAAACCAGACACAAAAAGTGCGAGACAAAGGACTCCTCCCTCAGAATTAATTTTGGTCTGGAGCCACGTGACCAGCGTTTACCAGGGTCTCTGTCTCTCTCGCTCCATGGGGCGGGTAGGAGAGAACCCTGGGAACGAGGTTGACCTCGTACCGGAGTGAAATCTCGCCCCGGTGCGACAACCGGGGTGAACTCACGCCGGGGCGACTCGCGCCGGCATGACATTTTGTGGTGGTATCAAGTAAACAAATGTAGAGCCATGAGAGGGAACAGGAGTGAACTCGCCCCGGCGCGAAAGTCGCCCCGGTGTCATGTTAACACCCCCTTATTTTGTGTTGAGTTTCACTTTCTTTATACTAGATGCATGGTAGTTTGTTATTTTATTTTCTTGAAATCTGTTTTGTCCAAAAGATACTGCTTAATGGGCACTAAATTTCTAACGTACCTAAAGTAATAAAATTGCATTTAATCGTAATTCCAACGTTGCTAAAGTCAACTTGTTTGAAACAGGCTAGGGTAGTGCAAGTACTTTGCTATTTAATCTGTACTCACAAGTTTACTATGTCTTTCATGAGATCCTCAATTGCTTTGTAAATTATCTCCCCGTCGTCTCTGTACGGAAAATATGGCAATTTGTTGCGGTCATCAATCCCACGAGCCTGATAAAACAAGCCGGAAAAGAGCCAGACATTAGGAATCTTTAAGGTGATGTACACGATAACACATAACATGCACGCGTGAAGGTATTATCTGCCAAGTTATCGAATGGGGAAATTATTACTGCCCATAACTTGGTGATGATGATGACCACCATAACGGTGATGATCATGGTGACAAGGATGACGATGATGATGTTGTTATTGTTGATGATGATGATGCTGATATGATAATGATGATGAAGATGATGATGGTGGTGGTGGTGGTAGTGCTGACGATGATAATGATAGTGTTGGTGGTGGTGGTGTTGACGATGATGATAATGATAGTGGTGGTGGTGTTGACGATGATGATAATGATAGTGGTGGTGGTGGTGGTGTTGACGACGATGATGATGATGATAATGAGAGTAGTGGTGGTGGTGGTGTTGACGATGATGATGATGATGATAATGATAGTGGTGGTGGTGTTGACGATGATGATAATGATAGTGGTGGTGGTGGTGGTGTTGACGATGATGATAATGATAGTGGTGGTGGTGGTGGTGTTGACGACGATGATGATGATGATAATGAGAGTAGTGGTGGTGGTGGTGTTGACGATGATGATGATGATGATAATGATAGTGGTGGTGGTGTTGACGATGATGATAATGATAGTGGTGGTGGTGGTGGTGTTGACGATGATGATAATGATAGTGTTGGTGGTGTTGGTGTTGACGATGATGATAATGATAGTGGTGGTGGTGGTGTTGACGATGATGATGATAATAGGGAGCTTAAGCAACTACGACGACGACCACAACGACGACTTCAAAAAAACAATAGGTTTAATCATAATCAAAACAACAGCTCTGCACGTGATCACGCTTTTTAGTACATTTCTTTGACGTCCACTGCACGACTACGACGTGAAACCTCTTAATTTGACGGTTTATGGAGGACGTGCACATACGACGACGAATTTCCCTTCATCTTTTTGAGCCTGAATAAAAATCCCTAAGAATTCAACTCCAGGAAAAGTCGCCTGCATTTGACATATTGAGCGGATCCAAACAGACGCGATTAAGTTTGAAAGAACGGAAATTCATTTTTTTACCATCGTTTTCACTGCCGTCGTCGTCGTCTTTGCTTAAGGTCCCAAATGATAGTGGTGGTGGTGGTGGTGTTGTTGACGATGATGATGACGATGACGATGATGATAATGATGATGATGATGGTGCTGGTGGTGTTGCCGATGACGATGGCAATCATGATCATTACCAAGCAAGAGACCTCAGCATGGCCGGCGGGTGGTAAGGCGCCGAAGTTTTAAAAATCTCTAGCTCTTGCCAATGGATATAGATGGAGTTGTTTCTAATAGTCTGGATTATACCTTCTGTCCGTTTGATTTTTACCCTTTCAAGTTTCCTTTTTTAATTACAAATATTTAAAACTTTCAAAATTTATCATTTATAATTCAATTTATTTGCTACATTTTTCTGTAAAGGATTATCACTGATTATCTATTCTTGATGATGACAAAAACGAAGAATTTACACACCTTGTTTCTGGCTCTGAAGTCAGTATCTTCCCATGTCAAGGTTTGATAAGCGCGGAGCAACAGCGTGACTGATCCGGTGTTACCAATAGCAAACAACTGATGCATGTATGCTTTGTCATCCACCAGTTTAGGAAAACCGACCTTGTTAGTTGGTAGTAAACCCCTGCAATCAACGAGGAGCCTCTTAGAAGAATAAACTTGAAAGTCCCCTGTTTTTCTGACCCTTTTCTCTCCTTCGAAAACTGTGTTTCTCCCTCAAAATTATAGGAGAGATCGAAATGTACTCTGTAAGGCTTTCAAAGTAATGGAATGCATTTCTCTGAGTAAATTACATCTATGCAGAAACTAGTTCATTGATTCATCTTATTCGGATCTGCGCCTTGCAGCTCTATTCACACGACGCGTTCCCTGCGCCTGTTGCTTTTATATTATCGCCCAATAAGCTAAAACCCCTAAGCCTAAGCCTGCCGTGTGGCAAGACAATTTTTAGAACTCTGGGGCATCATATAAAGACAAGACCATAAATACGACAGTTCATACCTGCAGTGGTACTTCATGAGTTGGTGCAGA
Source organism: Porites divaricata (assembly GCA_038088405.1). Classification (NCBI taxonomy): domain Eukaryota; kingdom Metazoa; phylum Cnidaria; class Anthozoa; order Scleractinia; family Poritidae; genus Porites; species Porites divaricata. The sequence continues at coordinate 19,766,128 of JBBMOI010000003.1, forward strand.
GGATGCAGTTTTGACAGGTGTCTCAAAATGCACACGCAAAATGGCTCCAACATAAGATGCGTTTTCAGTAAGTGTTCCACCATCTGAACGTAAGCAAAGTTGGTGAGTTGAAAACTCTCCTTGGCTAAAGTCCACAAGTCACCATCCTCGGGAGAGTAAACCAGAGAGTCTGTGATACAAAACATAAGTGATCACGAGTTACTTTAAGATGTTGGAGCTCACAGTTTTTGGAGAGCAGTACAAAGCAAAACACAATTTTAAAGATAAGTTGAAAGATGGAATAAGCATAATTCCTTCTTCCTTGTTTCCGAAGGCAATGCCTTACTATATATTTAAGATAGTGTTGTTTAATTGGGGGAGCTGGGGCACCTAATCAGAATCAGGATTGGAAAGTTTGGACGCGCAGACTATTAGTAATCTCTTGTTTTCTTAGATACAGCGCCTGAAATTAAAGTGAGCGCCTGAAAATCGTACCCACGAGAAAAGTGATAATAGGGAGTAAACATGTCATGGCATTGATGGCAAGGAGAACATCAAAACAAAACAGAAATAGGTTTAAATAAGGGAAAAAACAATTATGGCGTGTAGCACACTTTTTGGTACATTTATTTGCCGTCTCTGCACGACAACGACGTGAATTTACTTAGTTCTACGTTTATCGAGAACGTAAACAGAGAGGATGAATTTCCCTTTCCCCGTTTTGAATTTTAATTTTCTTTCATAGGAATTTTTTAAAAACCCGAGAAGAATTCACCTGCTTTTCATTTGCCAAAGTGAACCACTTAGGGTGATAGTGCTGAATTAATTATTATATCAAAGAACGAGAATTCACTTTTTAAGTGACTTTTTCGCCGCTGTCACTGTCTTGGTATCAGGTGTTTTAAACTCCCTGACATCGCGTGTAATCTTACTAGGCCTCGTGGGTGGCGATTTCTTGCGTGTTTGCGCATTTCGTTCGCTTTACTGAAGAAATTGTTCAAAGGAATGCTCGTAATTAATTAGGCGCAACAGAAAAGTCACTCCGGTTTCTGAGCAGATTGAAGGGGTGCGAGGCTGTTCGTTGTCTATTGGTTCGTATCTCTTAAACAACTGCCATACCTGGTTTAAAGTCTAGCTGAACAGCAACAGGTTTCAACTGCGCAGGTGCGCCATTATCCCCTGGACGAGAAACAAACAAGGCGATAGGAGATAAAGAGGGCCACATTTTCCGATTAGGTCTGGGTTCAGTGATGTCTGGCACAGTAACAAGGTTGTCGAAGAGTGGGAACTGGACAACAAAAATAGATCCTGCAGCAATAGCTTCTTCCAGCTTTACGTTATCCTCCAGGCTTTTCATTACAGCAGAATCCCAGTTGTAGTTTGGATTTAAGCGCGGCTTCAGTTCAGACCATTTGACACCAACCGAATCTGACAAAGTCGCACCAGCATTATGGAATTGAAAAATAATGACGATATTAAGTGTGAACGCTATGATTTGTTCAGCAAATTAACTGCCACTCGGACAAGTGGCCAAATATTATATGCCAACACTTGAGTGGATCCGTGTTGTATTGCTTCAGAACAATAGCGTGACTTCAGTGAGAGCTCCCTTCAGTAATGTTAGGCACCTGCATAAATTTTATTTTTGGACGATCTTTGGCGTCACCTACCTTGACCCGTGGAAACTTTCATGAGTGACATGGGATCCAAGCCAGCTAGACGCTGCTCAGAGAACACACGGTCTTCACGCCACGTTACATTATTTACTACACTTTTGAAAGGCTCTTCTTGGGAAGGAAATCGGAAGAACGGGCGAACCTGACAGAAAAGAAGGAATGAGAAAATATAAAATGAGCATGCTACTGAAATTTTTTCTAGAGGTTTACTAGCTAGGGATCTCGAATTTGGTCAAATTTGGTCTCAGTATCTCGGTAAGAACTTAGAGGCAATATGGAGTCTGTGGTACAGTCTTAAAGATCTTGGGGCGATATTCACAAAAAGCTACTAAAGTAAGTTAGGCTGCGGGAAGTCTCTTATTTTCTTTAAAGACCCTGGAGTACGTAGGACGGGCGAGCGGCGAACGGCAAAGTGAGAAACGAGAAAACGTGTCCTTTCTCCTCTCCCCCCAGTCTCAATTTGGCTAAAAGCGTTTTTAGTGCTTAAGAGCTCACTCCCGGTTTGAGAACTGGACGGATCTAAGAGAAAAGGCGGAATGCAAAAAGTCACACCCTAGTTATTGTTCTTTAAAAATAGACTATTGCTTTTAATAAGCAATATAGAGGACATCGCTATAGAGTAACTTAGGAAGGCTTTGTGAGTCTGTCCCAATGCAAGTTAAATCAAGCGAGGAAATATCCCTTTATACTCAGTTGGTTAAATATTTCTGTTACGCCTTGATCCTCTTGATATAAAACAAAGAACATAGTGGCTCTGCCTTACACGACGGGTTTATCATCCTTAAATATATAATACTAGGGGAAGTGTTTCTTTAGCCTCTGTGGACAACTTCCTCCGCGATCTTTATAATTCTTCGCATCATTCTCAGTCTTATTCAATAACTGTTATTTATAGGATTTAATGGATTACAAGAGACCAACATTTATAAACCTGAATTGTGGGGTTACTGAGCCTGCGTGGTAGGGCCGGTTAGTTGACGTGGTTATGGCAGCTTGAATCCTTAAAGGCTCTCGTATATAATTTTAAGACCGTGGATATAAATATACAACTGCCATAATTACCATTTCGTCATTCTGTTGCTGCTGGAGAAAGAAATGATAAACCTGTTCGTAGTCGGAGATTTTCGAAAATTCTTTTTTGTTCATCTTCGGAAAATTCTGGATGAGGGCGTGGTTTTTCTTTAGCATGTACCCATACAACTTCATCCATATTTCAGTGAAGGGATCTGACAGCGTTAGGTTTACCAAACGATACACGTTTATGTCACTCATCGGAAACGGAAGATTATTCATGTGACCAAGTTTGTAGATTTCTCGTTGTTTTACCAGATCTTTGCCTCTGCTTTCATGACAATGGACTGCAGCCTTTTGTGGAATAGCCACACCACATGGACTACCTACAGGGTGCATGTACATCAAAATAAAATGAATTCAACCAAAAAATCAACACTGCATGCCAGATAATCAGTAACGATTTTTACAATCATATGCGCAAGGCTTCCATGGATTGTACCGATAAAAGTTTCACCGCTTGTAAAGTAACCCGGATTCCGAAAGTGAGAAGGTACTTCCTTATAAGAGGCATTTTTGGGGTAAGGGTGTTCTTCATATTTACGTTCAGCAAACATACCAGAATGTTTGTACTGTAGATGAAAAGTAAAGTGTTCTTCATTCAATATAAGGTAGATACATATTAAAAAGTGACTAAGATGGGATGGCGAAAATTACGTTTTTGCCCAAAAGTGACTAAGATGGGGTCTATAACTGGCCACAGAATAGACTATGATGGGGTAGGGGCTCTGAGAGGCCAGCGGCACATACCCAGCAAAAATTAACCCAAGTACCCCCCTCCCCCCGGGCCGGAATACAGCTCAAGCAATCTACAATCCCGTAATCGATTGGAATTCGGAATCCAAGTTTTACTGACAAGGAGTCTCGAGTCGACAGCGTAGAATCCGGAATCCAAGTCTGTCTTGGGACTACCTTAGATGTGGAGGAAAAGTTGCCTTAGGATAGGAGCACCGATAAGTTGCTCGTTTGTGTTGAGATGTCATGTGGCGTAGCGCGATATGATTGGAAAAACCTTTCATATCCACAGTTTTCCTTCAGTGAGTTTCCTCAGTTTTCGAACTTACGCTTCTTGCATCCAACTTGAGGCTGGTATCCAATCCATCCCGGGCAGCAATCGTAGATGTTGTAATGGGCAGTTTTGCGTACTGGGTACCAATAAATCTTAGTTTCATTCCTAAAACAAAACCTTGGATCACTCTTACTTCCTCAATCTATTTTTCTGCGCCGTCTCTATAGAAGTTACATTATGATACACCCAACATGTATAAATGTGAATTGTTCGTTCGCTCAAACAATTAATTATATGGATGTTTGAAAGGCGCGATTTATTATGTAGCCATAGCAAAGGTTGCCACGTATATGTATAGCTAAACGCTCTGTAAAGTTAAGCAAGTGATTTTTGGTCCTCGATTTAGCACAAATAACTTGAGATTTTGATTTCTTTTTTAAATAAAAAAAGGATTCTGGCCCACAAGTCACTGATTTTTAAGCAAGGATTTCTAAATACCCAGGAAGACAGTTTAGGCCCACTCGAGAATATATAGCGCAGCTAAGATACACAAGGAGAACTATAAAAACAAGTCACTAACACACAAAGATTTTTCTCCCATTGATAATGTCGAGTTCCGCTGATCAAAGGTTGAAGAAGAGATACTGTAACCTTTGATGTCGTTGTATCACTACGTAGTCGAGAAAATTAATAGAACTAAATATTCTAATGCATTGAAAGACTCATGAAAATGTCAACCTACTTTTAAATATTCTAATGCTGACAAAGAGCAGTCAATAACCAGTTTCAAAACCTACCCCGCCAATACAATTATATAATCAACAAAAAATTTGATTTGATTAATTAGGAAAGGATATAGGCTTAAACTGAAGACGAAATTTAACCTACTTTTCTTCTTTACAATTCAGTTTGGGAAAGGAAGGAATTCCGCAATCAACAATTTTAACCGTCCTCTCGGTGGTTGCATTTCTTCTCAGGGCCATCTGCAATTTTACTTTCGGGAAGGAGCAAACATTTTGTCCTTTTTCAGGCGCTGGTCTCGGGAATGAATCAGCATTGGATGATCTGAGGAATAGAAGTACAATAATACCTAACTCATTATCGTAGTTAATTCTTAGTACCGGCAGTATACAATGAAGTTATTTTAATGGAATTTTGAGAATTCGCCATTCAACGGCTCCACTCACCTTTTGAGAAGTATACTCAACAAAGGAAAAATAAAAGAGACAAAGGAATATCCTGACCAATTCATTAGCAATAGCAAGGTTTTTAAAAGCCTGTAAACTTAATAAAATTTAGCTGAACTTAGAAAGACGAAGGCCGCTCAACAGAGAACTGAATTTCTCTACTCCAAAACTCCTCCGTCCCTTCGAATAATCGAGGCCTTCCGGGTTCGAGGAAATAATCTTTCATGTCGGCTTTTTAAAAGGGAAAGATATAGCCGGATATTCCTAACAAGGAGAAAACATTGTCTAAACAGTTTTACTAAGCTAAACAAACTATGCAGATGTTCTTATTGGTTCAATCTAATAAGCTGTTAATTGGATCGTCAATTGCTACCTTAATCTTAATCTTGTTTCACAATTGTTACGTTATGAAATGACATCTAGTTAGCCATAAAACATCTATCTCCCTTTTGTTTTTTCCAATAAGTGCATTTTTTTCTCTTTGCATAAAAGAGCAAACTGATGCATTGAAATCAAAGTCAACTAAGTAAGCATTCAGGAATAATCGTATTGATATTATAATCAAAATTTTGAAACTCGTCTTGGTCAACTAAAAAGACGAATTAGTTACTAAATTCTGACGTCTCCTTGACGAATACTGTGTTATTTATTTCTTCGCATACTCAATATGAAATGTTCAAAGGGATGATTGTAACAACAGTTTGATGTTGATTACCGTTAGAATCGATTATAGTCCAAGTGCGGCCCTGTACATTCTACAAATTTGTTTCAATAGTATCGCAGCGGGGAATTTCGTTTTGTTTGGCTGAGTAAACTACAACACATAACAAGGGTCCAAATTGGCTACCTTAATTAATAATGGTATAATAGGGTTGTGTGGAGGCCAACTCGGTCTGTAAGCATACTAGTGATTAATTAACAAAATCGGACGACCGCGTAGCGGGAGTCCGATTTGTTTAATCACGAGTATGATTACAAACTGAATTGGATGACACGAAGTCCTGTTACCAATTAACCTTAACTATTACAATTTCCGAGGAAACAAATGCATTTTTTTGTGAAGGAGCTTTTAATACCAATTATCCAAAATTAGGGAAAATATCACTGGCAGCCTTTTCTGCAGGCATACGAAGGCGCTTTAAAAGTTATTCAAAATCTTAAAGGTAAAAACTATCTAAAAACTATCGACACCTAGGACCTTCGGTCCAAGAATCTGCTACATAAACCACGTTTTCTTTACGTGGCTTCGAAACTGTCGAGATACGTCGTTGTAAAAGCGGCTAAAGCTCCTCTTCTCGTTGCTCTCGTTTGTCTTCAGTGGCTCAGGTGAGTGAGGAGTTACCATGCCAGTTGCCTTGGCGACAGCTACAAGGTGGTGACGCGCCCCCTTATTGGCCAGGAAGCTGGTACTTCAGTATTGGGAGGTATAGTTTGACTAGGAGTAGTCTGATTGGGAGTTCGTATAACCTCCCCTCTCCCCCTGGTAGGTGGAGACTTGGGATGGCACAAGGTCTTCCGATTTCGCAGATGGGAGATTTCAAGGTTTTTTTTCATAGCCTGTGACCAGGGAGAGGCTCCCAGTGCGAGCGTGGACTGGGAAGAAGGAGAGGGAAATGGAAGAGGGTGTACCAATGTTGTGATGACTTTAATAATATTAATAATAATAGTTATAATAACAATAATAATAATAAACTCAAGGTTCGCACCCTTTTTAGAAAAAAAAAATTCAAGAACTTTCAAGGACTCCATTCAATGTTTTAGCTCTTCCACAACATGAGCAATTTTATCCCGAAGGTCCTTCTGTGTTTGCTCCTTGCAGGTACTTGGGAATCCGGGTTGGGCTAAGTTAGCCCCAAACTTCAAGGACTTTCAAGGTGGGTGCGAACCCTATAATTAAAACTGTGCCTTACTCATCGACACCTCTAGGTAAGCGAAGAAACGTTTTTTATTAACACTAAAAAGGATTACAATCAAGATGTAGTATTAACCAACACAACAAACTGTGTTACAGTTGCTAGAATTAAAGACAACCTAACGTTTGGAGTGAAGGGATAAAGACAACGTGTTTCCCTTTAAGAACCTCATGGAGTCACAAGTTCTATGCATTTTAGCAAGTGGGTTAGTAAGCTAAAAGAAGAATGGACAGTAAACGATGCTCATGTAACAGCCTACCAAAGAGAGTTCTAGAACTGTAACACAATTTGTCAATGACTGATACCTTAACACAGAAGTTTTTCTTTTCTACCACTAAAATTACCCGTCTACAGTTACCGTAATAATTGGTTACTGTGTGCGTTTAAACTTCAAAATTGAAACACGGCAAGGGGAAACTGCTCGTTTCGATACAAGTCGTTTCGATAAGCACTCAAGCTGTTAAATTGCACAAAACTTTCGTTCACTTCAAGTATAGTTTGCGCATGAACAGGAAAAACATCTAGAGTGAATATTCCTCGTTCTATAATAGATTCAAAGACGAGAATGACTATGAGTACGAAATTTTCTCAATACTAAGTTGTGCAAGCGCGTGAGCCAGCGTCATTTTGGCGGGAAAACGTGATAGTCGACGTAATTCTACGACGAGTTCTGGCAAGAATGTCTTGGTGGCGGAAACAAGTTATCATTTATTGGAAGTTTTATCATTTTGCGATTTGAAGAGGGCTTAACCTCCTTCAACAGAGGTAACAGTGCAAACTTTTCTGGTGGAAAAAAAAGACAAAAAAAAAACAGTCCAAAGAACCATTCTCGGGTGTCTACTTTTTGAAAATACGCGAAAAAATTCAAGTAAAATCTCGTAACCGTAGTCGTTCTCTCGAGCGATTTTCGTATGACCTTGAAATGAAACGCACGAACAAAACAGAAACAACAAACTAACGGAAATAGCGATTTGATTGGTTTATCGAACGGATACAAACAAGCGTGGCTTTTGGTTGGTTAAGCGAACGCTCGCGTAAAAAAACTTCATGCCCGAGAACTTTCTAGAAATCAATGGATCCTTCGCTTTGACGTCATACTGCAACACGATTGGCCAATCGAAAAATACCTTCTCCATACTAGGGTTTTCTTTGCCGGGAAAACGAAGAGTCCATGTTTTGATCTTTTCATCCATTGGCTTATGAAACAGATGACGAACACTTACCGAAACCATTTTTCAAGGTCATACGAAAATCGCTCTATCGAAACGACCTGTAACACGCTAAGTCCGTAGATGGAAGTACTTCAATGCACACCGGAAGATCATTTGGAACACGGCAAAAACCGTACGCCCCATTTTTGTATCTTCCGGAAGAACTTCATCTACCTCTCGTTCCAAACAAAATAAACCTTCACTTGTTACGAACTGTTGTGCAGTCACCATTCTCGTCGTTCAACCAAGTGATCAACTCGAATTTTCTTTCTTGAGCTGAGAGCATAATTTAGGTCCTTTTCGTTTCAGGTTCCTTTCTTTTTACTTACTGACTACGCTAATTAATTCGAGTTAAAAGTTTGAAAAACTTTAACCTCTCCACCATTAACACTATTAATCAAAGGCCACAATCAACTGGCTTGCACAACAAAACACATGACTAAATAAAACTGATAAGATTCCAATTAAATCACAAAGACTTTTGAAGGGCAAAATAAGACGTCCATCAAGAACTTTTTCGGCATGCGCGTCCATCGTTTGCCCAATGGTAAACGCATGTGCTCTTTTTCCAACAGACAAATCCAAGTTGAAATTTTTATTCTAAGTAGTGGTCAATGTTCCGTTTGAAGATAAAGCGGTACTTTAGCAGAGCGGTGGATTAATGCTGAAACGCGAAATACTCTGTAAGCAGTTCTGAGTTTAGAAAACTAAGTGTTAGTCCATTAAAAGGTCATGGATATTAAGATGATACCATGATTGCAGAGTCAAAAGATCGAAGGAGACCCTACAAGGAGAGTAAGAAAAAGATGATGTCAACGGTAACACTCCTGAAGGCTGCTGCAGGTTTTTTCACTGGGATATCAATACAAGTGCAAGTGAAAAGTCAACCGCTTTTCCCAATAGATCAGATTTTCAGTGACAAAGAGGTCGAGGAGTGCTGTCTATTCCTTTCTTGCACAAGTTTCCTCTGTTGCGTTCGAGTCAGTGTCTCTCATTTCAGACGAATAAAAGTCAAAAGAGTCCACTGATCTTGTCGCCAACATAACCACTTGTCCGCCGTTGAGTTGATTTTGCGGCTTGGCAGTAAGGCCTTCTCGGTAAAGTGCGAGCTGTAAGTGTTTTGACGTCAACCAAAAAATGTTAAATCAACAGATGAAAGGCAGGCAAAGAAAAAATAACCTTCATAGAACTACAGTCGTCAGAGTGATCACGATATCGCTGCTTCTTCTCCGCTGTTATCTTGCTAAATTCGACAGTCCAGTATAAAGCGTGCGACACTTTGGAACATGGAGTCCAAGTATCCTCTACATAAGTCACAGATCAATAACCGTCCCTTTTACGCGGCGTCAAAACCATTACGATTCGCCGTTGTAAAAGCGGTCAAAAGAAAAATTCTCATCTCCTCTTCTCATTCCTCTCGTTTGTCTTCAATGGCTCTGGTGAGTGAGTGTAACACCCTTCATTGCGGGAGCTTACAAGGGTGTAGCGCAAGGCGTTGCCATGCCAGTTGCCTTGGCGACGGCTATCAGGTGGTGACGCGCCCCCTCATCAGCCAGGAGGCTGACACTTCAGTATTGGGAGGCATAGTTTGGCTGGGAGTAGTCTGGTAGGGAGTTCATGTAACCTCCCCTCTCCCCCTGGTAGGTGGAGTCCTGGGATAGAACCGCGTCTGCCTGGGACTTCAGATTGAAATCGTCTCCTAGGTAACTGTCTTGAGACAAGTCCGGCTGGGACAGGGGCTGTGAGGCCATGGGCTGGCTCATGGACATGCCACCTTGAGTCAGCGGACCCTGGGACAGAGGCTGGGAAGCGTCCTGTCAAGAAGGAAACAACTCAAGCATTGAGCGAAAAAGCAATATTTCTCATCAATTTCTGTCTGTAAGAAAGTTTGTCCTACCTGGCTTGCCTGGCTGGCTGGCATGTGGGGGGCATAAGCCATTGGTTGGTGCGGGTGATGGTTTCGTTGGTTTCGCTGACGGGGCTGCTGAACCGGACGGCCATGTGGCATGCGACCGGCGAGAGGCTAGGAGAAACAACAAAAAGAATTACATATGACAACATGCAATTGGCCAAAATATCAAAAGAATGGCAGCCTAAACGTAACTCGCATAAACCCTCGCGAAACTCGGTTTTTAACCCGTAGATACCCGACGAGTATCCAAAGGGTTTCGACATGCAAATGTCTCACTCGCTCACTTTGCGTTGACAGAGATCAGATCTTCGGCACCGACCCGAACTCACTTCCCGATGAGCATTTGAGTTACGCATATTTTCAGTGGTGCATTCACTCACGCATCCTCGTGAGAGAACACTGGGAACGAGGTCGTCACGCTCACGTTCGCTGCGAAAGTCAACACTCGCTGTCGATTTCTGACAGTTCTTTAGTTCGTGTGTATGCGCTACAAGTATGGGGTGGCTTAAATTTCCAGTAACATGACAAGAGGAAAAACGTTGCCGGTAAATTGTACGTTTAGCGTGGTATAGCCCGTGGTATATTGTCTATTCCCCAAACTTAGCAGTCTCTGGCAGGGGTTAGGATGGGTGATCCGCCGCAAATATCCTGTGGTGAATGCCCCTGCTTTATTCTTTCTTTTCTTCCTTATTGCCCTGTTTTAATTTTAAATAGGTATTGAAAAGCATACTTAGCATTATTTCGGCTGCCGGATTTAATAAAAAATACAAAAAACGGCCGGCTCGCGTGCAAGTTCATCTTGGGGTCGCAGTACAGAGCTGAAAACAATTTTCGATCCATCGAATGTGGGTTTGCCTCGGTGCCAGGAAATATGAATTCAAAGTTAGATTTCAGGGAAAAGCAAAGTTTTGACGGTAAAAAGTTCAACTCAAACGCACTTCCGACAAACATATCCCACGACGTAAGCAAACCATGGTAAACTCATCTGCGAATAGATGTGCGACGTGAAACTCAGTCAGCCCCTGTCATCCCACAGTCATTTTCTACAACTCTCTAGTGATACAGCTGTTAACGACAATAAAGGCTACATGGGAGACGTACCAACAGCAAACAATCATACCTGTCCAAAGTAGTTGTGATGTGGGGGCGGTACAGGGGGGATAAACATCCCCACGGGTACCGGGATCCTGGCGGCTGCAGCAGGGGGGATGGCTCGCTCGGCGCCGATGTAACCCATACGGTCATGGGTGTAACTGTAGGCGTCGTGGAAGGCAGCGGGGTCCATGGGTGCATGGGGTATCTGTCGATCATACACACTACCGTGGATCAGAGCCTCGCGCGCATCGAACATGGTGGTGCTCATGAAACGACCTCCCTGATGATATTAATCAAACAAGAACCATTACACAGTTCATCTATCAGTAAGTTTTCTGTTGCATGCCAGAGGACTTTTGAGATCAATAGAACATCCTGCTACCCTATCTACTAGCACTAAATACCACAATTTGCATGTTTGCGGGCTAGCATGAAGAAGATCAAAATTAATAAAATGCGGGGTGCAACAGTGACAGTTAAATTATTAATAAGTCGTACTTAATGCGATGACCAAATAACAAAATGAGACTAAAGAGACACTAGACAACTTCCCCACCACTAGTCTACGAATACAGCTGTCTCCCCTCGCTTTTGGCAAACTATCACAACACTTCACCTTGGTTATTAAAAACTGTTTTCGAAACCCCGGGAACAGCCCCAAAAGTTTGCAACGACTAGCGAGACGTAAAGACGAGACAATTTTTGTTTGCTTCAAGTTGCTATGTTTACACTAGGAAGAGAAGAGTCTCGTTACCGGATTGGTACGGTTGACAAGCTTCCTTGGTTTACTGAACTGAATCATACTCTCCTTCAGATTGTTCAAGGGTCCTGTAGAGCAAGAAAAAGCGTAATGTTAACAAGTACCACGGTAAAATGGGCAACAAAAAACGTGCAACTTGTTTGGCGATTTTGCTGCAAAACGAGTTGAATAGCAATGTTGCGCGTTTTACCACTCAGGAAACAAAAAACCTTGCAACCTTATTTGTTGCAAGACAGGTTGGGACGTGGGTGATAACACGCGCAATATCGCTATTAACTCGTTTCGCAGCAATGTTGCAAAACAGGTTGCACTTTTTTGGTTTCCCGTTTAACTGTAGCTTTAGCTACAACCCGAACACCAGATATGCACAGGACTCACCTTCCACCAAAGCCTTGTTTTCCTTGTAGTAGTTCAGCAGGTGGTTCCACAGGGGTTGCTGCAAGTTAAAGAGGAAGACGTGATACGCAAGTAACAATCAGAGAGAATAAATATACAATTTTAGCTTTTACCATCAAAGTTCATTAATACATCGACGTCTTTTTCTAGATGAAAAAGCTCACATCACAAGCCTTATCTCTCATCTCAACACAACTTACCCGGGACAAAATCTTGGGATTCCCGATGACAATGATGCCATACCTGCGTACAAAATAAGTCCCAGTTTAAGATAAGAAACCCATCACGGCGGTACGGATGTGGTATCATGAAGCAGCAAGAAAAATTGTTACTTCGACCGGTATTATGCCGCCAATGCCCAAACAGGAGCAGTAACAAGGCCCGATCCTCGAAAGTACCAATCGAGATCGAGCATCACGTATACTGGGAAAGTCTTACGTGAGAAAGACCTTAGGAAGCTTAAGCAAAAAAGTGGTTTTGAGCGACGCACTTCAACCGGAAGTAAGGCCTTTTATCGTTTAATATGCCTGGACGCTACCAAGTTGCCACGCTTCTTTACTCTTATACAGACAATTTTGGCAAAAACCTCCCAGGAATGGAAAAAAGTCCACTTCTGGTTGAGGTGCGTCGCTCAAAACGCCGTTGCTTAAGCTCCCCATTGTTTACCGCCACAATCGTTCGCGCAGCAAAGCAATATCACGGCTCACTTTTGACCACCAAAATGGCAACAATGGTTGTCTTTTTCGGTTTTGTTGTGTTTCGCGGACACGACAATCTTTCCCTGCTTGTCGACTTTGTAACTAAGACCGCAGCAGGATTTGCTTAGTCACGTGGCAGGCGTTCGAAAGGGAAGGGGTAGGGAATAAGGGGGCGAGACCACGCGCGAGTTAGGGGGGAGGAGGGTTCCTTTCCTTTCTTCCTCGCGCGCCCCACACGCTCTCGAGCGTCCAAATTCCCCCTTCCCCTTCCCCTTTTAACGCCGACCACGCAGGCTAGTCTTCAGTATGGGACCTAAGTCAGCAATGTCCTCAATTGCCACTTTGTGACAATAACATCCACACTTGAATAGTTTGTAGCTTGCTCTTATTTGCCAGCCCTGGGAAACTAAAGGAGACTAAAGAAGTACGTACTTTGCTCGAGTCAACGCCACATTCAGACGTCTGGGATCGTTCAGGAAACCGATGCCCTGTAAACAAAAATACAAAATAATACACTGGGTAAGATTAATGGGATTGACGCCAAAAATCAGCAAATTTTATAAAACAATGTACACGAAATAAATAAACAAACAAACAAATAAATTAATAGGTAACTACCTGATGTTCATTTGAGCGCACACAGGAAAGAATAATGTAATCCTTCTCTCGACCCTGAAAAGCATCCACGCTGGCCACCTCGATTTCCTACAGTCACCAACAAAAGAGAATTATAACACTGAACTTGAATTGTCTGTAAACATACACCATTTGTGTTACAGCGGTTCTTGTTGAGAAAGAGGAATGTATGAAGGTATTACTAAGTCTTCATATTATTACCAAGTAGAGATTGGCGTGAAGAGATCCGCTAAACTGCATGTACTGTACAATATAGGCTCTCTGTCCTTCGTACGGAGTGATCACTCCAATTTGCTCCGGCTTGACTCCTGCACGAAGAAATCGAGTGGCAATCTTCTCCACATTGGCAGCTTCAGTCCTGTACGACGCAACAAACAATGAGTTGTGTAACATAACCACAAAGTTCAATTTTATGTTTGATTAACGACTCGAAAGATTGAGTCAATAGAAGAGAAAATCAAATAATTACCGATATGAATACCATCCTCGGAGACCCAGGGGTAGATAGTGGGGGCGAGGGAAAGTCTAAACGGGCGGAAAAATATGGCGCGAAAGAAAAGTAAAGAACGGCGAGAAGAACCCCTGGGGACAATGTCTTACCAGACCAGTTGTAAACGGTCGCCGCCGTTCTGCCTTCTGATTGGTGCCAGAAAACGTTGGTGTTTGTCTGCCCAATCAGAAGGCAGAACGGTGGCGACCGTTTACAACTGGTCTGGTAAGACATTGTCCCCAGGGGCTATTCTCGCCGTTCTTTACTTTTCTTCGCGCCATATTTCTCCGCCCGTTTAGACTTTCCCTCGCCCCCACTATCTGCCCCTGGGTCTCCGAGGATGTATGAATACCGGTATGGCCTCGTTAATTTTAGTCCCCTAACACTGGGGTCAGCTTAATAAAACTTTCACAGGTGTAATTTACAAATGTAGCCATTGTTTTAGGGTCTGAATACAATAGCTACACTTGCAAAAACATTATTAAATTGACCCCTGGAAAAAGACAGGCTATACGAAGTAAGAATTTCAATACATCGAAAATGAAAAAGTGGAGGTCTTTTCTAAAAAAAAAGGAAAAAAGAGAAAAATTCAGGAAAATGGAAACCACATCGACAATCATACAACCACCAAAAGTGAGCAGCTACGAAAAAAAATTGTTCTATCTAGGTTATCAGCTTTTTGTGAAGAATCTTCGAAATAAACTCCACTCCCGTTTAGAGTGCAACGAAGTTTCCTCCCCCTTTGCTTTCTACGACCAAAACAAAAGGCTACTGTCTCAAAAAGCTGCTAGTTCCGCTGCAGCGCCTGCAGGCTGTTACTTAAGGAAAAGCAGGGCAATAGTAGCTCGATAAAAACTGAAGTAAAGATGGGTCTTTCTACTCTTGGAAACGGAATCACTGGCTAATTGAGGAATACCTGTTGAGGTAGGATGTACCAGACGAGGCAATTTCTTCCTGACCCATGGTGGAGTAAAAGAACATTGGTTTGTCGGGAACAGGCCAAGGAAAGTCAACTCCTGACTGCTGACGTTCAGCTGAATAAAAATTAAACGCACAAAAAATTATGCACTAATACTGAACGACAACCGTAAAGCCTTTTGCACCAGGAGTCAATTATGGCGACGTGCCTTATAGTTCTAAATTTTGAGTCTGTGGATGAAATCCTATGGTGTGGCCAATCAAATGAAACCTCTTGAGCAGTACTTTCACATGGTACTATTTATTTAGTAAACAGTTTTAACTTTTGAGTCTGTGGATGAAATCCTATGGTGTGGCCCTTTCAAATGAAACCTCTTCAGCAGTACTGACTTTCACATGTACTATTCAATATGCAAGAGGTTCTACTTCTTACTTTTGACAAAGTCCTACAAAAGTTGCAATTAAAACAAAATGAAGCCTACTAAGTACATTTCTAAGGTGCTTTCCATTTTCAATACATAAGTTCTCAAAATTAAATTTGGGGCTTTTTAAAACTGAATTTTGATTCCGGACATTCAAATTAATACGATAAACACGTCAAGCAACCATCGTGGTGGAAACTGCTGCCGAAACACCGTCTGCTTAGCGGTTTGGGAATATTACACTTGAAAGCAGGACTAGCTTACCAATAGTAACACCATTCTGAAGAGTGCCATCATAGAAGAGATTGGATGGAAACTCGCTCAAAGAAGGGTGCATACGGTACTGGACTTGCAGACGAATTGGGCGGATACCAAGTACCACAAGACGTTCAAACAACGACTGGGACAGACCAGCACTGGAGAGAATAAACAAAACAACAAAAACAACAAACAATTATGAGTACTATACAAAATTAATAATGTTAACTTAATTCCATACAACATCCAGAAGGAGAAATTCTTAACAGCTTTAAGTTACACAATTTTCTATAATGAACTGCATGTATGTTCAACCAACTACTCTGCTGATAATATCCTTGAGTGTGCGGCATATTCATTTGAAAGCAACTGAGGGGTGAATGTGATAATACTATATTCCGCGGTACTGATGGGAACCTCTCACTCAATTCGTAATAAATTTTACGAAATTAAGGGAACTGCTTTTCGCCGACAAGCTTGTTTTCCCTTTTTTTCCTCTCTGTGAAAGGTTTGAACCCAGAAGTAATTTCATATGTAGGTGGAACATGATTGTCAGTCCGGTTGATCGTAGTTGTGAATAGAACTGTTGTTGACAGCAAATAACGTTTCGATAAACTGTGCGGTAATCATCTACAGAGTAAAAGTGAGTTGCATCATGTCAGTTGATGGTGTTAAACTCGTGACTTCACTGACCTGATTGGTCAGTGAAGTCACGATGTTATTGGTCGTCTATCAGTTAAGCCGTGATGTTATTGGCTATGAAAACTCTTAAATGTCATTGGTGCGTTTCGACCTATCTTTTTGTCACCGTGGAACAGACGTTTATTGCTATAGTCAAATTGTCGGTTATCCAGTCATTTTGTCGTTGACAGTTTTGCTTGAGACCGTCAATAGGTCGTTTGTACGGTGCTGGCAATTGCTGACGGCGATTCAGTGGCGTTTGTTCTAAGTTAGTACACCAGCTTTCTAAAGTGACTCGTTAATAGTAGTTTGTACAATGTGTTATTTCCTCTCTCAGTTTTTAGAGGCCCTCAAGTCTTTTTAGAGGGGCAAAGTTCAAACATACACAGGTATCACAGGCTTACTTAGCTGCCTTCTTGCACATCACTACAGGTCCTAGCTGACAGTGATCTCCAACCAGGATCAGCTGAAAAGAGAATTCTTACATGTCACTGTTCATTCTGAAACTAGGCGAATTCAATGTTTTGACATGATCTTAGAGATCTAAAGCTCCAAGATATAGCCATTGTAAAATGTGAACTGTTCACGTGGACTGTATGTATTTGACCTCTTGGATTAGGAATAAAAAGCATTAATAACTAGTGGTAATCAGGATCATAGGAGAATAACATATATCTGCTGCATATTTCTACATCATAAATTTACTCATACGTGTCGTATGTGTTCTCCATCATTGCATGCATTTAGTTCAGAGGAGAATACTACTATTTTTCTCTCACAAAACCTTATCTGAGTGAGCTAAACAAGCTCTTTCAGCAACATGCTAACTAACCTGTTTACAGCCTAGTATGACTGGTACCATGCACTCGGGTTCAGTAGCTTGAGTTGACTCATCAATCAGCACTGTGCGGAACCTGAACTTAGACAGGCGAGGGTCTCCAGCTCCAACACATGTGGTGCAGATCACATCTGCATGCTGAAACGTTACAATTGATACTCACCCATTAGAAACAAAATCAGCTTACAAAATTTTATTCATGGGAGAATAAAACCAAGTTTCTTGTTATCCACACCTACTAAGTAGGCACCAAAATTGAACGTTCTACAACTGCAGAAGGTTTTCAGACATAAGTGAAAGCAAACATACATGTAAATGTTTAAAACACGACAATTCCAATAAAACCTTAGACTTTCCCCGAGGTTGACCTCGAGAATTTTCACAAGAGGTTATCCTGCTGGCCATATTACATAGGATAGGTACTTGTGCTAAAGTCTTACAAAACCTCTTAAGAAGTACTTTCTTGTGGTACTGTTAAAAGTTCTCGCTTTTACAGACCAAACTACGTCCATTCAAAATAGAATTTCTTCAATGGCACCTTATACGTGTAGGATTAGGATTTTACAAAATTCTCTAACTATTATGAGTGAACAAATTCCTGCCACCAACCTGAAGGAGTTCCCGCTCACAGTTCCTCTTCAGAGACCTGTACCTCTTCTCATCAGCAGCAGACAGCTCACCAGCCTCATCTTTCAACTGCTGCAGCTTCTGAAGCTCAGGGACACTGTCCATGTTACGCACTTGATTGTGCAAAGCAAGGAATGCCACAGGGGAGTCAATTGCTTCTCTGCTCTTGGCACACAGTCTTACAACCTGTTCTCAGAACACAAATTAATATTGTATTTCCTTGAATAAGCTCCCTTTCTCTTATAGGCCCCCTCCCCCAAATAAGCACCCACCACAAGGCCATAATAACAAATAAGCACCCCCTCCCCCTTGGATAGTAGGGATAAAAGGAAACCAGCTTCTAGAGCCACTTAGGCTTTGACAACAGCAGAATCAGTAAAGGGGAATAGTTTCTCTTTCATTAAGTCACTTCCAGATGCATGTATTTCCCTATTCATGTGCTTTCAGAGTTCCTTCATGTGTGCATTATCTCTTCTTTCAATGTTTGTCCTATTGCTGCACTCTTGGTAAATGCTGTAAACTTCCAAGGAACAACTAGACCATTCTATAGTTCGTTTCGAGGAACATAATAAGAGCCCCCCTCTTTTAGGTGCCCTCCTTCAATTAAATGCCCATCCTTTGAGCTAAAATTTGAAATAAGGGCCCAGTGGCCATATTGGTGTTTCAAAACAATGAAATGGCGGCCATATTGGCGTTCCAATCAAATCCTTTGGGAGTTGGACTCTTTTGGCCAGGTGAGTGAATACGCTCTATACAACAGTTAATAAGAGCTTCCATGATAATTCCAAAATTTGGCTTACAACAGGATACACACAAAGTCAGACTATTCCTTTGAAAACTGCCTGTTGAATCCCTGGTATAAACAGTTGTTTATTGATTTGTTTCATACAAAAATTAAATGGACATGTGCAGCCAGAAGAGACTGGATGAACAGAAATGGATGTTCTGTAAATACATCTAAAACAACATCACCTTTAGTCCTGTTTTATGTATCTTTTCTGTAAGCTGATCCACAGCTATGTTACTAGGAGCACACACTAGAACTTGGCTAAAAAAGATGAAAAAAAAAAATCACAAACACATTAACAATTATTTTAGGGGTTTTCATTAATTTCAGGAGTTTTAATCATGGACACTGCTTTAAGTAATGTCAATAAGGAACCAGTCGAAATTTCATAATGATCATAAGCATCAAAAGGATTGTCTAAACTGAATGATCTCATAAAAGGTGTAAAAAGGAAGTACTTGCAAGGATGCAACCATATTAAGTCTCAACTTAAGATAGTAGAATTCCAAGAAATATAATGAACTAAGAGATTCATTTGCTCTACAGACAAAGGCTGTATTGTTTTTAAAAGAACAATCAGTGATATAACACTCACCCATTATTTTGCTTTGCCAAGTGATAAACTACACTAGCAGAGGTCACTGTCTTACCAGTACCTGGGGGTCCCTACACAAACAAAGGAAATAAGAATGAGAATTCATTCATTACTATAACATAACCTGATTAACTTGTAAACATGTAGCCAAAAGAAGTTGGGCAACATCCAGGAAAATGTGTTATCCACTGACCTGAATAAGACTGAGTGGTCTTTGAAGCACTGTTTTTACAGCATACACTTGGGAATGGTTCAGTTCTGGTAGCCCTTGTGCAGAAAACCTGTGACAAACATGATCATAAACAAATTACTTCAGGGATGGGTGGACAACACAAATATTCCTCAGGGATTAAGTTACTGCACATTGCGGCCACCATCAGAGCCATCATTACCCACAGTCATTTTATGGGCTGAAGTTGGCTGGCAGCATTGGTTGATACATTTTACATGTACCTGTTCAATGCAAAATGGCATCACGGTTGGGTTTGTTCGTCACCGGAAGTTTCCTTTTCAGGTTAAAAAAGGGTGCAACTACTTTAATCAAGATTAGTACATCTGATTATAACTGGCATGTTTTTTGAAAAGACATGAAGAGGTTGTGTTTCTGGTTGTGTGCAACCACCCCAACCAGGCAAATTTAAGGCACAAGCTTAGGACTGCTAATACCAGCCCTGTATATCTGTGTGTATATCCATGTGGGCTACATGTACGTTGTTTTACTTCACAAAAACTCAACACAAACACTTCCTCCAAAATAAGTTGAAGTATTTGATTATCTGATGTGTAAAAATACATCTATAACAGACCCTTCTCTAAAAGGATAATGATCCACAGTCAGGAGGACCAGTTGAACAGTAAAGGCACTCTTAATAATCTTAACAAAATGTCAAGATCTGAAAAGTACTTTTAACCACTTAATAAAAATGTTGGTTTTTCTAGTATTTTGTCTTAATTGCATTTCTTGTGCTGTCTAGCACCTGCCTACATGAATGTTCAACTCGCTAAGTCAGGAAATTCAAAACAGTGAAAGTATCAGTTTGTTTGGCAAAATACTTAAAAAATTCCTTCTTTCTTGGTTAAATTGAATCTTTGTTGAGCTACACACTGTTTTTTTTTTGTTTTATTTTGTTGTTTTTTTTCTCTTCTTTCTTTCTTTCTTCTTCTTCTTCTTCTTTTTTTAAATTAATCGAAATTTTCATTCAGTACCCTTAACTTGTATGATTTACCCTATAGTTACAGGAAGCCTATAATTTATAAGCCCCCGCCTTCTATATAGGCATCCCTGCCTTTACCACATTTGATCTTGTAATAATTTAGTTGGAATAGTGTATATTATCTTTAATGTATTTCTGTATACTGTTGTTGTATTTCTTGTTAAAGGCAAAATAAAAATGAATGAATGAAAATAATATTTAGATTTAGTTAGGGCTAAAAGCATAGCTCTCGTTAATATACTTCTGCAAACAAAAAATAAAATCGTGTCATGCTAAATAGCAATGGCAACAAGAGCGGCAAAAAAAATCAATAAGCTTTGTTGTTGCTTTGTTAGTTTTTTCTCTCCAAAAGTCCAAGTGGCCATGCAGCTAGTGAATGTGACATTTGGCATGGGCTTACATGTAAGGGGTGGACGTACACATGTACATCGTATGGACATATGCTCACATGATAACCAAAATTTCTCGGATCTATATATTACAATTTTTTTCGAACCCATGATGCTCCGCTACATGCGCTTTGTGTGCACGAGAGCTCCACTACTTTGACTATTACAGCAAAGAAGCTCCCTCTCAAGGCAGTACTTTGGAGATGGGCAAAATCTGGTGTACGTTGGGCGAATCCTTTGACAAACAGGGCTGAGTTGCCCAAAGCATGGTTAGCTTTAACCATTGGTTAAGCAGTATCAAAACCAATACGTTGTCAAGGTATTAAACGTTGGTTAACGCTAACCATGCTTCGAGCAACTGGGCCCTGATTGTGATATGTTTTAAAAATGTTTTCCCAGTTCAACTCATACACTGGATGAGATGCTAGCCCACAGCCAAAGAGAGATACACACATTTATCTCTAAAACAAACCTTTTTGGCAGCTGGCACTTCACCACTTGTTCTTCCACTTCATGCCCCAGCAACTTGTGATAAATGTAGCCACTAACTGAAGTCTCATCTACAGCAAATGTTTTCATTCCTGTCTGCATCCTGTTGATTAACAGTAAAACAAGACACCAATTAGCAACAATATAAAACCAAATTTTCAAAATTAATATTAATTTAATAATTTCTAATTATTTATGATGCACAGTACTAACAGCCTGGCAAACAGACTTCAGGGATAATTTTGGTGTGACGAGTGATTATGTACATCAAACAACTTGATTTGAAAGCTCAATACTGTATTACCTCAATGAAAACTACCCTCAAATATCTTCCACGGATGGAAGCAAAATTACCAACAATTACTGGCCTCAATACCACACCCAATCAGAAAAATTGTGCCCTTTATTCGAGGATTATAACAAAACACTCCTGAAGTACAACTTTTTAATCTATACCATCCAGACAATCATATATTACAATTCCATCTCAGCAAAAAAGGCATACAAATTAACAATTTATCATACTTTCTGTCAGTGATTTCCTTTCACCTGTCAAAAGAAGTTGATTTCCATACAAAATCCACCACAAAGTTATGTGTGCACTCCACTGGAGCACCAAGATTGCTGCGTAGCTCAATTCCAACTTCTTCACCAAAGTCTATGGGGTGTGTGTCAAGGAATTATCTACATGTACGTAACCTTACACACATACAAAATCAATCACAAACATTTCTTGAATAGCAGAGATTTTAGAGAAATTATCTCACCAACAGTTCATTGACCAAGGAAAGAGTGAAAAGTTACATTTCTGTTGTACTCAGAGAAATGCTTACTACAAATCTGATTTCCACTACACAGAAAAAGGTTCCCTTTAAACGAGACTTAAGCCTGTGATAAAAATGTGACTACATGAAAAAAATCTGTCATGGACAAAAGGGTAGTATTCACAGGAGGTTAATAACCTTATTGCATGTTTTGTCATTGCCATCCAAAGTGAAAATAGTCTGGAAAAATCTCAGGAAATGGATAAAAAAAATTACAAATATGAAATAGCACTGTCCTCACCATTAAAGGGCCCTAAATATAAAGTAAGTGGTGGCTTCATGAGCTACACTCTGGTCAAGTTGTTCACAAAAGGATACTGTTTGGCACTTTGGTAACATGTCCAACTCCCTGCCAAGGCTTGTGCAGTTCACCAACATACCTCAGTCGCAGCTCATCACCCTGCATAAGCCGCATATCATCATTTGTTTTAGGAAATGTGAAGTATGCAATCCTTTTCTTGTTCAAACCGATGTCCCAGCGTACAACAATGTTATCTTGAGTCTGGAGATAAAAAGAGAAGGGTTGATTATGGCTGAGTTATTTTCATATGAGG
Source organism: Porites divaricata (assembly GCA_038088405.1). NCBI lineage: Eukaryota > Metazoa > Cnidaria > Anthozoa > Scleractinia > Poritidae > Porites > Porites divaricata. Next base: position 19,788,757 of record JBBMOI010000003.1, read on the forward strand.
CTGAAATGACTAGGTATACAGGGGAGGGAGGGGGGGGGGGGATAACAGATGAACAGATCTCTCTGCACTCACTTGTGTGCAGGTGTTTTTCATTCTCACGTGACAACACACTATCTTAGTAAACACTACAATATGCATACTGTAACTAGAGCTGGTCACTTTAAGCTGTTATAATAACAATAATAAATCTTTCATGCTCGCTCAACATAGCATGTACTTTCAAGGCAACTGTTGTTTAACTATTTAACTGAACTTAGTAACAGCATTTTAGGACCATGCTTCGTTGGGATTGCAGTAGTGACGTTTTAAGTGATTTTTAAGGATTAGTCTAGATTGAAAAAATGTATTAACTCTTATTTCTTAGTTGCATTTTAGTATCTTCACTTTTATCTTTCTGTATTATTGTATTTTTTTAATTTTGCCTTTGTCACATTCCATAACACAGTTAGTTTTTTAGAGTAATTTAGTTCTTTGTAGGCCATACGGGCTACACTGTGGGCCTTACATGGTTAACAGTTTGCATTCTTATGTTTTGTACTGCATCACTCACGATTACACTAGTATATCTAATATATAATACTAATAAACCTTCATTACAAATCACAAACTTGCACTTAGAGGTGAATTACATGGTGTTTACAAAATAAGTTAAAAAGTTTACAATTTCGTCTTCAAGGACTGGGTTACATTAATGACAAAAATATATAATGTATGCCTGACTGGATTTGCTAAAACATGGTTAAAGAAATTTCAAGTGCATTTTAACAATAATTTTGACACCTAATTCGAATGGAAAGCAGTTAAAAGTCAGTAGCTGAGGCTTAACAATGACAACTTCACTGCTGGCAACACACAATGAATTTCTCTCTCATAAGTGACAGAATTTTGCAATGCTGAAATAAACAACATTTGAAAAGCTTAGAAATAAAACCTTTTAGTTAGTCAAAACATGAGGCTCACAGCAAAGTGTCTGTGCCCAAAATACATTAGGAATCCAACATTTTTAAGCACAGAATGGGCTTTCTAAGCTCAGCACAGAGTTTTCTTGTAACACCAGCTCAACCACATGCCTGGTATTTCTCTGTCAACGATAAATCACTTTTGCAGCAATGACAGCAATTCCAGAAATCACTCATAATATTTCCAAATTTAACATGGGCGAATTTGCTGCACATATTCTGGTACTGTGCAGACATGTGTTGTTGAGCTCCACACTAGGAGTGAAATCTTGAGAGAAATTTTGA
>JBBMOI010000003.1:19795000-19877500 GCA_038088405.1 Porites divaricata
TTTGTTTGCAATCAGTTTTGTGTCACATCAAGGTAAAATTGTCAAGAAATCAGTCATGGGTGAATCCACTGTTTTCTGCTTTGCAAGATGTGATCCTCTGACAACTTGATTCATGCAAAAATGGCTGCTGGATAAATATTCCTTTGTTGCAATTTAAATTGACCTGACTAGCCTAATTCTTATCTCTAAAATTCAAAAGAATACCTCAAGAATATTAATCTAGCAGCCATTTTTGCATTAGGTCCACTGGTTTTCCTTTCTTACCTCTCATTTTGTGCAGGAAATGAGAATTGAGAAAGGAGAATGAAGTTGAGAATCAAAACTCGCACTGGACTGTCAACAAACCTTTAAACAGTACTTTACCTGTCTCGCCCTGAGCTGGTCCTCATCAGGAGGAACCTTCACAAGCCACGACAAGAAACATCGATCATTGATCAGTGGTTGCCACTGGGCCTGATCCCTGAATGATTGGACAGAAAATTAGCAGGTAATTTCAAGGAACATGGACAAAAAGGTGTACAGTGTATGTGACTGAAAGATGGAAGAGAAAGCTTGTCCTTACCAATTCATGTCCTTGGAGTTACTCTGGGTTGCACAAGGTTGCCTAAAGGATGGTTATACAAAATTAGTGGATAAGTTTAAGGCAAACACATGAGAGCAGAAGTATAATAACAAGAAAATTCTTGCAATTTGCTTTTCAGCTAGATGAATTATGTACATTTTGTACTGCTGATAAAGTGTCAGAGGACAGGGCCTAGCATACTACTTTGGCCTTGACTATGAGAAAGTGGTCCAGTGCAAACAACAATATCAAGGGATGCCAGAAGAAAAGCGCCAAGTGACTTCTGACAAATTTGACACGTAGTTTCTCTTTTCCAAATTGCCTTGCTTTCATGTATTCAGTAAAGGAAGAGTCTGTAAGGTGATTACCAGTCACCAAGTCTGTTAACATTCATTTAATATTGTTTCAGAGAAAATATACTGACCTACATAAGAGCACCACAACAGAATCAGCTTTGGCTGGGATAAAACCAAGCAGAAACACATTGCGACAGGCACAGTTGTAACACTCTAGGATTGTCTCTCCCAAGGGGCCATCTTTGTGCAGTGTCACCTCCTTGTGTTTGGCCCTGACCAAGTGGTTAACAATATGGCTGTCAAGGCAAAGGAAATAAGTAACCATTAATGGTCCACACTTTATTTTCAAGTTAAATGTCCATTTTGGTGGCGGTCAGGCATACAACAACTCAGAGGAAACTGTATTCATCAATTCAATCACTAAGATAAGGAGTCAAAACTAAACTTTTGAGGCCTCACTTGCCTCGCTTTTGAACAGCTAGACTCAGGCTGGTTGAGAGGTCTGCCTTATTTGCATTCGGTGTATAAAACACTCAATAACTGTATTGTAAGAAGGAAGACTAAAGCTTTGTCAAAATTATAATGGTAATTGGGCACTTAAACATCAGGGCCTGGTTCCTCAAAAGATGGTTAAGTTTAACCAAAGATTAACCCAAGTTTTAAGTACGATTTTCTTGTCTAAGAACATGTACATGTAACACAAGCTTACAGAATGCTGTTGAGCCTTTACTCTGAGATACAGTAACGGTAACACTAAATGTTACTCTAAGTGATGCACAACCTCGTTCCCAGGGTTCTCTCCTACCCGTCCCTACAGAGCGAGAGAGAGAGAGAACCTGGTTGGGTCTGGTCACGTGGTCCTAAAACAAAATTAATTCCGAGGGAGGAGTCCTTTATCTCTCAATTTTTCTGTCTGGTTCATTTTAACCGTTCACGCAATGATCGAATGATTGAAAGAATCAATGTTTGTCAGTGACAGCCGCAGGTAATTGGCCCGAATCAGTACATGCAAAAAACCTAAACCATTAGCGGTGACAAAACAAAGCAGTTACATTGAGAGTAGAGGATTCATTTTACCTTCACGGTCAAAACAATATTTTAGCTCTAATGGCGCCCCTTCAAACTGCATAATCATAGTTTTGAAAATACATACGTTTGCTTTCTAAAGGTGGCCTCCATAACATAGAAATGGCAATTTAAGCCTACTGCGTTTCGGTATGAATACAACCGCCTAAAATATTTTTGACTGCACAAGTGGTGAATCCGTGATTTCCTTTGCAACATCCGATAAACATCCAGATATTCTGCAGGAAGTTACGCTTTCGTTGTCAAAGGATTCGGCATTCGAGGTTTTGTCTTGACTAGTCCGGGAACTATAAAAAACAGGACCCTTTAGACAAGGTCGGATACGCAGTTTCCACTGATCTCGACGTCTACGCTTTGTAGAGACAAATCTCACACTTTTCTGCCCCTCCCCAAAGTCGTTTGTTTGTAATCTCCCAGATTCTGAGAGACACGTGACCAGACCCAACCAGGGTCTCTCGACAGGTAGGAGAGAGAACCTGGGAACGAGGTTGAGTGATGCATAGGATGGTAAATACAAAGAGTGGAACAAAATTTTAATCTGTGAGGCAGTTGGTTAAATCCTAGATTAGTGTTTATCGGCCTTTCAGGAAATGGGCCCAGGAATTAAGTTATGGACTAACAAGTTTTTAGTTACAGACAACCAAGTGAAACTTGGCCAACTTTATAACACTGTTTTTCTGCCTTAGGGATTATCTGTAGGTCTTAAATAGGGTGGTGTTTGCCATGAAAAAATCAACTCTGACTATTTATATTTTTTAATATCAACAAATAAAAAAAATTACCTTCCTGCAGTATTTCCTCGACCATTACAAAACCACTTCTTACACTGAATACACTGAACAACAGATGCAGGATCATGGACTCCACAGTACCTGAAAATAGTTTAAACACTTGTTTACTATACAATCTGAGAACATCTACTTACATACAGGAAACAGCAGAGAATTGCCAGAATCTTTCAGCCACAATACCACTTGTACGGACTTAACCTGAAGAAGAGAACTGTTACTCCTGCCATAATACAGAGTTTTTGAAGACGGTAAAATCACAGTTCAGTCCATACCATTCAAGAACAATTTGAAGGAAACAGGAATACCAAATAGAGTTGGAACTTTGCAAAATCCTGTACTTTTTGTTCTTTTGAGAAAGGTCCTTGAAGTCTAAGGTCTCGGGATAGGACCAGACTTAAAGTATAAATTTTATTGGCTCCAAGACAATAAAATAACTGTGCAAATTAGAGATGAAAATAATACTATTAATAATAGTTATAATAATAATAATAATAATAATAATAATAATAATAATAATAATAATAACAGTAATGTAACTTAAGTACATAATAATATAGATAATAACATTACAATATATAAGCTTACCAATAATGATATTGTAAATTGCAAAGTAGAAATGCTCTATCGGTGAAAAAACAATCCCATCAAAAACATTATGACACTACGGTCATTTTCTAAGTTTATAAACTTTTTGCAATCCTATTGAACTAAAAAATAATGCAACCAAAAGAGTTTCTCCTATGATGACTTTGCTGAGTAACGATGAAATTTTGTTCAAAGGCAGCGTCATTACAAAGATTCAAACTGAAAACTTCTACAAATTTTCACAATGGGGTACGTAAACCTCGCGTTAATTTCCAGCAATTTCTAACTTACCGAAAACACGCACTGTGGTTTAAACTTTCATACATATATCTAATTTGAAAAGCCTCATTTTTACCACTAAAAGTCCAAATAACTGCTTTCAAAATTAGCACACCTGCATGCGTAGGCTGGAAGATCTTTCGTGTAATAGGTTTCATCTTCGTCTTCCTCGAAGTTGAGCTCACCCAACGAGTTGTTAACCTTTGCAACTCCGCCATCTACCTTTGAATCCTCATTCACTGCTACTGGACCATTGCTGAGCTCTTCCTTCTTGTCTACGACATTTCCGTTCACTAAAGGTTGACTACTTTCAGGCTGTGAAGCTTGCGATTGAGTTTGCGTTTGTGATGGGACAGTGAAATCGTGAAATTCGTACTCGCTTCCCTGTGTATCTGCGCCGAAATCTGCTTCTTCAGTGTCTAAAAAAGTAAGAGTTTGAGAAGCAGGTCCATATGAGTCTACAGTGCTCATCTTAAGTTGAAAGAAACGTTACTAATCAGTTGCTTTCGCTAGTCAAACCGAAACACAAAACAGTTGAGAACGTGGCCAAGATGGCGACCGGAGCCACGCGATTCCTGTTTCGCAATATTTTCGCTAAAGATCGGTAACGCTCGGTGAATCCGATGACGTTTCGAACATTTCCGAATATTTGTCGATGTGAAAGATTCGGAAAACATTCCCGTCGTTCATTTCGTATCAAACATGGCGGCCGGTTTGGTTGCCGGTTGTGTTTGTTTATAAGCTTTTCCAGACCAGATCTCGTGCAGGACGTGCAGGCGTGCAAGTGAGCGATTGTCTAGACTACAACGTTCCTACGGCTTTTCTAAAATAGTAAGATGGCTTGTAGTCGTCGAGCCTTAAAATCGCTTATAGAAGGTCCAGAATTCAGCTTTCGTAACATTGTGAGGTCCTGCACTGTTCGCTTTTTCTGCGAACATCCCTCGCCAAGGCTGTCAGCAAAGGTTGCAATTCCTCCGTTCGGAGTTTTGCTCGATATCGATGGAGTTCTTGTTAGGGGCCGGAAACCCATTCCGGGAGCGAGGGAAGCCCTAGAAATGCTCCGACAGTCAGATGTCCCAACGGTGTTTTTGACAAACGGTGGTTGTGAATCAGAGAAGGAAGCTGCCGAACGACTTTCTGACAAGATCGGCTTTGAGGTTAGGTAATTCCTTGTGTTCTAATTTTTTAATTGTCTCGTTGGTAGCGGTTCCACAACAAATTATGGATTTATGCTTCAATCCTAAACTTCCAAACTGTTTTCCAACCTCTCCCCACCCTCCCCACTGTTACCACAATTCTTGGTTTGTAACCACGTGACAGGCCGAATACAAAAGGAGTTTAGTTGTTCTTGTCAATCAAAGAGTGAGATGAAAATATTTTAAAAATTGCTTGTCCTTTAGGCAAGCTGTTGCTGATGCATATGTTTACTAGCCTGGAGCAGTTGTGCAGGCCTACCAACCTCCACTTTTCCACTTATTCTATTCTTAAGAGATGCTATCCTGATGGGTGGTTCCACTAGCCCTAGGCTTTTGGACAACACCTTTAATTTTTGGTGCCCTGAATTATCATGGTGACCGGACATCACCTGCAAACCAGCAATTTCAACAGTTTAATGAGGCATTTACACTGCATCATGCATGCCAACATCTCTTATTTCCTTTGCTGTACACAACAGGACCCAATCATTCAAAGGTTGAATAGCGCTATCTATTACAGTCAAGCCTGCCAAAAGCAACCACCCAAAATGCAAAGACTGAGTGGTAGCTTACTGGAGGTGGTTGTTTACAAGAATTGAATCACAGGGGTTCATCCAGGCACATCTGCTTTATTTATGGAAAATATTTATTGCATGCAATGTCTAAGTTAGGATATGTTTAGTGCCATGTTGCCACTAAAGTTTTTTGTATATTCTAAGTAATATAGGCAGACACAGCAAAAAATAGAGATCAGAGAAAGTGTCAAGTGGTCACTTACAAGAGGTTAAAAACAACCTAGTGGCTATTCGTACAGGACCTGTACATCGACTTGTATTAGCTATTCATACAGGATTCTGACTAAATTGATTAGGGTTAAGCACTGACAATACTGATTAGGGTTAAGCAATGAAAATAGCGATTAGGGCTAAGCACTGACCATACTGATTAGGGTTAAGCACTGACCATACTGATTAGGGCTAAGCACTGACTTGAAACGGTTAGCTTCTATTTAGGGTTACGGTTGTTGCTATATGAATGAAAATCTTACTCTATCTAGCAACAAGAGTTCCGTGGTAGAGCGGTTAGGCTACATACTATAGATTCTACGCCACGGGATCGGTTCTCAATCGTACCACATCAAATTTTTTTCCTTTTAGAATTCGCCACTGAATTTTTTTTCCTTAAAAATTGAACGGTTGTTGACGACACTTACACTTTCACAGAAATTTAATGACCAGACATTTCATATAAATTTCAAGAAGAGACTTGATCCTATATAAATAGCAAATACACTTCGGTGTACAGGTCCACTGGGTTGGAAAATAATTAATTGTCAGACCCAAAAAGTGGTCACAGTCGCTTATAGGAGGTGGTCGTTTACTAGAGGTTCCAACTGTAAGGCTTTGACTGGGAAAGTTTTGGTGTTTTGGATTGGTGGTCGCTTATGGGAGGTGGTCGCTCACAAGAGGTGGTCACACATGGAGGTTTGACTGTATGTGTATATAGAGAGGTGCACGTTAAGTGGACAATAGACTATACAACCATGTAGGAATAAGTTATACTAATGGTACTCCGTTCTATGTGTATAATTATGTTAAAGATCAAAATTAAATTCAGGTTGAATTTTTTTTTCTAACCTCCCCAATTATTTATGAATAAGAATCAGCCTAGGTCAAAGAATTTTAACCTGGATTTAATTTTGACCTGAAAAATATAGACTCTAAATCCTTTTGTTCGTTGTTTCTTGGTTTGGAAGAAGCCAATAGCCTTATATACTGAGAACTAATGATAACCTTCCTACATGGTTTATTTTGTAGGTCAGAGAGGAGCAGATGGTTTTGTCACATACTCCTCTTAAGATGGTTGATTGGTTACACAACAAGCACATATTGGTGTCTGGACAGCAAAACATTAAAGAGATTGTTAAAGGGTATCCTTGTATATTCTACTCATTATATCAGAAAGATTTTTTATTAAACTATAGGCTGTTACTGGGTATAAACTTCTGTAGGTGGATGCAAGTTCAAGATAACCTTTAACTAAATTTGTTTTTAAAATAAAATTGATCTTAAGTTGCTCATAAAATTATACCAGAAAAACATCAAAAGGCCTCTCCCTCTAAGAATGTGTTCTAATGATTAGAAACATTATGAAATTTTCCTTACATTTATTTTCCTATGCTATAAACAATTTCCTGATAATGTTTTAGCATTCTTGTTAACCAAATAATCATTTTCATGGATTTTTGTGCTAAAAAAATCTGTGTCCCTAGTGAAAGTTTCTTCTCATACCCACCTGCTGAGCAATTAAGAGCCTGAGAACTCTGGATTAAAAATTACTTTATTTAAAAGACATTTTATTTCTTTTTTCTTTTAAAATAATGGACTGATGGTCCAAAGTTTCTACAGTTGACTCACTCGTAACGGCCACCTCTAAAAGATAGACACTTGGAAGAACAGACACTTAGAGTTGGTCCCTCCTTTTCTTCACGCCCTTTATTTGACTTTTAGAAGACAGGCACCACTCTTAGACAGGTACTTGGTGCCAGTCCAAAAGGTGTCCATCTTATAGAGAGTTACATGTATATGTTGTGGTTCAAATTTAATCTTTGGTTTAAATTTTATTTTCCTCTGTTTCAAACTCATTATCGTTCATTACCATGCCCCAAAACAAAAGAAAAGAAAATTTAAACCGAGGATGAAATTGAACCACAACATATACTAATGTAACAGTCATGTTTTACCCACAGGTATAGTCTTTCTGTAGCCAACAGTTTGAACTAATGATCTCTAGGTTGTTGAAACTTAGAACATAGATAACTATACAGAGCTGCTTCTGCACAATGTTCGTCTACTATTTTGTTTTGTGCTAAAAGATTGTTTTCCCTTGATTATGAACAACAGATATGGATTTACAAGTGTTTCAGATATAGAAGATATCAGAAGAGCTTATCCTTTGCTGGATATGGTTGACAGAGAGAGGAGATTTAAACCTGTGAGAGTATAATCGTTGGTATTTTGTGACCTTTGGGGATTTTAATAATATTTTTAAAATATTACCATCCTCCAGTGGATCTATAATTTGTAGCTAGTATCTTGAGAAGCTGCAGCTTTTGGTGTTTTTTTTTGTATGTGTGGAATTGCTTCCAACAATTTTCTTTTGTTTATGAGTGTTCAAAGCTGCATGGGGAATATTTTTTTTCTTGATGCATAACTGCACCTTTAATTACTGGACTTTTATGTGATGTGATTACCTGGAAAACATACATTACAATAGCAGTCTTAGATACTATTGACAAAAAATAAGACAAAGACAAAACGAAAATCGTAAACTTGACCTAACCATCACATATTACAAAATTAATATAGGCTGCTGCCTGATAGCCCAAGGCTAGTGTAGCAACCTTTCAGGGTAGCATGTTTCAATTTATACCAGCTGCTCAATGAGCAAGTTAAGCAACATTATAGAAAAACTGCTACTGAAAAGGGGAGTTGGAAGGCCTGCACCACTTCTCCAGGATAGTAAACTTCAATCGATAACAAAGAATTTGATATATTAGAAAAGAAATCTAAAGATTACTACATGCTAATTAAAAGAATAATTGCCCAGTGTCCAAAAAACTCCAAATACTTGTGTCAAGATTTCAATCTAACCCAAGACCAGCTGAAAAAAGTATTCCTTCTTCCACATGAGGTAGCGTTTGAACCTTATCTAAAAGCTTTTCAATACAAAGTCCTTAATTCAATTTTATTTACCAATAAAAAGTTATGCAAAATAGGTTATATTCAAGATGATAAATGTTCACTATGCAAAACGGATTCAGAATCCCTTTACCACATCTTTTTCGAATGCAGACACACCAAGCAGTTTTGGAAGGAATTTCAATACTATTATTACACATTGACAAGAGAATTTGTGTGTCTGACCTTACAAGACGTTATTACAGGAATACTATATACAAAATGCCCCTTACTGAATTATTTGATACTGATCGCTAAACTATACTTATGGGGTTGTAGAAGAAATCAGACTCTTCCAGTCATAACTGCCTTTTCATCTAAGGTTAAAATTAAGTATGAAACAGAAAAGTACATATGTGTTAAAACTAATAACATGGGCAAATTTAATAAGAAGTGGGCTCTGCCTTTGGACTCTGTACCATAGTGTTGTCTGTACTTAGAACGTATTTTTTTCTTTTTTTGTATAGTTACTTTACCGTTAAAATTCATAGTGTAATGTAATGTAACATATTTGTAATTTATTGTGGCGTTAGTATTGTAACACTGTGGAGTATTTAATAAACGTTTGAAAAAAAAAAAAAAAAAAAAGGATAGTAAACTTCAGCAACAGCTTGCCCAAAAATTAATGGCAAGTTATTTTTTATATTTTTATCTCATCCCACTGAACCATACTCTCTTTTTTTCTTCAATTATGTTTGCTTCAACAATTTGAAACAGTTTTTTTCTTTTCTTTTTTTTTTACCAGTCTGAGATTACCCAATTTGTAAGACAAATTAATGTCAAAACAAAAGGTTTAACAGATTCTCCTTTGCTTTCTGATTTATTCAGCTTGGTAGCCCACCTGAGGAATTGCCACCCATTGAAGGTACAAAAGAGTTAGAGTAATGGCCCTTCACCATGTTGGGTAGAAAAATACCTTTATAATCTAGTCTAAATACAATGAACTGAATGCTTCACTCTCAAGAAAAACTGCTGTATGAATATTATTTATGTCAGTTCAAATATCACGTACTTTGCCACATTTACGGATATTCAAACCATGGTGAGCTCATGCAACCGACACAACTGACACATGAATAATATACAGTGGAAGCTCTTGTAAGCGGACACCCTTGGTACGTGAAAAAGTGTTCGTTACTGGAGCTGGCTGCTTACAAGAAGTGGCCAACTACAACTAAACATTGGAAATGCAAAAAACGTTTTGTTAGTGTTTGGCTATACTGTTGTTCTGACAAGGTTGTAGTGCAGTCCCAAGCATGGAGGCAGTGTTTTGAAGTGTAACCAGCTGTGTATGTATATGTTGTAGTTAATTTTTTATCTCAGGTAATTTTTCTTTTCCTATTGTTGCAACTTCATTAGCATACATTACCATACTCAAAGACAAAAGAAAAAGAAAAATTACCAGAGATAAAAAATTGACTACAACATATGTGTAGCAGCCTTGTAAATAAACACAGCTGTGTCTTATAAATAGAACATAACAAAAATTTACTATTGCTGGCCTTATACTTCAATTCTATAACATTATTTGAAAAAAGCATCAGTCTGTGTTTCAGATCTCCTTAGAATATTAGTGTGTAACATGGTTGCCATGCCAGGAAAAGAGGTTTTGTGATACACGTATTTCTAGTATATTAAAATCAAAATTTAGAGGCATAATTATGAGATTTCATTTCAGTTTTCCACGTTAGAGAACTTAAAAACAAACAGCAAAGTGGAAATCATTTTTTAGCCATTCAAGTGTTTGCATTTGGCCACAGAGCCTGGAAAATTTAAAGGAGGATATTGCCATTACCATAATGTGTGACAGCACTGCTAAACAAGTTTCATTTGAATATTAATACCACAGTCATGATCTTTCCTGATTGCTTTCCTGTAGCCATACTCTTGCTTGGAGAACCAGTGCGATGGGAGACAAATCTTCAGTTGATCATTGACATCCTTGTCACTAATGGAAACCTGCTGTCAATTCCCCAGTCTCCATGCAAGAAACGTATTCCAGTTATAGCTGCTAATACTGATCTTATCTATATGTCAGAGGTTCCTTTACCAAGGTATGATGATGTACTTAAACATAACTATTAATTACCAGATTATAATTATGTCCAATAGGAAAAGTAGTTAGAGAGAGAGGATCACTTTCAGACTACAATAATTAAGGTCTGGTTTCCATTGGATCACTGCTATCATAAGATACTTTAAATAGACATTTAATAGATATTTAGAACATATTAGGTACAGTGTACTTATACTCACTAGGTACTTACCAAGACATTTAGATAATGAGATCTTGGACAAAATAGGCAGAAAATGAAGACATCTCCCCTCCCCTTACTCATCCCCCCCCCCCTTCCAAATTAAAGATGGGGAAATGGCATGTTTTGGCCTTTGTGTGGTTTTATCCTTGATTTTAGGGGAAAGGGGCATTTGCTCTTCTGTTTTATTCTGTCCAAGACTGTAGTGCCGGTCTTTTACCTAATCTATAAAACATGATACATTGCACAATATTATGGGGGTTTTAAACAACATTGCCACTTTTCCTGGTCCTAACAGTGTGCGCTTACTGTTACAGAGGTTTAGACTACATTATTGATACAGAATACCTAATTATGGCTGTGGTAAACTAGCCTGCATTCTTTTGCATTATATTATTATCTTATAGATTTGGACATGGTGCCTTTCTCTTAAACCTGGAGGTTCTTTACAAGGTACTACACATATATAATATTATTTACAAACTTAATAGTGTCCCAAAGTTGTTTAATAAGTGAAACAGTTGAGCCACTAGTAATGGATTATACCTTACTTTCAGTACAGTGAGAATAAATTTAAAGAGATTGAAGAAAAAACTAGTGCCATGCATCCCTACTTATTTTTGTAGGTTAATACCCCATTTTATTATTAGACAAAAGACAGAAAAGTATAGCAACAACTCACCTTTTTTACAGCTTGTGTACAATAATATGAAACATTTTATGCTTCCTTCTTCCACATCATACCGTTTGGTTATACAACATTATTTAGGAGTTTTGTGTTTGTAATAGAGAAATACATGATATTGTTTTTGTTTTTGTTATTGTTGTTGTTTTTTTGGTCAGAAATTGACTGGACAAGAATTGGTTTACACCGAATTTTTGGGTAAACCTTTCATTTCAAGTTACAAGTATGCAGAGCATTGCCTCTATCAAAGCAGTGGAAGTAGCCGTGGGCAAATAAAATCACTTTATGCTGTTGGGTAAGTAAAGAACAAGCTCAAGTGCGAAAGGCTTTACAACTTTTAGGTCAGTTATCGAAATGAAGTCTAACATAGAGGACTGCTTTGAGAAAATCTCTGACCCCAAGATTGTGTTTTTGTTATTTTAGGTGGTTAGAGACTGAGGTAGATACATGTAGGTTTGGCATGGTGGTGGTAATATAAGAAGAACTGATCAAATTAAGATTTATGGTACAAATGCTTGATAGTTGAACACTCACAATTCCATCTGTTCTGTTTTCCTTAGGGCTTCAGTATACTGGCTTTCAGATTTGTACAATACTCAGCTACAATCATGGACAAAAGTCTTTGAACTAAAAGACATTTGTGGGGCTTTTTTTAAATCCGACATGCCCAACTCCTCCCTCACCCCAAAAGCAATGTTTGACACATGTATCCCAAAGTTTTCCCAAGTTCAAACTCATGTGGTTTCAACATTTATACGGTGAGGTGAGAAAGAACTGCAAGGTATTTTCCAAAAGGTAGCAAATGTTTTGTGAGGACACCTAAAAAGGACAGATTATTACAAATATTGCATCATTGACCCAAAGACTTTTGTCCAGGATTGTATTAGCCTGAGAAAACAGCCAACCTTTTGTAAATCCACCACTGGTTTCACTGTGAAATGCCATCTGAGAAAGAAATGCAGAAATTCCATACTGACGCCAAGTAATTACCCAGATCTGGGTAGTGCTTCTGATTGACTGAAGCAAATTTCCCATGCTGTATGACCAATCAGAAGCATCACCCAGATGGATTTTCTGCGCTCATTTCTTAGATGTCTTTTCGCGGGGAAACCAGTGGTAGCATTGTAAAATGTCGGCTGTTTTCTCAAGGTGGATTGAAGTCACAATCCATCAATAATAACAATATAATAATAATTCCGTTATTTACTATCGGCAGTATTTATAGCACTAATGCTAGTGGCGCCGAGCAAATGCCTGATTAAGCAAATAATTCAAATCAAACTAAACAGGGTTAAGAATCCCAACTGGCCGGAGGCAAACCAGCTGGCCATTTACAAGTGTGACCGAGGATTTGAACTCGGGACTACCGTGAACAAATCCAGCTAGCGGTCAGAGCGGGACTTGAACTCAGGACCTCCGAATTGCAAGTCTGGTGCTCTATCCATCCAGTCACTATTCACCTGACCAAACAACCCTTAGCAGTTTTAATAATTTATTATTTTATTGATCTCTAACATCCACTTCTTGTTCTGTTAGTCAATAAACTGTGTTGCCCAAGTCACTTTTGATACTTTGAGCACTTACTATAGAAAATTTTGTCCATACTTTGCAGTGACAACTTGGACACAGATATTTATGGAGCCAATATGTGTAATGAGTATGTAAAGGCATTTCATGAATCCAATGGTTCTGGTACTGAAAATCAACTTAGATACCTCACTAGCCAGGAAAAACATGCTGTTAAATGGTCACCAGAGGTAAAGAGCATTGAATCTATTTTAGTTCAAACTGGAGTATCTTTACCAAGTGACAGTAATCTCACAACCAATGAAGGAGCTCGATATCTTCATCGGGATTTAGATTTTCAACCTCGATTCAGAAGAGCTAAACATGTTGTAGAAAACATTGCAGATGCAGTTGAACTGATCTTGAAACAAGAACAAGAATGTTCTTAATACTTGATAAGTTCATTTTAGAATTTGTACAGTCTGCAGTTTGCCCATCATTTTTCCAATTCTTTAATGGTTCCAGAGTATCTCAGCACACTAAAAACTTCAGGTTATGATGTGGCATAAATGGAAAAACCATTAGTTATCTAGATTCCTGATTTGTATTATAAAAATAATAATAGGAAGTATTTTCAAATTTTTTATAGTATTTTTAATTGCACTGTCAAAATATATCCAGACATTAATATTAATAAATATTATCAATTTTGTATTTCATTCATAGCACAACATTATTTATGATAATGTTATTGATGCCTCAGCACAGACAAAATCAGTGAGATAGTTTTTCAAAAATTGTTTTTAATGTCAACTAACAAGATCATCCAGCAATAAGGAATTAATAATGGTCTTTTTTTTGTTGTTTGATGTTTTAACATAAGTCCTTTTTTGTTTCTGGTAACTGTTCAATCTGAGATTATATAATATTTAAGAGTTAGCGATAAAAAAAATAGCCTCCCTCTTCTCTATTAATGAGAAATGTGGATTGCTTCTCACAACCTGTTCCCAGGTTGTCTCTTCTACCCATCGAGAGACCCATCTCTCTCTCCCTCTCTCTCTCTCGCTCGGTGGGGATGGGTAGGAGGGAACCCTGGGTGGATCTGCAACTGTTATAGTGTAAAAATATCACCAATAACATAACTAAGGCAATGGTCAGGCAAATGAAGCTGAATTATTGAAGATTTTATAGGATAAATATAGTCAAACCTTGGACAGTTTACTTTGTTCCTGGGGAAAGAAAACTCATACATTTTCCCTAAATTCAACCCTCTTTATATGGGTACCCCATTAATATGGACACTTTCTATGGCCCCTTATGTGTGTGCATATTAACAGGGTTTGACTGTATTTAAAATGACAACTTACTAATTATAATCTCCTTTGTTAAAGAATAGAAGTCAATAATAAGTTAGTAATCAAAGTTATTGTAATAATTGAAATCTAATCTTATTATTATGCGGTAATTGAGTGATCAAATTTTCTTTGCCTATATTAGCCATAAAAATAGTCAATTTCTATGTTGATTTGATGTTTGATAATAAAAAGGATCTACTTAAACCTCACCCAGACTATGAGTAGCCCCTCGTAAAATAATTGTTAGCTTGCCCTACTAATCTTAAGGAAAATGTGAGACTACTCACAGTCTAAACGACTGATATGCCTCTTTATTATGGGTAGCTCTCTTTGTCCCAAAGTTTCCAAACTTCGTGCAATTCCTACCTTATTGATACAGACACATCTGTAACCAACACTTAGCCCTGCCCTGTTTATGAACTTATTTTTACGTTAGTTGTCGCTGCATCTTATTTATTACTATAACGTTGCTTAAACAAAATGCAAGGGGCGTGAGACTTTGGGAAATGATTGCCTAGTAAAAAGAGTCCTGATTGTTAAGCAAGTCCTCCTCATAGCTGCATTATGGGGGATAGTTGGGAGAATATGCTTGTTGATGTTAGATTTCAGAGAATTCACTCATAGAGACCCACAGAGGAGGGTATAATAGAAGTGAAGTGAAGTGTTTAATCAAGCAATCTTAGGGCAAAGAGGTGTTGTATGAATAGTGACTCCATAGGATTTTATCTCATGTTTATGTCTTAAGTATTGATCTCCGAAATGAAAAAATAATATTATTTTCTCTAACTTATGTGATATTAATATTGTAATGGAAATTTACGGTAGATGTTAGCATCACTGCTCTTTGCTACTCCGTAATGTATGGTAGTATTGGTTTTTCAGTTGTAATGATTGGTATGGACAAGTGGCATTATTGTACGGTGGCCCATATCTGCAAACACAACAAACAATTCTTGAAACACAACAAACACTTTTCCAAACACAACATAGTATTATCTGAACACAACAAGCTATTATCGAAACACAACACAGTATTATCGAAGCACATCACAATATTATCGAAACACAACACAGTATCATCGAAGCACATCACAATATTATCGAAACACAACACAGTATTACCGAAGCACATCACAATATTATCGAAACACAACACAGTATTATCGAAACACAACATAATGTCACCGAAACACAACCTGGTATTTGCAAAACACAACACAATTTTACCAAAACACAACACGAATTAGAAAACACAACACAATATTTGCGAAACGCATTCCCTCGGACAGCAGACGCATTTCCGGTCTAGATTTGTTACTATACAAAGCGATACAAAGCATGAAGCTATCAGCCATCATTACTCAACCGCTGACAAGTTATGCGCCTGCATCATTCCCGCCATTTTGTTTGTTATCTTCGCATGTGGCGATCTGTCCCGAGAATGAATGTGTTTTTTAAGTGCTTGAACTGCTCAGAAGAGCTCGAGGAAACTTACCAATACTGCTGTAGATGTGGAGCAGCCGTGGACAAAGAGGAGGTTCTCATTCGTTATTATTTTCAGCGTGGGTTTGATTACTCGGTTATATTACTCTTTTTAGAAAAGTACCATGCAACAGAAATGTCTATGCGTACGTTGCACAATAGACTTCGCGAGTACGGATTAAGAAGAAGGAATGCAAACAGTGACGATGCCGAAATTTACCAGGCCATTCAACAAGAATTGGACGGGCCAGGCTGCATGAGGGGTTATCGAGCCATGTGGCACACCCTTCGTTTGGATTATGGAATACAAGCACCAAGAAGAAAGGTGGAAGGGATTTTACGACAAGTTGACCCTGAAGGAACAGCCTTGCGAAAGGCTCATGCTTTAAGGAGAAGGTCGTACACTAACCCAGGCCCGAATTTTGCTTGGCACGTTGACGGCTACGATAAGTTGAAGCCATACGGCTTTCCTATTCATGGTGCGGTGGACGGTTTCAGTCGTCGAGTCATGTGGTTGAAAATTTGCCCCTCGAATAATGACCCATGCCACGTAGCTTCGTTGTTTTACGATTGTGTTAAATCAAACAGAGGTTGCCCAAGAGTTCTTCGAACAGACTGTGGGACTGAAAATGTGACCATGGCGGCCATGCAGTGTTATTTTCGGGGAAATGGTAACGACGACCAAGCTGGATTAAATGCACATAGGTACGGATCGTCCCCAGCAAACAAGCGCATAGAAGGATGGTGGTCATTTTATCGGCATGACAGATCAACGTGGTGGATTAATTTTTTTAAAGACTTAGTTGAAACAAATATTGTTGATAATGCAAGTGAATTAAGTATGTGCTGTTTGTGGTTCTGTTTTAAAGATATCTTGCAGGCGGACCTAGATCATGTAAGGGATCACTGGAACACCCATTACATTCGAAAATCGCGTCACGATACAGTCCCTGGTAGGCCTGATGAGCTTTTCTACCTTCCAGAGAACAGTGGGTTTGAAGATTTCAGATGTCCCATTACAGAACAACAACTTGATGATATGGCTGTGTACTGTACAACAGATGAAGAAGAAAACATTTTTCTGGAGTATTTTAATTATGCGCTAGAGAGTTTAAATTTGCACCGTCTGACAAACTGGAGGGAGGCATTAACACTTTTCCAACGTTTAATGCAAGTATCAAAATAGGTCGTTCTAGGACAGTTTAGTACAGTCCAATGGTACAAGGGAAAAGCAGCAGATTGAAATGACTTCCACCAATTTTTCAGATGAAGTGTAATACATCCTATTCAGTACTTTAAGAGCAAATGTTACCATCGGTCAAACATTTCGTGGCAACAGCTCAAAATTCAATTTGGCCCATATTCTCAGGTTAGGTAGACCTTAATGTAAAACGAAACGCTGCATAGTTCGTTGGGCTAAATATCGATTAGTTTTCGAGAAAATCAATAATAACCGAATCCTGAGAATTTGCCACGTTTTCAGCTTTCAATTTAGGTCGAAAAAGAATGCTTCGCGTAACAAAAATAACACACTCTAGAGCAATAAAATCTACTAAATCTAGTAGAATGATGCCGAAATATGTGTTAAAAGCAAATTAGAGCAATTATTTTCTATTTTCTTTGAAAATATAATTACTTTTCGCGAGCCCTCTTTTATCAACATTAAAACTTGCCAAAAAATAACCTTTAATCTAAGTATGCGGTACTAAATGAAATACGTCGAAAAATATGGATTTCGAAAGCCGAATAATCGTTCTTTTACATATCAAAAGGATTTTTTGGGGAAATGATTTAGCGCGAAGAAATTCAATTTTAAAGTTGGATACAATGCCCCGTTTTAACCGACCTTCCAAGTTATGTAGTAAAGAAACAGGAATACAAGTTTTCCAAAGAGAGCATTCAATCAAAAGCGGAATTGACGTAAAAATTCAACCAACATATTTTAAAATCAAAGACATAGATTGTATTTCTGTTGTCCCTTCGTTTGATACAAATTTTAAACAAACTGCAAGATAATTTGTCAAGATAACGCAGCTGTCATCTTTGTTTACACCCCGGCGTGAAGACCAGAGTCGTGAGATGTTTTGTTGGAAAGTTTTCCCGACCAATTATCTCTGAATTCAAGATCAGAGATCAGATTTAAAAAGTTATTTTCGTTTGCCTTTCGTCGAAAGTCAGTTTCGAACTAATAAGCAAACCAAAGGCAAACAATTTAACGAGCCATCTCAAACTGACACATTGAAAACATGTCTTAAATCCGCGACAATTTCGCACAAGAATTAAATCTTTTGATCATGAAATTAAAGGGTCGTTTGACCTTCTTTACCAGCATATGAAGACTTCCACATTTTCATAGTGTAATAACAAGTTACATTTTCCTTGCGAACGTAGCCAAAACGGAGCTGGGCGTTTTCAGCAAGTTGGATTCGCAGAACATGCATTTATAGCAACTCAATGGTTGCGTGACCAATTTCTATTTCCGGAATTGAGAGCGGAAGTTCATGTGCAAGGACTTTTTGTAACTGGAAAATCATGAACCCTTTATATAATGGTGCTGCTAAACATTTCAAATTAACGAGTCTTTTTAGTTTCAATATCAATTTTAACATTTTGTACGCTCAGCTATATTCTACGGCGAGAAACCACGTAAACCATCTTCAAGATAATCTAGCCTCTGAATCATCAAAAGTGTCAAAGATGAAACACAACAAGTTTTTACACTTCTACTAAAAGCTTTACCCCAAATCGAACTAGAAAATGTAAGTGATTAAATGTAGGTGCCACGACTAATTCTCTGCTTTGTACAAGAAAGACGTTGCCACATCTCAAGTTCGGAAAAGCTAACACTTGACTTTGACCATCACCACCTAGTTTCTTTTTTTTTTTTTAACAATTCAGCCGGTAATGGTCTCCAGCTATGAAAAGGGTAAGAACATTATTGCCTCAGTGGGTTAAACGGGATCACCCAGACATGACCGGTCACGGATAACAAATTCCTCGATAAACTAATTTTAACAAAGAGTATTCTCTAAGTGGTTTTTATGCGCATTTTCCAAAAAAAAAAAAAGAAATCCAAATTACTTGGCCACGTGATCGACTACGCCTTCCAGCCTCTAGTGTTCGAGAATTGTAACTAACGATTCCCATCACTTTCTTAACGTGTAGCTCCAGTTTTCCTGTATCAAAGCAAATGCGAAATCTGCTCGAAATGGCTCCCGAATCATTACAATTTGCAGGTGAAACTGGTGTTCATTGACTAGTGCCAGTCCTCTTCTAACTAAAGTTTTCGTCACGACGAGACGCATATGGCTTCTTTCCATTCCTTTAACTGTTTTTGCAAGAAGAGTATTATTAGCCACTGTAGACCTAACAAAGGAAGAACGGTTTGCTCTCTGTCCAGTGGGCGATTCAGCTCGAAGGATTTCTCGATAAAATAGAGCGTGGTTGATCATGTGATGCAGTTAAAATAATTTTAAAAATGAAATTGGAAGATTCCTTATGATTGTTCTTAAATCGTTAGTCACGGGATAGCTTGAAAAAACTTTACATTAGACCATCCCCCTTTTAAAATTCTGAGTAATCTTTAAATCTACTTGAAGATGTACAAATTCTCCGTTTGTGGGCGTGGCTGTGATTCTTTTTCTCTTCAGACTTAACTAATTTATAACAACTTGTCACCGTTTCCTATAACACTTTTCCTTTTGTTAGCTTTCCCCTGGCTTTTATCGTAAAAGCTACCGGGATAATTTTGACGAGATACTTTACAACCCCAGTCAGTCGTCACTCTTTGAAGAGTGTCTGTAAAAAGTTCTATAGACGACACACCGTTAGCATCAAACAGAGCCGTCAATTTCAGTTTACCTCAAGTAAGACATTCTCGACATCACTGACTATTTGGTAGGTTAATCTCTACATATTCTGGTCAGTCTTGCTAGTTTTATAGCCACACCTGGCCACAACGCCTTCAATAATTTCCGAGTACGGCTGCTTGCGCTTGCCAGTCATCGATGCTACATCCAGTTCTAAGGCTGAACAGATGTTCTGCAGTGTTCGTATCCAAAACTTCGCCAGCCTAGACTGACCCTTCGATCTCACAGATGTTGTATGTTTCGTACATGATGGGAGGCTGAAGAGCTAAATTAAATGCTTTCGTTACTTCGTTGGACATTTTGTCGATTGCTTTCTCCGTTATCAGTTCATTTCTTTCTATACGTTCATTTCTTTGCTGACAAGCGAGAAAAAAATCCTGCTATTTGTAGTTGTGTGAAGTGCACTTGTCGAAGATATTAGAGCCATCACTATGCTTTACTCTTCGCATTGCCTTTGAGACGCTCGACATTCTTAATCAAATTTATTTGAAGAAAGTGATAGCGACGACGCTTTTATTATTTCACAAGGTTTTTCACAAGGGCAACACCGCAATTTTTTTTGTTTCCTCAGGTAATGATTTTTGTATAGCGATCATATTTGTCACTCTTTTGCCTTTATTCGTTCTTTAACAGGTTTCTGTTTGTCTTTCCTTCTTTTTTTACTCTGATATTTAATTTAAAAAATCGCTAAGATCCACTAGTCACTTGTTCCATGTTCCAATCCTGTTTTTTGTAGTTGTAGATTTCATTTCACTTGAATGAAGCGGTATTCCACAACACCCACGTGATAACATATGTTTTTGACTTGAGGTCTCTTGGTTCCGCTTTGGTTTGCTGCTCAGTTCAAAACTAATGTTGCGGCAAAGAAGACTTACGAAAGGCAATCTAAGACCATTATGAGGAAAACTGAAGCAGTGAATAAGCACAACAAAAACCAACCTCCAAAGCATGCAAAACAAACAATGCCACCGTTACGCTGTCATGTCGTGGGAAATGATTTTGACTTGGTTCACGAACGAAACGAGACCTGCAGAAATACAGTTTTCTTCATCATTAATTTGAAGACAAAAAGGTTAGATTCTATACGTTAAAACAGACCTCGACTTACTGTATTCTGCTTAACTTTTTAGGTGCTTCTGTCGAGTGTAATGTGCGTTGCAGTGTCATGTCACGCGTGGGACAAGTTGAAACACGGAAATTTATCCAATTTTAGAAATCGATTTCTTCGCGCTGAATCATTTCCCCAAAAAACCCTTTGGAACTCTAAAAGAACAACTCTTTGACTTTTAGTCACTAGGTTTTCAACGAATTATATGCAGTACCACAAGCTCAAATAACAGGCTAATTTTAGATAAGATTTCTTCTCGATAAAAATAGGTCGGGCAAATTAAATTAGATTTTAAAAGTAAATAGCGGAGAATTGTTAAAAATTGCTTTAACGGTATTTTTTAACATTGTTCAACAATATGTGGTAGATTTCATTGCTCTAGAGTGTTTTATTTTGTAACGCGAGGCGTCGTAAATCGCCCTAAATTTCACATTGAAAAGGCGGCGTTTTCACAAAATTCAGTGATTATCGATTTTCTCGAAAACTAATCGATATTTAGCCAAACGAACTATGCAGTGTTTTGTTTTACATTAAGGTCTACCTACCATGAGATTATGAGCCAAATTGATTTTTGAGCTGTTGCCACGAAATTTTGAAAATGTTTGAATTTTGGTAACATTTGCTCTTAAGTGCAAACAAGATTGGAAAATTGGTTGTACACAAAAGTACAACTTGTGATTACTTTGATGGGGCATTTGTCTTTCTCAACAGAGGCTCTACTCTTTCACATTTAGAAATGAGATACAATATGGTAAAGTGAAACTTTATTCATATCCAATTACTTCACTTAAACAAGAACAAGAACGATATCGCAACCTTAGTTTTCAAAAGACTGAGGAAAGTGTTTTAAAACATCATTTACTCTCCCCTAGTATTTATAGAATAATTGCAAAGGTGACATTCTTATTCATTTGCATTTACCTTTTCAATTAAACATGAACAAGAACAGTATTAGGACCTCGGTTAATGTCAAAAGTCTGGGGAAGAGTTTTAAAATGTTATGCATATCCATATCCCCTGGTATTTGTAAATGCAAAGGTGACGTCTTTTTTAAAGTTGTCATATGTGTCATGCACCACTGGTAACAGCAACTGGCAGGAACATGCATTTGCTTTTGGGAACTTGGATTTTTCACCACATTGCTCAGGTGCATGAAGGAAGCCAATGTGCAGTTCTATACCACCTGGGAGAACTTCCCTAACTCCACTGACAAAAAAAAAATATCTCTAAAAGTCAATTCTACTGTTTTTTCTTCAACATCTTGTAAAAAATCATTCCACCGTGACAACACTAGCCCTTCAAGTTGGCGATTATTTGAACCAGTTTCACTATAATGGACAGAAAAAAGACAGCCAAATAATTCTGCAGTTAGTGTTACTTCAGAATAACAGAAAACCTCTTTAAATTTCTCGTAATTTTCTGTCATAGCTTCAAGGACACCTAGTTGGGATAGCCCTCCTTTAAATTGCTCAAATGCTGCATGGACCCTCTCAATTACAAACCAATGAGCAGTCTTGTCAACAAGATTTAAAATGTCTTCCTGTTTTCTTAATATTTGCAGGGTACCTGCAAGCTCTAAGACTGTTTCTAGATTATGAACTGACATTAGCTTTTGAGCCTCTTGAACAGATGTGGTATTCTTTAGAGCCTGCAGAGAATTTCTGAGGTCAAAATCATAAACATCCTCAAGACAGACATTTGCTTGTGTTACTCCTTTTGTCAATGCATCATACAAGGGAGGACCAAAGCATCTTGGTCCAGGACCACCATGAACTATGGACATAGCAATGAACTCACCAGCATAAAAAAAGTAATCATTTCCCAAATAGTTAGCATTGCATGACAAACATTTGCTTTTTTCTGGACCACAAAATAACTGTGAGTTAACAATCCAATCCAGGACTAGGGTAAAAAATTCTCTTTTTGGTCCCCCTAAGTCAATTGCACCCTCAGATGTTCCACAATCATCAGTAAACTTAACTGAAACCTTGTTATCTGGAGAAAACTATTTTCTTCTAAGCCCCCTTAAAGCTCCTTCCCAAAGATGACTACGACTTATATTAAATTTTGATATCTTATCTTCATTAATCTTAAGAGCTAGTTGTTCTAGTATCTCTTGTAATGACCAGCTCGTCTTTGTTTGAAACACTTGAGGATCATCTACTGCCACAGGGACATTTTCTCCTTCAGAATCACTACTGTATAGCAAAGTGCCAGGGATTAAGGAGGCAAAAAGGAGATCTGCATCACTGGTGGAACTAGGACCATCATCACATGTTACAGAATGTGCATATGTGTGAGGAACACTAACACATGAGGCATTACCTGTACTGTAAAAAGATAACAGGCTATGTGAATTCTTGTACCATCTTGTGGTGTATGTTTTACTGCTAATTTAGTTTCAAACATCACATTAACTATCTTAATACCATGGCTAAAACTGAAGTGAAATGACAGTTTCCAGCACTCCCAAATTTTGCCTAAGGTTTAACTTTGGTGAAAGCCAGGTTAATGTTTTCTTGTTCAGTGTAATGTTTACCTTTGTTGAGTGGTAAGATGATCTGCACCACTACTGAAACTAACATCAACATAAGATGTTGCAGGGTATGTTTGTGTTTTTGGAAATGCAAATGCACTACAAACGAATTTAAAGGCAGTGATTATTATTACAAATTGAACTGTGATGGATGTTTTAAATCCAGTTCACTTTTAAACGAAAGATGATCAATTATTCTAAAACTACAGGTCAACAGTAGAATAAGACAAGTCAGTTTCTTGTTTAGCCTAATGCTTACCTTTGCTGAAATGGAAGTTGATGGTCAGGTGTAGTTTTGCACTCTTCTGATCGGAATTTTTTCCTGAAAAACAGCAAATTCGAAATTTCATAAACTTGTATTTTTAAATTGATTGTAAGGCCTCAGATATACAATCTGGGGTTTTCCTTGTGTATTACTCAACTACAGTAAACCAAACTCTTTAAGTTTTTCTAAATGAAAGTTAAGTCAGACTTCGTGAATAAACACACCTAATAGTAATTATCTAGTATAGCATCCCACTAAATATTCATGATGAAGATAAGAGTATGTTAAACTGAAATAATGTAAGCTTGAGCTTCTGAAAAATATATTGAAAAAGGATATAGCTTTTGACGTTCCAAAAAGAGTGAAGTGTCCAAATAAAAGCTAATTTAATTTCCCCTTTGGTATAATTTCCTCTTCCTCCTCTTCTTATTCTTAGGGCCCAAAAAACCCAGGGGCATAAATAGCTGAGAGTGACTTTTAAATATCTTACCTAACACCCTGAGTATCAGGCTCGGTCAGCACTCGTTAACATCCGTCGAAGGGCCCTCTTATCTTCGGTCAGATTTCGTAAACGTATGACGTCACGCTCGCCTCGAAGTAAATAAGGTGATTCATCTGCACTTCGATCGTCCATATCCGACTTGTTTGAATTTTGGTGAGAGATTTTGTCCCACTTTTTCGATCATTCCTCGATTGATTCCTATCAATTCAAACAAGAAGATGCCACTGCCTCCGTTTAAAGGATGTTTTGATGTTTTAAGCCTCTTCTTACTCCGCGGGGAAAAGGACCTTTCAGTGGATGTTACTGAATAACATCCTTTGAATGGCCCCAGATAACCAGGCTATGTAGGTGACAATTATACATTGAATTATCACTTTCCTTATTGAATACATGTACAGTGTAAAAATCGCCATACTTATATTTCACACTTGAGGAGAAGGATCAATATTGTTATTTATTATTCCACTGTCATGTCACTTCACCATATATAATTATAAGGTCAAGAGAATGCGCAAAATATGAGGTTGTAATAATAATGTTATTTAATAATATTTCTGTCTGATTTCGTTAAAATGACTGGTCACTAGGTTTTCGCCTGGCGCCGGGCACAGCCCAGCACCAGGCCAGTCCAGCGTCTAAAATGGTAGGGGGCTTGCTGTCTTGGTCGGTTTAGCTGGATAGCCAAGAGACTGCCCTAACAGTGGGTGGGTGGATCAGACCTGGGGCCAAAATTAGTGGGGTAGGGGGGGGGGGACCGTTTTGACACAACCCCTTCAGTAAACAGCAGTGTTCACTAGAGGCTTTGACTGGCAAGTACCTTGTTCTTTATTTGCCCTAGCCACTGAGCTGAATCGGGCGTCTGCTGAGATTAATAGCCTTTGTCTCTATTTTTATATTTTGCATGCATTGTGCTGCTTCGAATAGCCTTGCTAGCTGCGGCCAATACTTCTTTAAGTTTATTTGTTTATTAATAAAGTTTTGTTGTTGTTGTTGTTGTTGTTGTTGTTGATAATTGCAGAGCTCAGTGGGAGGCACAGACAGTCACCCATTGTCCTGGGTGGGGAGGATCAAAGTCTTGGTATCAAGGACACACTTAACATAGGACCTGTAGACACTCACTGAAGCCATGTTTGCATAAATTTTGTCAGATTTATTTATTTATTTAGGCTTACTTATTTTATGCTTTGTAATTAAGGTTGCAAATGAAAATGTGCTTAAACTGTGCATTTTGGTTTGAAGCCATTGATACCATGAAGTCTTCATCTACATGATATTTGCAAGCTATTTCTTGGGAAAGGTTGCCTATCAGGTCAATGGGTTTGTTCAAGATTGTTTTAAATATGTTTCTTTAACAGTACATCAATGAATGAATGGTGGAATCAATATTTTTAATTCAACTTAAGTAATCCCTCAGAGTTTTGACTTGGCTTCTTGTTGTTTCATCAAAAATATGTCCTGTAAAAACTGAAAGGGGAGGGTCCAAAGAATTTGGAAATGGTATCTTCCCATCTGCATTAGCCCTTCCCTCTCTGTAGATAATCTCACTCCCTCTTTTCTTTGGGGTCTTGCTTGAATATTAGTTTATAAGTGTACCTTAAAGCCTCTTCTGCTGTAATTGTTCCTTCAACTTCTTTCACAGTAAAGGCATGTCATTCTAGAAAAAAAGAAAATGCTCTGTCATTCGATCAAGTAGAGCAGATGCTATTTAATTTCATGAAGCAAAAACAAACATGGAAAAGTAATTATTCAACAGTAAGATTGTTTTTCCTTGTTTGATCATCATTAAACTTCCCTTCAGTTTTCTTGTGCATTATTGACCGTGTAATTTGACTGGTGGATCGATTCTTATTCAGTATCAAAGTGTTGACCAAATTACTCCGGAATTATACTGCTTGTCAAAGGCATCTGTTCAACCAAACTGCCCGGCCATACAGTGGTGGATCCAGACCTTCAGGTAAGGGGGGGAGGGGGGGTCATCCAGACCCCTGAGATTTTTAGACAAGTTTGGTCTTAAAATAAGGGGGGCCCAGGCCCCCCGGGCACCTCCCCTAGATCCGCCACTGCCATAGAGAGAGGAGTATTTGCTATAGCTATGATCTATCATGTGGGCAACTATTCTCTATGTGGATGTTTGTTACCAAGAAAAGACTCTTTACTTACAATACCGGTAGTTTGGATTAATGCAGATTTTTAACATAGAAATTAATTGCTGTGAACCCAGATTAATGTCTGTTAGTAAGAGGTGCATGTACGCTTATAGGAGGTGTTGGTTACAGTCATAGCAGGTCAAGCATACCCCCCAAGATTCTATTAATTAATTGATTATTTGAAAAATGAATCCGTTAGTCATTCCCGTAACTGGTGTCCAATTCAATGCGGCATTTCTGCATGCGTAATGAGCAGTGAATCTTTTACGAGAACTTCTCTGTATTTGGTCAGATTGAAAATCTTTGAATGGGTTGCGTTTCTTAGAAGACATTTACATCAGATTCAGGAAAACAGAGCTGGTAGAAATTTGATAACTGCCTCGTGTGAATTCACAGCTTATTACACATGCAAGAATGCAAGAATCAATCTAAATAGCAACGGATTCAACTTTTGAATAACAAATTCATTAACGGATTCTTGGGGGGTAGGCTAGACCGGGGGGGGGGGGGGGGGCAGTTGGGTATTTTTTGGGTGGGTATGTGCCACCCGGGACTCCAAATTGGCACCCCGTTCTAAAAAAAAATTCCCCTAAAATTGATACCCCATTGTAGAAATGGGCCAATTTTTTATACCCTGTTCTAGAAAACGCCTCTGAAATGGATACCCCATTCTAAATCAGGAGCTTCAACCTAACTCTAACCCTACCCCTACCCCCCCACCCCCCCCCCCCCAGTTCTTGACCTGGTTTGACTGTCACAGATCTAGAGGTTCTGTACAGTACCTGATGGAAATTGGGATTTTTTTCCCTGCTCAAGTTCTGTGCAAACTAAATGTCATACATGTTAATGCTACCATTTAAAACCGGTAGTTTAAAAACATGAGTGATGTTCAGAATACCGAAAGTTTAAAAATATTTCTTTGTCTAACTGCAAAACTGTAAATTATAATAATTATAATCATTACTATTACATTATTATTTTATCAATTACAGTGAAACCTCTATTAAGCGGGCACCTTCGGGACCTTCTCAAGTGGCCACTTAATAGAGGGTGTCCACTTATTAGAGGTTTTAAAAATTGTGCAATGTTCATAAATGATCAACATTAAACGTTTACTCTGTACTATGAAAAAGTTGCAAGTTGTTAAAGAAGCTATCCAGAGTTCAAGTTCATTACCTTTCATTACCAACTTCAATTTGCTTGTAAATGAACATTAACTGACTTCAGTACGTATTTCAAGGACGTAATCCAATACTACTATTGTCAATTCAGTCCGGTGTGTGCTTAATAGAGGTTTTTAACAATAGAAAGTAGCCAAATACAACTTATTTTAGTGTCCGCATGCGCTTAATAGAGGTGTCCACTGAATAGGGGTTTATTATAAAGGGAAATATCAGATGTCCGTCTTGGGACCCGGCTTAGTGTCCACTTAAGAGAGGGTGTCCACTTAATTGGGGGTCCGCTTAATAGAGGTTTCACTGTAAAATATTCTAGTCATTGCTATTACAAATTGTGGCAATACTATGCAAAATATGCTGACGATGCAAACAAACTCAGCCATGCACAGTCATAGCTGTTTGCTTGAAAGGGAATTGCCTTTAATGTAAATAGCAGGGGGGGGGGGATTGTCTCCACCCCCCTTCCCTACCACCATTTCTCAACCCAAAATTGGTCATTGTAGCATCCAGGGTGCACGTTTTCTACCCTCCGACGACTCAAGAAGTACGTTGAAGAAGGATTGTTTTAGCCTTTATGTGAACAACTGCCTACTTATGCATACCCGGCCAACTGTCGATTGCGGATTCTATGGACACTGTTAAGATCTCAAAGAGATTTGCTAGTTCCAACGAACTAAGCAAATGATATTTTGGGAAATTGGAGTAGGGCTATGGTCAACGGCCCACTTTGTATATAACAGTGGTGGATCTATGGGAGGAGCTGGGAAGCCCAGGCCCCCCTCTTATTTTTAGACCAAACTGAGGCCACGCCCAAAGGGCTGAAAAATTTTTTTGGGAGACCGCCCTCCCCCCCTTATCTCAGGGTCTGGATGACCAGTGCCCCTCCCCCCTCCCCTTATCTGAAGGTCTGGATCCGCCACTGTATAATATAGCTACTACTCACCTGTGCCTCCAAAGCCTTTGCTTGCCTTGTGGTTCTTGTAGAGGGAAAATTTTACGGTATTTCGAGCCTCAAAATCTTCGATTAGCTTTGTGCTTCTTCAGCAGATGAAACAGAATATAAATTATCAGACGTACAACTTAGTGCAAGAATGGCTTTCCATTGTTTAATACTGTTAGCTTTCTTTAGCTGTCTTTCTTTTTCTGCTCGTTTTTTTTGTGTGAATGTTTTGTGTAGCTGTGTGTGGTGTGTGGTACCTGACCCTTTAAAATAATCATTTATTAATAACCTAAGTGAGGCTACTCTATCTTTTTAGCCCTCAATGGTTATTATGGGCAGCCTGTACTCTCTCGATATATTTATCAATTTTTTTTATATCTTGCAAATCAATGTAGGGTACAGCTGGGTACAGATAAAGTTGTTGTTGTTGCTGCAAGCATTCATTATAGACATTACACACATGGATGATTCTCTATATCTTATATTCCCGCCAATATTTGAAAAAGTTGTTAAATGGGACAGCGGTTCATTTGAGTTTTATTTGCTTGTTCGTGTAATTCTTCATGAATGCCATTCAATCCGCGGCCATTCAAGGGATGTTATTCAGTAACATCCGCTGAAAGGACCTTGTTGATGCGCTAAGAGGCTTGATCGAGGCGAAACATTAAAACATCCTTTCCAAACAGATGCAATGGCATCTTCTTGGTTGAATCAATCGAGGGATGATCGAAAAAGCAAAACAAGACCTAGAAACAAACATCAAATCGTCAGAAAAATCAGAGTGGACGATCGAAGCGAAGCTTACATGAGTCACAGGAGGAACCACGGGGCGAGCGTGACGTCATACGTTTCCGAAATCCGACCGAAGATAAGAGGGCCTTTCGACGGATGTTAACGAGTGCTGACCATCAGGCTCCGTCTCAGTTTCACTGTCCAGTATAAACTCGTCTTCCGGTTCCTCTGGGCACAGGTATTCTTTGTTTGCACGTGACGTCAGCATAAATTAAAAACCAGGCGTGCGCCATGTTGGGGGATAACCAACCCACGTGTATTCATAAGGCGGAATCATAATTCTGCCTCTTTAATTATCCCACATCTTTGTGTGGTGTATGGATGCAGTCATAATTCAAAACGAGAGAAGGGACTGTTTAAATTCTTTCGTTTTCCTTCTGTTATTTGGCACCAAGGAGAAGAAACAAGAAAATGAACGGAAGAACGACGACGAAGATGTTTGAAGAATGTTAATCGCGCAGATTTCGATGGCAAAAAGCTCGATCATTATCGCGTCTGCAGGAACCATTTTATCTCAGGAAAAACCAATTTTCAAATTATCGAATACAATGACAAGTTCAAAATTCACTAGCGGTATTTTTTTGTTAAGTTATCAGTTGTTTTGTTACAGGGTCCCCTCGAGTCTGTATGATAACACAAACCCTGATTGGGGACAATCGCAAAACATCGGGCATGATAAAGTAAAAATACTAACCTTGTTTGTGAACGTGATGCCCAAGCCAAGGAACGTAGTCGGAAACGACAGATTGAAGAAGAAGAAGCGGAACAATCAAAGCAAATGGCGGAAGAACAGCCCGATCTTCAGCTGTGCGAATTAAGAATCTCCGGATGAATCCGCGAGCCAACCCCAAGGTAAACAAATAAATATCCTTCTTACTTTTTATTCAGATCACAATATGTATAAAAAACAGTCACAGTTTCTTAAATAAATTTGTATTTTATTTACCGCGAAGAGGAAAACACAGTTTGGTTTGTGGACACTTCTGAGTATTAAAATTCACTGGAACCCATAAGCAAGATTCTTATATAAATCACTCCTAACTTAAACTGATTATGTGCTACATATCATCATAGTAAGGCCTTTGATTTGACCAAAAAATAATAGAATTTTAACAAAATTGTCCATTTAATGGTATCGAAGCTCTCAGTAGTTAAAAAATGCAATGTTCTTAAACCATAAACTATGTTTACAACTACACAGATCCATTTCCTGACACAGACAATGACAAAGGCTGTCAGTCAACTACATCAGATGCACAGTGTCAGACAAGCCTTACAGTGGAGGATATGGAGAGGGAAGCATGTTTTATTCGAAACTCTACAACAGAACTTAACGAGTTAAAGAAACAACTATTGAATATAGAGATCCAAATTTTGTCTTACTAACTCATGTCCCTAATTTAGTTGCCCTACATGTCAAGCATACATCTACCAATGTCCTCTTGCAGTTTCAAGAATTTTTAATTACTTTAATGAAGCTTAAACTAAACTCTCCTTTTCAAGACTTAGCATTTCGATTTAGCATCTTTGTTTCAACTGTAAGTAGAGTATTTGACAAGTGGATCGATGCTATGAGTACACGCTTGCAATTCCTCAATTATGTGGCCAGAAAGAGAAGAACTAAGAAAAACAATGCCATTAGCCTTTAAGCGTAACTTTGGTGATAAAGTGGCGGTGATAATTGATTGCTTTGAAATATTTATTGAAAGGCCATCAAGCTTAATAGCTAGAGCAATGACCTGGTCAAACTACAAGCATCACAATACTGTGAATTTTTTAATTGGAATAACCCTCAAGGAGTCATATCCTTTATATCTAAGGCATGGGGAGGAAGGGTAAGTGATAAACATGTTACTGAAAACAGTGGTATACTAAGAAAGCTACTACCAGGGGACATCGTTTAAGCTGATAGAGGCTTTGACATTGCAGACAGTGTTGGATTCTACCAGGCAAAGCTGTATATCCCAGCATTTACTAAAGGTAAAAAACAATTATCTGCACTAGAGGTGGAAGATACAAGAAAAATAGCTAATGTCAGAATTCATGTTGAACGGCTTATCGGACTAGTTAGAAGAAAGTACCCAATCTTGCAGAGCATACTGCCTACAGAGTTGCTGAAAGTAAAGGCAGGCGATTCTCTTGTACCCATTGACAAGATTGCTAGAGTTTGTTGTTCACTGACTAATTATTCAGATTCAATAGTACCATTTGATTGAGATGAATGTATCAGTCACTGTCTGTACAAATTTCAACCCTTTAAGCCCCAATATCACCATAGAAATTCTTCAGAGTGATCTCCAAACATTTCCTTAATGAATTAGTTGAAATAATTTGTTAAAGGATCAAAGCATTTTCCTTAGGTGAACATTAAATTAATTCTCAAAACCTTTTCTCTGATAATTTATGTCTTAATATTGTTTGAGAAAAACTTATGTTGATCATTCTTGAGCCTATCAACCCTTTAAAAAGGGTTAAGAAATTTTTTAATTCTCCCATAATCAAAATGGTGCAGTTAGGGGGATGCTTACCAGCAATTACCTTCATTTCTACATCCCCACCTTGTGGCTGCAGTTGAACACTTATGGGCTTCAGTGTAACATATTGACTTAACCAGACTCTTTGCACGTTTTGCTGGATTTGTGCTGCAAACAGATTTACGTTTGGAAGCGGTTACACGACCTGCCCTTTGCTGGTACCAAATTTGACTTTGCGACTGCTTTCTAGTTAAAGCCTCTATTGCTCGACATTCCCCTGGTGTATCATCAAGAACTACTGGCTTACAGCCTATTGCCGTAACTCCTCATATTCCAGCACAACACATTCTTCTCTATACAACCTATCAGGAAGAGTCAATTTCTTTACATGCATACTGCTCATTAAATGGTGGTACAAGGGACAGTACTGCAGGTTTCACTTGAGTCCTAAATATGCTTTCAAACAAAAATTTCTGCTCATCAGCAGTTGGTGCGGGTATCCCAGTAGTTTTGATCCCAGGGTCCGGCCTAGTCCCACTAGGGGTAACTTCAATTTCCACCATCAAATCATACTTCTTCTTTGCGGATGTAAAATCCATATCACATACAGGTAAGAAGGGGATTTCTCTCACATGACCAGGGAGCACCCGTTTGCTTTTTTCTTGTGTGGAAGTGGTGGGATCTTGAATTCTAACACCAGACTCTACAGCAAAAAGCACTGCACCAACATGAGAACTTCACACAATCCTGCCATACAACCACAGTAGGCTGCTATAACAGTGCCATCTTTTTCGGCCAAAAACCATACTTTAAGAGGGGTATCCCTCTGTGAGTGGTTTACCTGTTCAAGGTATCCCATAAATAATGCAAAGTAAGAAAACCCTGCCATTTATTTATGTCTTACACAACAATAAAGTTGAAAACAAAAGAATCCATCCCATCCCGGCAAGTGGCTAGCTATGTAGCGGTTCAATCTTATCTTTGGTTCTAAGCTTATTATAACAAAAAACTATACCCAGAAAGAGGAAAACAAAATTTAAAACAAGGATGAACTGAAAACCACTGCAGATATTTTACAATATTTATCCAAATACATTCTTCATCTCAGAGAAAACATAACACAGCCTTCAAATTAGCTGCACTCAACATTTTATTTGTATCACCTGAAAGTAGTTGTACACATAAACGAAAATCTGTCACTGACAGAACTAGGAATAACATGCAGTGAAAATGTTAAAACAGGCAACAAAGAACTTTTATTAAAATAACTTAAGCTCATCTTCACTCACCCTCGCAAACACAACAATTTTATATTTACCAACACATCGCATGTAGAGGGTGTTCACCCAGCCAGAGGCGAAAACATTATACGCATCCATCGACTTGTAGGCCTTCATTTGGGTTTTTGTCGCCCATGAGGTTTGCAAGACTAAACAATTCACGATATCCGGATACTGCACACTCGGTAGAAGCTCCACATTTTCACTGTAATCACTTTTCTTTGACGAATAAGGGTCGAACCCACATATAATAACTTTTTCTCTATATCTTAATTTCGATGGGCCATCTAGACCCGCAAAATAATCCGAAAACTGCAAGTTTTCGTCCGGCGCACTCTGCATGGCAGCCATCTTGATGGTCCGGTTATCCCCCAACATGGCGCTGGCAGATGACGTAGCCATTTTTGGTCACGTGGTTGCAAACAAAGAATAAAGTAATTCTGTTGTAAGGTTTACCTAAATCTTCCTTGTAGTTTCGCAGAGTGAATTCTTCTTCTTGCTGACCTGGAAGATTCATGGTCAGTTGTCAATCTGGGTAAACCAGTTTCCAGCTGTCTTCGAGTCAAATGACTGGTCATGTGCTTGGCGTTTCACCAAGGCCTCTGTAAAGACTTCTGCATATCCACAATCCTTTCTTACTTTCAAGGGATCGGAGCTGTAACATCTGGGCCAACAAACCGCATCACGCCTACATTAATTAACGCGAAGGGATCTTCTTCTTTCTTCTTCTGCCCTCTTCTCTTGGAGCCACTTGATCGAAAATGAGTCGACCTCTCTTCGCTTTTCTTCGCAGCATAGTTTTTGAAGCTCAAGCATTTTGTTTCACCTCTATCTGTTTCACTTGCGCTAGAGTCGTTTTCTACCTTTTGTCCACAAAAAGGGCAAAATTTTGAAAAAGATTTCAAACCAGTTCCACAGCTCCCACAAAACATTTTTCCACGCAAAATGGCGAACAAAAATGGCGGGAAATTGCAAAGCATGTCAGCGGTTGAGCAATGATGGGTTTATGCCTTGTATAGTAACATCCTGCATTACGTAATCAGGAAAACTTTGTGTCGTGTTTCGCAAATATTCCCCACTCCAGAAACTATGGGGAATCTGGGCACGAATTTGACTCGTAAGGTCTTCTGGGATCGTTTGGGTGGACGCGCGAAACTTCAAAATGGCGGCAGAGAAAGCCAGCTGTTTCAAAAAAGTTGTTCTATGCGAAGAAGACATTCCCGGAGCGAAGCTTCCTTGGGAAAACGTTGAAGAGTGTACTGTACCACAGCTTCGACGATGGCTGTTGTGTAGAGGAGCGAAAACAAGCGGCAAGAAAGCCGATCTTGTCAAGAGGTTTGCTCAGACGATGGTTTATTATTGATCATTTATCAGGGTTTGTTATTTTGAACTGTCCAGCGTAAATTTAAACAAAGACATGGTTTGCTTTACTGTTTATTTTAGATATAAAGATTATGTCAAGGGAGGCCTTCATTTAAAACACTTACGAGATCCGGATGGAGGTGTGCATCTTGCACGAAAGAAAGTCTTACTAGGTGTAATGGATGAAGTAGACCCTCCACATGTTACTGATATTTTCCCTAAGGATGGTTTCCATGAAGATCTTACTGATTTGCCTTTTGTAAATTTTGGTACTGTATGGAAGTACATGATCGAGTCTTCCAATGCAAAAAAGCAGCTATCCACAGCTAAACCACTGGTCAAAGGCTTTAACTTTTTTAAGTCCGGTAACGCAGTAAAAGTGACCGTCTGTTCTCGAGAAAATAAATGGTACTTAAAGAGTCAAGTTTTGCCCTCAATGAAAAAATCAAGCGTCTATAACTGTTTCATCGTGCTCTTACCAAATGGCCACGTAAAAAGCGCGTACTGTGGTTGCCCAGCAGGTGTTGACGGTCGATGTAATCATATCGCGGCAACCTTGTTTGGAATTGAGGAATACTGCAAGCAACGTGAAAAGCAGCAGCAAGAACAGACCTCTCGAACGTCCCAACCTTGCACTTGGAATGTTCCCCGTAAAAGGAAAGGCGAGGTACTGCCCATAAGCCAAATGAAATTTAAGAAGCATGAACATGGGAAAGAAAAGAAAGACTGAGAATCTGAAGTTAAGCGCGATAAGGACGTGAGAGCCCCCCACCAAAGGGAATGGTCCAACACCAGACGATATAATGTGTTGACTTCTGTTCTCTGTGTTCAAGAGGAAACGGGGCAAACTATAGGTCTCAGTCATATTTTACCTCTAAAGACAAGTAACAATTAAAAGGAAATAATTGGCAAAGAACATACCTATTGTAAAGTAGATAGCACAGTTCAAGACAGAGAAAGCACTGGTGAGTCTGTTCACAAAGAATCAGCCCCTGAAAGCTTAGCTTCAAGTCAAACGGAAGTTCCTGAATTAAACAGTCACCCTTTCTCAATGGATATTCTGCAAAATGAATGCCAAAACGTCAACCGGAAATTATTTCTCAATGGGGAAGAAGCAGCAGAGGTTGAAAAAAACACTCGAGGCCAGTCAGCAGACCCTCTTTGGCATGACAGTCGGAACCAAAGAATCACATCATCAAAGTGTTACAGATGTGCTGTACTTAAGGATACGACATCCCCAACAAAAGCAATACAAGAGGTTCTAGGGTACAAACAGTTTGCTCAAACTAAGGAAATGAAGGAGGGTCTTTCTAAAGAACCAGAAATTATACAAGAATTTTTAAATACTATGAATGAAAAGGGACACAAAAGAATAAAAGTAGAGAGATCAGGACTTATTGTAAGTACCTTACATGGTTTTCTGGCAGCTAGTCCAGATGGTTTGGTAAAGGACCCCTCACACGAACCACCCGAGGGCATGTTAGAAATGAAGTATATTCAAATGAAAGAGGACGAAACACTGACGGAGGCATTGCTAAGGAAGAGAATTTGTGTACATGACAATGAGGAACTAACTGTAAATCACTGTCACCAGTACTTTTACCAAGTGCAGCATCAAATGTATGTTGCAGGTCGATATTGGAATGATTTTGTGAAAGGATCATTGTCAACTGAGCTCTTCATCAAAAGAGTACAATTTGATCCAACTTTCTGGGGCCCAGTGCTTCTCAAACTGAACCAATTCTTTGAAAAACACATGCTACCTGAACTTGCATACCCAAGGATTAAATATGGTTTACTCAGATTAGATATGTTGTAAATGTAAAGAAACGTCTTTGATAATGTCTTTTTCCATTTAAAGAACCTGCAAAAGGTCTGTAAAAAGAAGTGAATGAGCTCTGAAGGCAGGATCATGCATGCTCTAAGACCGTTGAAATGTAAGTCCAGAATTTTAATGCAGTTTCCAACATTCTGAGGAGTATGTCAGTGTTTTCTTTTCAAGAATTGTATGTAATGTATTTTTACAGTTTGTAGCTGGTTAAACTTGATTTCAGGTTAAACTTTTTCCAACTTTAGTTATTTCACCTCTTTTGTCTCATAGCCCTAATTATTTATTAGTGCCTACAGACAAAAAGGTTTAACCTTCAATCAAATATAACCAGTAACATTCACATTAATGGTTTGGTATCATATATTCATGTTTTATGAAGACACAAACAAAATAAACTA
The DNA here is from genome assembly GCA_038088405.1 of Porites divaricata. Classification (NCBI taxonomy): domain Eukaryota; kingdom Metazoa; phylum Cnidaria; class Anthozoa; order Scleractinia; family Poritidae; genus Porites; species Porites divaricata. The sequence goes on from JBBMOI010000003.1 coordinate 19,831,501, forward strand.
AGAAAATTTGTTTAAAGAAGCAAAAGTTTACTTGTTTACATTTCACTATTCTTCACATAACAAAATGCATAACAATTCAATATTACAATTTTTCTTTTTTATGAAATAAGTGGAGGGTGGAAATTTGTGAGTGCTACAATTACAACAAAAATGTCTGAAGCTACTCCTGCAAGGGAAACTGGAATAGGTTTATCTAAAATATGCCAATTCTTAATTCGCTCCATACATCTTTCGACGTGAACTCTCAAATTTGCTACTTTCTTGTTTTTTTCTCCTTCTTCTTTAGAAAACTGCTGTTTTCCTTTTAAAAAGGCAGGTATTATGAGGGTTGCACTAACTGCAGCAAGCTCATCTTGAATGAGAGAGCCTTTATCAGCCATAATTTCATCATCTTGCTCCAACAAAGCTAGGAAACCACTCTTTACTGTAATTTCTTTGTCAGTAATACTACCAGGGTATAATTCACTGGCAAATCCAATGACACCACTTGGGGTAATTCCCACCAGGCTTTTCATGGTTGTTCTAGATTTGTACGAAGAGTAACAGGAGGACTGATTATCCAACGCAGATGGACGCTCCATTTGTATTTCAGTGCAGTCAATAATCAATGCTGTCTTGGGATAAAATTCCTTGAAAAGTTTAGGCATGTGTTCCTGAAGAACATCTCGTGGTGGAGTGATAATAAGTTCCTGAAGTTCAAGGCGTAAAAATCGAATCCATGTTCTAAATATTACAGAAACTGTTGACTCGGAAATTTCAAATCTGTGAGCCAAATCTCTTTCAAACAGGCCAAGCCTTAATCGCATCAACACAAGAACAAACTCCTGAAAGGTTGTAAGAATTCTTGGTCGACCTGGTTGCCAAACTGGGGGGCAATCAAAACATTTTCGATCATAGTTTCCATAGCTTATGTTTTTCGCTGCATCCTTCACCATATCAAAGCAAAGCATTAGTGTTTTATAATTGGGAAATCCAGTGTAAAAAGTAATGTCTGAGTCCTTATCTTTGAACTGATTAATGTCAAATCTAAGCAATTCCGTTTGGGTGCCAAAATTTACTTTTACCGTTTCATAACATTCAGTTTGCAAAGATTCATCTTTGTTTTGTACTTGTTCATAAAAATCCGTTTGCATACCTTGATCGCTTGTGAGCAGCACATCCTCCGTCTGACAGAGATCCCTTTCCGGCAAAGTGTCTTCGGAATGGTCTTTGTTAAGAGATGCACGTCTTCGCTTTTTTTTTACATATCCTTGATTTCTTGACAATTTTTTCGGGCGAAACACGCTTTAAAATACGCCTAGCTGACGCATGTTTAGACCATGGAAAAATCGACGGTAAATGAAGCCTGCTGCGCTTATGTCCTCCCTCGAAGTGATCTCCACAAATACGTGTATTATCGGCGTCGAGTTTTAATGTTGCATTACGAATTAGAATCTTGTACTGTCTTCGTAATTTTTTGTCCTTTGGAATTCGGTAATACGAGAGCCCATGCTTGGTTCTGTAATTATTCGTACATCCAGGAACACAACAATTAGCATGCTTTGCCATTTTTCTTCAGTGTTTTGCGACGAAAACTTTCCCCGCTACCGCCATTTTAAATGTCTTGCGTGTCCACCCAAACGATCCCAGAAGACCTTACGAGTCAAGTTCGTGCCCAGATTCCCCATAGTTTCTGGAGTGGGGAATTGTGTCGTGTTTTGGGAGATTTGCGTTGTGTTTTGCAAACTCTGAGTTGTGTTTCGATATATTGTGTTGTGTTTCAATAATACTGTGTTGTGTTTCGATAATATTGTGATGTGCTTCGATAATACTGTGTTGTGTTTCGATAATAGTTTGTTGTGTTCAGATAATACTATGTTGTGTTTGGAAAAGTGTTTGTTGTGTTTCAAGAATTGTTTGTTGTGTTTGCAGATATGGGCCACCGTATTATTGTCCTCCTTCTGCGAGGAGTGTGTGAATAAAGTATTGTTTCTAACTGGACCAGCTGCTAGCTACAACCAGCCCCAGGATAAAATCTGATCATAAACTAACAATCACAGAAAGAACACTTGGGACTTTGACAAAACCCCGCCATTGTTCCATTTTGGTCATGATAAAAACAACTAAGAACAACACATTTGTTCAGGAACAAACTACTTCATTACAGTGGGAAGCGTTGGGGAGTTACCAAAACAAACTTCCTTTGTTTTTTTTTTTTTGATATGACTAGAACAGTAGAAGAAATATCTATTTTTGAAACGTGTCTTTTAAACTATTTGGAGGAATTCCTGCAAAATAAATCGCACACACCCCCGCCTTGACAGAAATAGAATAATCTTCCTCCCCAAAATAGAAGGGCTGAGCCTTTCTAAGATAAACACACCTCAGTTTCCCCCGCAGCCGTGATGTCCTTTTGCGTGACAATGGAGGTTGGGAGGAATTCGACATGCATGCACTGGCTCGTTGCGTGACAACCCACTAGACAAAGACGTTCTCAGGCATCTCTCAGAAAATCAGGTGAAAATTGGATTTCTTTTGTCAACAAGTATGCACGTAACAGCAAAAGATCTCTGAGCCCATAGCACTGTATTTCTGGTCGAGGTGATTTATCTAGCACGTTTTTGTTGCTGTTGCTTTGGTTCCTTTCGTGGGTGCTTCTTGTATCGTATAAAACTAAACATAAACGTAAAAACCTGTTAACAGTCTATTTTCTTCTTCTTCTTCTTTTTTTTTTTTTTCTTTGTCTGGCGCTATATTTTTTTTTTGGTGTCTGCCGGGACGTCTCAGACAAAAGCCACCTGATAAACTTCTTATCTTGATATTTAAAAACCAAATTTCTGTCGTCGCTGGTGTCTTAGACTCAGCTGTGAAGGAGTTTAGTCTCGTCCAGCTTACATCCACTTCACCCGCTCCTATGTATCATGTCTTTTTTTTTTTTGCCCTTCACACCTATGAAACCTTTTTTTTTCCGTTTTCATCAAGCTTTCTTTTCGTAGCCGTATGTGGCCGGAATGAAATGCTTGGCATTTTAAGTTTCAGAACGTTCAGTGCAACAATGCACGCATGAAGCTTATCAACACATTGTCAACAAGACAGTCAAATCTTGGCAGTCTTGGGTTTGTATAATGCACTTACACAAAGACCTTTATGCCTCAAGATATAATTATGCGGTTTTGAGCATAAATATGCGACCTTTCAATTAAAGCTACAGAGTTGGTGTACCGCGTTGTTCTTTTGCTAGTTTTTGTAACTCGTGGTTTTGTTAGTTTTTCGATTGTAGACTGCATGGAATGCGAAGTGAATGGGGATCGCTGTTAAAACTCGGCTATTCGTGCGTGCACACTTGTGTCGGACAGCTCGTCCTTGTAGATGCCCAAAGCGATGTATGTACTTGGTGCGCGTGCACCTCAGGCAAAACATTCTGCATGCCTCAAACTCCGCACAAAAACGACGACAATGACTTTCTCGATGAGTTGACCGTTACCTGTGGCGTACTGATCTATACTAGCTGTGCGCCTCGTACGCTAGTAGGTGTAACATTGCGTGCAGGTAGGCCCAGTGGGTGTGTCCACTTGCCACGCGACAAAGCCATTGGGAACAACACACCCTTATAAAAGCGTAACCAAAATTATTTTTACCATTGTATTGAATTCTTCATATAAAACATTACCTGAAGAAAATGAGTTAGGCTGTACACCTGAGGCACTGAAATTTTTGAACTCGCGCTTACAATCTTCTAATAGGTACAGTCCTAGTGCGCGTTGATCAAACCACCGATTTTGGCACTTTGACAATTTCTTCGCGTGGCGTCGGTTTTGTGCGTGTACAGCTACTGCATTTACGCAGTACTGAGTAAACTGAGTTGCTATTTATATCGGGGGTCAAGTATTGCTATCAGCAGAGGGGGTTGTAACAGTTGATAACAAAGGTTACAATTGGAATAGATTAGCGAACCTTCGCGACTGCGGAACGGTAGATTAATATTGCATTTTTGCAAATGGAAGTGAAAAGCTTTGACCTAAAAAATTTAGTTCAAGAGGCCAGAAACAAAACATTTTGTACCGAGAAAAGGTTAATTGCACAAACCACCAAACTCTGTGGGTCTTTAGTGGTTACTTTTCGTTTGATCGTGATTGGACAACAGAAGAATGCTGGCGCGTGCTAGCTACTGATAGAAATCGTTTCTTCCACGTGTACTTTCATACATGATCGCTTTTGTAAACTTGCAGTCTCGACAAACACCTTTGTATCTGTCGCACTATGGGTGAATTACGTTTTTGCGGTTTGTTTGCCTAGTTGCCGACACAAAAGCTCACTATAGTTTCTCTCTACGTACCGACCTACGCCAGGTGAATATCCATAAATATACGATGGCACCCCGGTTGCTACGGTGATTACAACCTGCTAGGTAATAATGATAAACAAGTAGGCGTGATCGTTGTTGGAGCCTTTCACTGTGGCATAAAGGCACAGTCGATTTCTTCACAGCCACCGGTAACGCTTAATTTTTTAAAAGTTTTCTCTTGATCTCAATTCCCTTGAAATCCAGTGCCGTGTTGGGTAACTAAACCCATTTTCAATTTGCTTTTGTGTTTCCTCCCTGCGGGGGGGGGGGGGGGGGGGTTGCCGGCGTTTCACGCATTCATTATAGGTGTTGTCAACCTTGTTTACCGAGCAACCTGCTTGAAAACAAAAAAAAAGCCGCGCAATGTTCTTAAGATGTTCGGCATCACCCTGTCCGCCTTCTTCACGGATGTTCAATCATGGATAGAGAACAACGAAACAGAGGAAATTTGAATTTCCGACTGTTCGACCCAAGCCACTTAAAAGGTCGCGAAGATGGCAGAAGAAAAACTTCTGTGTTTGTCCATCCAAGCACGTGTACCTTTTGGTTATTTAAGTGCACGAGCCAATAGGCGCCTTGAAATTAGCATTAATTAGCTTAGCAGGGTTTTCCTAGCCACGCCTCCTCCAGCGCGGAAACGGTTCTTTTGTTGTCATTGAACGGAAACAAAACCCACTTTCAACCTGGCCCAGCTGTTACCGTCACTCGAAAATATTCAAACTTAGGCGATACACTCAGGGATCGTTCATAATCTTCTGCGCTGGTTCGCGGCAGCATCGATCTCAAACGAACCTACGTTCATCGGGCTCTAGCCCTCATCTGATTCATCCTGCCCATTTCTTTGGCTCGTTGTGAAGTTGTTCCTATCTTTAAAGAGCGGGAGTCGCCGAAAGGAAGAAAGTTCGCCGGAAATTTTCTGGGATTGCGAGCGTCCGTCTGTATTACTAAAAGCACGGATTTGAAATGGCTGCACAAGCGTTCTTTTCTCCGAGCGTCGCGCTGGATACTCTTTCGGCCGCGCGGTGTTTGTTAGACATGTCAAAAATTTTTCCGAAGAAGCCCGCGCCGGCGTTCGTCGAAAACGCTTCCAGTTCGCCTCTGTTGATGTTTGCGAAAATCTTGGCGTCGATGGAGGAGGAGTGTTTTATGCTGGAAAGACATTCATGTGTCACGAATAAAACTAAGCCGGTGTCGAACTCAAAAGGAGGTGCACAGTTCAAGAATATTGAGCGGGAAAAATGCCCGAAGGCTGTAACTCCAATGGAAACAGAAACCGCTGGCGTTACACGACAGGATTCTTATGACGACACACCCTCTGAACTTAGCTCAAAGCCAGAACAAAAACTCCGGCGTCGGAACACGCGACGAAAAGCCGAGCAGGAGAAGAAAATACACGCCTGCCACTACACTGGCTGCGGTAAAAAGTACGGAAAAAGTAGCCATCTCAAAGCGCATCTTCGTACGCACACAGGAGAGCGCCCGTTCCAGTGTAATTGGACCGGCTGCGAGAAAAAGTTCGCTCGCTCCGACGAACTCGCTCGCCATTACCGTACTCACACCGGGGAGAAACGTTATGTGTGTACAATATGTAGCAAGCGCTTTATGAGAAGCGACCATCTTTCGAAGCACGCGAAAACACACGGACTGAAGTCGGGAAAAGAGCTTAACAGGCCTACGAACCCAATGTTCTTTTGAAGCCAAGCGCGTTGATTGCGCGTGTATTGGAACTTGACGCGCGACCTTCGAAAGGTCGCGCGAGATTGCAATTGCGCAATTACAATCGCGTGCAATCTCAAACCAAGTGACTTGGAGTCTCGCTCAGTGTTTCAGCGGGGGGAACGATAAGAGTGGAAATACGACCACTGGGGGACATTTTACTGAGTTAAATATAGATCACGAATTATTGTTATCCTAGCTTTTGGTATCTTATGTTACGCTTTATTCCCGATTTTATTGACATACACGAATGCCTGATCAACAATCAGACGCCACAAATATCTTGCGCTATTTACAATAGCTTTTTAATTTTATATTTTGTCAAATCATTGGTGATCTAGTCGCACCTTACCGGCAATTTTAATCATTACAGAATATAAGTAAGCATATTAGAATTCAGAGGAAATGGCTTCTGTAAATTAAAAGTAAACTTTCGTATAAAGGCAAATTCTTAAATTGGGCTGTCAATGAATTCAGCTGGTCTGAATATATTTCTTTTTTGCTATATCGCTATAATATGAAATGTGAAATTGAAAATAGAATACACCCACTTAAAAATCTCGTCTGTAATAAAAATTGCATAATTTTACAGTTTTAGAACTGTTTACTTTCCTTTTTCTGTTTGTTGCGTAATAACACGCGCGTCCGATCAAATACATTTAAATACAAAAGTTTTTGATCACAGTTTCCGCTGGGTAAACTATTCTATTCGGTCCATGAACGCGACGACCCGCTTCGATCAAAGCACACTGTATATTTCTCTACTATTCAAATTTCATGCAAGCAGCACTTGAACCCCTTGTGCCTATACGTCCGCTACTGTGTAGCATGACATATGTATGTACCCTGGAGCATAGCTGACGATAGCTGTTCAATTCAGCCCCGCGCTCGACACGCAACGCAAATCATCGTTTTTAAAATGCCAAGGGCAACTTGGGACGCGGGCGCGAAGACATTTCCATAAGCAAACAAGTATAATATGATGGCAACTGGCAGCTGAATAATATCTTGATCAGAATTAAATCCGCCCGCGGCTCTATGAAGCAATACTTTAACGCAAACCTCCTCCACATTTACGCATTTCGTACTCCCTTTTTGAGAGTATAACCCGTTTTTGGCTTGTTGTATTGGTCGATTTGAGGGTATTTTATCTCATTAGTACGCAATGAACAAAAGAATGCTTTTCTTTCTTTGTTTTTTGCTTTCTCAGTTTTTTATTTTTTTGTTTTTGATCACTATTTTTTCAACGTTGTCGGATGGGAGTGGATCATGAATTTCGCTTGATATGATTGATCGAGTATTCTTCTTTAAAATCTCAAAAGCACTCTTTAGTCTTCTTTAAGATTTATGACGTTACTTTTGTATTGATAAATTCAATTCCCCTGCTGAGCTAAACAAGGCGAAACTGTGGGAAAATTTTGTTGTATTCATTGGTTAAAAAAATGCTCCCACCCCTCCCTTCTAAGTGTTGAGCCTGGTCAAGAATATAACGAGACTTAATTGTATTCTGTTTTATTACCCTCATACAAAGCTATAGGTTCTTCGGTGAACATTGTTGTTTCGTTGAAAACTTATCAAAGATTCCTTTAATTCTCCGCACAGCTACCGTTTCGGATCAAAAGGATAAACAAAACTCAATATTCCAAAAAAGATAAGACTTCTATGTTGTGTAGTCTACGACGCCTACTTGTTTCATAAAATAAAAGAGGATAGTCACCTGAATCTTACTTAAATAATTTTTTATGACTTGCAATGATTTCATACGCCAGCATTTAATTTTCTGTATTCAAGTTTATCCACTAAGTTTCATTCCGATGCGTCGGAAATTGCAGGAGACCGTGTCTTTTGTAGTTTGAAACCCTTTTCTTTATATTGCTCAATTGTAGCTCCAGCTGCCACGCGTCAACAGCCTTTATCGTTTCCAATCCGCTTTGTATATCCATACATCTATTATTTAAATAAGAGAACTTTGTCCTCTATGTGGTTCTTATGAAATCGTCTTGGCAAGAATTTTCAGTTCACTAATAAAACCACATGTTTGAGCAAGCTGCTACTAAGGTGCTTTTCACACATGCAGTTTTCTTCGGCTTCCGACGTGGAAAAAAATCATGAAAGAGGGTGTGAAATGTCTTTCCTCCTTAGTGCTTTCGGCTTACCTGGATTTCTATAGTTAAGACCAACTGAACAAGACAAACAGTGGGAGGGACCAAAATTAGCAATTAGCAAGTCGTATTGTGAAATAAGTGTATATGTCTGCAGGTACTTTCCGCCAGAGAGCGCATTCAAACAACAAAAGTCGATTTAGCCCCCTTATGCAATTCTTTCATTAACCAAATACCGTTTCTTTCATTTATTTAACAACAGTTCCTTTACCTTTGGCTTATGTGGTTTTGCAGTGCAGTGCTAGTATTCAAGTTATGATAATTCCCTCCCTTTTATCTCTATCTGATTCCTGCGCGCCCTCTTATTCTTTCGACGGGCATTGTGTGGGACTCTTACAATGACTTGAAAGGTACCTTGGCTTGCAACTCACTGTTATCAGTAGTTGACAACGACTCCTGTTCTCTTGTGCTTTCACGACACACTAGCCACTGGGTTGTTTAAAACTCAAATAGAACCGGCGTTTTAAAGCTAGCCTCGATTCACATTCCCAATTTTATAAAGACGTGCACTCCCGTTCGGAAAGCTTTGAAACTAATATATTATTTGGAACGGTAAAGACTTCTGCTAGATTGACTTTTTAAAATAGTCTTTATTATAGCAATTTTAAAAAATAACCAAAATGATGTGAATATCACTGATTGGCCAATAAAATATCGATTAAGTTTGCTAATGAGGGCAAAATTATGGCCCGTGCCGCCCGCTGTTAACTTGTGTTAAGTAGAAAGTCACGTCTTTATGAGTATTCTGACCGCAACCAATTTCCTTAACGACCCTTTTCTCGAATTCCACTCTATTTCTTTTATGAGTACCTGCTTCGCGCCTGTTCGACTACAGATATCTGCAGAGATTGAATTCCTTTGTCGCTCAAAGTTCAAGGTCGTCTGCTTGTTTTGATAAACAGAGATGAGCCGGAGGTTTTCGATCGTATGGAAATCGCTGTTTTTGCAGGTGCAAAGACAATAACCTATTTATCATTTTTGTCATTAGTATATTTTATTCATTGGTGCCTCGCTTCTTTTTCGATTTCTTATAGCTTCGTAAAGCTTTTTCACTCTTTTTATGACTTCCTGGTTATACAGTTTTTATCCCCGTCCACCCGAAACGCAATTCACGGAATCTCTTGATCGCGCGTAAAGGCCTGACGTTCACGCGTGTTGACCGCGAATGGCGGGGGTGATATCTGTTTCATTCCCTTGCATCTTTTTTCCTTTTAATTTTCTCATGCTTGAAAGAAAGTTCTTGTCCACCAGGAAACTTGGCTAACAAATACCCAGATGTCGCCGTTTAATCTGAAACTGCGGTCATAGGTAATTTACACAACCAAAGAACATTTTTTCCTTTTCTTTTTCACTCAATATTTATCCAGGTGCTGAGGTGCATCCAATTTAGCAGAGCTAGTTTTAAATGGAGCCCTGGCTGACACAACACAAAAACAAAGACATGAAAACATTAACGCTGGAAAATTAATTCAGTTACAAAGGCAACATGTACCGCAGGCGTTACTGTTTAAAATGGCGCTTAAGCTTAATTTTATATTCGCTGAGCTTCTCTACTTGTCTAATGATTCTCGGTAGGGTGTCGAAGGTCCGCGCACAGTTTATTCTGAAGCTATCTTGGTATTAAGTAGTTTTTGCGAAGGGAGGGCGCAGCAAATCACGGCATCTGGTGTCAGTATAGCCGTGGAAAAGGTGCGCGTGCCTAAACTCTGAAAGTAAGTACGAAGGCGCTGTTCCGTGAAGATATTATAAGGGACTTTAAGATTCAACAACGCGACGGCAACAAGAACATCGCTTAAAAAGTGAATTTGCGTTCTTTAAGTCTTTATAGCGATTATTCCTACCCACTTACTTTGTCAATTGTAGGCGAACCCTCCTAAAGCTGAATTTCAAGGGACCATATTTAAGCTCAGAAAGAAAAATAAAATTTCGTCGTTGCTTGTTTACGTTCTCCATTAAACGCCAAATTAGGCATTTTCACGTCGTAGTCGTTCAAAAACGGGAAGGAAATGTACAAAAAAAGTGTGATGCACGTGCAAAGTTGTTGTTTTGCTAATTAAACCTATTGTTTTATGACGTTCGCGTTGCCGTCCGCGTCGTTGGATCTTAAAGTTTATGGACCAAGGACGCATTTGAGATAATTTCTGCGTGCTTGTAGGCTGGACCAGCCAAGTGTTGATTTTAACTCATCAGCCCCGATAGATGGACCTTTAATTATACATGCGGCGCGTCCATTTAGCTTATCTAGATGGGCTTTGCTCCCAACCCCACAACTGTCCCAGACAGGCGAACAGTAATCGAACAATGGTAACACTATAGTATTGTAGAGCGTTTGACAAGTTAGCTTGGAAAGAACCTTACGCGCTCGACGCAGAATTCCTAATCTAGACGAGATCTTATTACCGATATATTCTATGTGATCCTTCCAAGAACCAAGATAGGGTGCCTTGTCTAGGAGAACCCCAAGATGTTTAAACTTGGGTTTTAGTTAGGGTTATGTTAGGGTTAGGGTCCTCTAATGGGTACGAACAAGCATAATCGTCGTTTTTTCCAGATTAAGTATTAGAAAATTAGCGTGAAGCCAGCTTAGGACATCAGTTTAGTTAGGACACTGGGGGATTACCAACTGGAATGAAACCAACTAGAGAGCAAACCACGGGGACGGAGTAGGAGAGGACCCTGGAAAAAACGAAGTTGCTGGAGAGCAGGTTAATTGCTAGTTTCTGATATACACCATGGTGGAAATGAAACAAAAAAATAAAACTGCAAATCTGGCCTCTCTTTGTAAAGGATCATGAATACTTTTGCGTGGAAGGAAAGGTGGGGGCAAGGTAAACAATGGATACACAAAATTTTCCCACGTTTCGTGTCGTTTAGTGTTAAAGTGTCTATAGACAATCCTGATTTAAAAAAAGAATCCTAAATAATTGGGCACAGTATCAAAACACATGGCACCAGAGCTCTTAAAAAAGGAGCCCTCGTCTTCTATGGGGTGGTTGTTTCCTGGTGTTGCGGAAAGCATTGTTGGTTTGCTTTTGTGTTGTGTTATGGGTATTGCTCAGTGTCTTTCAATCTTACGCCATTTGGTGATTGCACCCGTCCGCAACAACAAGAAACTGCCTATGGGGGACTCTCCTGCTGTGGATGTGATCAGAAGAAGAGATGTTCATGCTCACGATGATTATCGCTATCCCTAATCTAACTCGATTAGTTTATTGGAAATTTACAAGACGCTACCCTGCCAAAATGGCTCTACTCCAGGCCGCCGAACGTTACGTAGCGTCTGGCCTGGAGAAACCACTGCTCGCAGGGTACTCTTATTTCACGGGCCGTGACTTTTGTTTGCTGTTTTTGTTTAGGCTGTAAGGCCGGGATTAGAATGGGGGACAAGTCAAATTGAGGTCCCGCCTGCTCAATTCTTTGGTTTTGACAGCATTGACAGAAACTTAATTAAGCGATGATCAAATGTTAATCAGTGTCATTAATATCTATCGTCTTCCCTTGCAATTAGTTTGAACATTTTCATATGGCGTTTTCAAAATAGGGCTTGGCAGGAAAGGCGGTTTAATGTTTACAGAGACAAAAAGATTACTCTGGAGGAGGAGCGAGAAGGACCATCAATAAAGTCATTTTACTTAACGACAAAGTATACAAAAAGTATCGCTAGGTTTATTAAACGAGTAAAACGTTGTGCTCTTAGATGGGCCAAAACTCGCTTGCAGCTGGACGGATTGCTAGTGAGTGCTGAAAGTGAAGGTGACTTGGGGCCATAGAAAGTGTCCGTATTAAAAAAGCAAACTGTCCGTTATAATGAGGTGTCCTTATAAAGCGGGTGTCCGTAAACTGTTGGGATGAACTGTATATCGTATAAAACGGGCGTGAAATCGAACAAGACACCACAACTTTTTTAATACAAAGCGCGACACGGTTTATTTCATATTGCGACATGCAGGTATTCCAGAGTGAGATGATAATTATAAGTTGCGACAGCCGTACAGAGATCTGTACAGGCTGAGTGCTGTACATTCAGTCAGGGTGGGGATTAGCTACACCCCGCTTATCATTTTTACCTGGTCCCTTTATCCAGGGAACAGAAAATTGAGCTAGATTTGCCTATTTTTGCACAGGAAAAATAGCATTTTAGGCACTAATCCTAGGAGGTTTTTGCTACTTCCTCTAGTGTATGAACGCCTGTTCAAAGGCCCAGAACCATCCGATATGAGAAGATCCGCTTACCACATCGGCGCGGCGCTGCTTTGCAACCAAGTTACAGAAACCGCGTCGAAATCGCTGTTTTCATGCGTGAACAGATGTCCCATTCGATGTACGGTTTTGGTGCTGGCGCAGTTTTAGCCCTGGTACGTACCAACGCGGCATTCGACTGGAGCATGTAGAAAGCATAAACTATCAAACAGTGGCACGCTCACAGTCTTTTCCCCCCTTCCCCCCCCCCCCCCACCCCGCGTGTCAGTGACAGCCATGGACAAACAGCCCTCATTTTAGCCTGTGTACAGACCAGACCCCCACTCCACTCAGTAAAAATCGGAGAAGGGGCCCCTTCTCCGATTTTTACTGAGGGGAGGGGGGGTCTGGTCTGTACACAGGCTACCCGCATTTGTACTCATCAGCATGCAATAGCCGTCAGGCACTGGTAGCTGCAAGACCAAAGGCCGTGCTTTGGTGCCCTTTCAGCCGACTGGAGGCATGTTATACGTGCTACGCGCAACACCCACGAAGAGACTTCGCCGCCGTAGCCCGCGAAACCAGACTAATAGACGAATCTCCAGAAATGAAGATTGGCCATTTTCTTATATCAACGAAACCAGAGACAATTTTTCGGATTTCGTTGAATCCGGATCATATTTTGCTAAGAGGAAAATTCCACTTGAAATACAAAATCATTTACATGAAACTTCCTCTGTTATTATAGCCGAAGGGAGGAGGTAGAGCTTTTAAAAATGTCACGGATTGTCTGCCTGAACCCGGACGGTCGTGAATCATGATAAATTCTTGCCTCGAAAAACTACGTTTATTCACGGTCATTCTGAACGGCACGAACTGATCAGCCACAGGGAATGGTTGGCTGAGAATTGAATTGCTTTATTTTTCTTCGGCTGGTAGACACGATTGGACACGAACTTTTCCGCTTCCGTTTGTTTCCGCTTGTTTCGAGTCTGATGTTGTGTTTCAGAGCTGCAAGCTTACGTGCTTACGGGCGTCACGTCAATGCAAATTAAGTGTCAAAAGAGGAAGTACATGGATATACGAGATGTCAACAGGAAGTCTTAAATCACGCATACAGCATTACTAACGAAGCTAATCTAAGAAACTGTACATGTCTATCAATGTCAAAGTATCTCCGGGTTCAGTCTTGCAAATCACAGCAAGAGAGAAGTGAAGTGTTGCATGATACTGAAGCTAGACTTCGAGGATGCAGTCTCTTTTGATTTCAAATATTCAAATATTCTTAAAAGCTAGAGGAAAGCATTTGAAACGGGCGAGCGGCGGGCGACGAAAAGGCGAGAACAAACCGTAGCCTGCGTAGCAGGCGATTGGAAGAAATGGGCACAAAAAAGAATGTGGCGCGCGAGGGAGACACGCGAGTGCAGAGAGACAGACGTTCGAGGTCGTTCGCGGACGTCTGAGAATCAGGCTACGGCCTGGTATGATCGCAGGCTATTTCCGTGATTTTTTTCCACCCTCGCGTGTCTCTCTCGCGCGCCCCTTTCTTTCCTGTGCCCATTACTTTCAAGCGCCTGCTCCGTAGGCTAATTATACTGTTATGAGCAGGGAAAACGGTTTGTGTTATAAAAGCGTATGTACAGATAAAGTTTCAAACGAGGAAGCATTTTTGCCTTGAACAAGCATGTAATTAAAGTCTAACATCATAAATTCATTCAGAATTGCTTCACAAAAGAATTCAGTTTTCGAAGCAAGGACCAACGTTATAGAATAGGAGGACCGGATTCAATAGAGGATCTAATACGCTACAAGACCCTGAAGAAGAAAGGCGGTGCCTTTTGAAATATTGGTAACACGAAAAATATATATTCCCGACTGTAAAATCAGCCTTGCTTCTGTTAAAAGAAGACGCTGTACTTTAAATTGTCTAGCATATCTACTAGATAGCTAGTATTACATGTACGTCAATATAGATAAGTTTAGGAGAAAGCAATTTTGCTGTTACAAGAAATACGTTTTCAGGAAGTCTACTGATAGTGTATTCAATATAAAAGTGTACGTCGGTTAAAATAAAAATCACAGGATTGCCGGATAACACGGCGCGACAAGGGTCATTATTACTGAAACGGGAGTGGACTGGGGCGAACGAGGAAGAACTGACCGACCGGATTGCGTCATTTTGCAAGTGAAATAGGTTTGTTTGGGAGTTTTCGCTAAAAACGTACTAGGCATTGCTTTTCATACTTATATAGACTAGACTGATATGGATGGACAGTTCTGATTAAGAGTGGATACCTCTTCACGAATCTACTGATATACTGCATGGGGTGATGTGCACCCCTAGTTTTGCCGCACAACGAGAATCTGCAGTGCGAGCAGATGAAAGTATTAGCGTTATGAAAGCGCCAACGATGCAGATAAAGTTTCAAAAAAGGAAATATTTTTGATGTTAACAAACGTCAACATCAAGTCTAACATCGTCCTGGTTTCAGTCATTCCCATGGGCGGATTTAGGGGTTGCCCGAGTGGACCTCGCCCTCCCCATTACTTTTAAGTGAAATTTTGTATTATTGTTCAAGAATTATCGGTAAAATTGGTATCAAAACAGCAGGAAAGCGTCCCGACCGCCCCTGTTTCCTAGAGGAAGCTGTATTAAAAGACGTGTCTATCAAAATTCTATCATCTCAGGGTTCAATTTGGATTGACCTGTTTCTGCCATTCATACTCATGCAAAGAAAGCCTTTTCCTTCTTCCCTTCGTTCCCCGCGCGCTTTCTGTTTTTCTGTTGTTGCTGTTTTTACCATTATACCCAGCGGGAGCCTCTGCAGGGGAGAGAGCCGAGGAAAGGCGAAATGCTGGAACACGGAACAGTGCAGAACTGGGAGAATGTTTTCACCCGGTAGCCTTCAAATACGGCCGTCTCTCCTCGCTCGTTGCCGGAGGAATAGAAAAACAAAATTATTGATGAAACTCTACTCATTCAAAATATTCACTGTTTCTGATTGGCTTAAATCCCAAGCTACCGTTTTTCCTCGAATAAAAGCCTGGGGGCGATTATCCGATCGGAGGCGATTATTTTAAATGTTGCTCACTTGAAGTCGTGCCCTAAATATGAACATGGGCTTTTTAAGTGTTCCAAATTTAGTGAGAAGGGAGGAGCTTTCTTTTCTGTCTTCCTCGCAATTCACAAGTAAAAAAACACGAAGAAAAGAAGGCCTGATACTCAGGTTAGGTCGCGGTCATGAAAAGTAGGAATTCATTGCACTGCTTGCAAACAAATTCCGATGAGATTAATACGCATCAGTATCTTGATTTTACTAATTACATACAAAAAGACTGTTCCACTCTGTTCTCTGTGTTCAAATACTATTGGAATCATAAAACAGCAACAGAATTCCATGAGTAACACGTCTATAAGTTGGAATCGATACATCTAGTAGCCACAGCTTCAAAAATTTAACCTCTAATTTCAACATTAATGTTTCCTTCCATTCAAAACTCTCAGTCATAAATTGATAAACGCAATAAATACTATTCAATAAATTAACCATGCTTGTTAAACTATTTTCCCTTGTAAAACAATATTATTATATTCCTTTCTCCTAATCTGATGGTACTTTTCTGTAAGCAACCCGTCCTTAGGCATGTTTATGTGAGAAGAGCAAATTTCAGCATCAAGCCTTCTTTGTGAACAAAATAATTTGCATTTGCGTTCTTTGTGCATGAGAATTCTTTTCAAAACAACGAATTCATTTACGTAAAACTTCACAAATTAAAATTGTCAATATGAAGCTTGGTGATGAAATTTGCTTGTCTGCTGCTAAACATGCATAAGTGTTAATGAATTAAGTAAAAAAGTATTTGCCATTTTCACATTGCCCATAATACACCTCATTTACCCCCAAAATTTTGCATAGATATTGCCTTCAATTCTCCTGGGACGACTGTAAATACTCAAGAGAAACTGAAAACAATGGATATGCAAATGTTTTTTTTGGGAGGGGGGGGGGGGAGGGAAGGGGTTAATGAGGTGCATTGTGGGCAACGTGAAAATGGTGATTAAAAAATCACTGGAGTAGCCTGCAATCATACCCTCCCTTTAACTCTTCTCAAAAGCTAAGGCAAAAAAAAAAAAAAGGCATGATTGCAGTTCCCTGGTTACTGAGAACATTATTTTACTTCTCCTACTAAAGGCAGGACTATCAGTTCTACTGAGTAATCTGAGCCAAGAAAAGGTCAAGCTGTTTGTGGGACAAATGGCAGCACCTTCATTTCTGAGTTATTTCACAATAATTTTTAGAGTGCTGTTTACACCCCAGGAATTGAACATGTGACCTCCTGCACTCTGGAGAAAACCAAGCCATCCCTGTAGAAGAAGAACTTGTGGTCTCCCCTAGAACTGAAGCAATTATTGTATCTTTGCACAAGTGGACCGATGCAGCAAAACCAGAAACAGAAGCAAATATAAAAACTTAGGAAACCACTCCACTCTACTAATAATCAAAACTGAATGCAAAGAAAAACCATAAAAATATTTACGGAAGAAACCAAAAATGACAATCTCAACTTTGGCTTAGACCCCAAACTGAAAATCCTAATGCCCCCAACAACCCCCAAGGAACAGAGGAAAGATACAAAAGTACTCTCAGAATGTGAACCTAAATCAAGCTTTAAATGTAAAATTACTTGAAAATTTACGCTTAAACCAAACCCTCAAGGCATAAAAATAACAAAATGTGCAGACTGTAAAGCTGAGGCTGTTAAGCTGTATTATGGTTTCTCAGTGAATATAGCTAGGGGTTTAAATAAACAGCTGTAAGAAAATGCAAAGCTGGAAATTGACAGCACCAAAGAGAGAACTGTTAAATTTAAAGACAAGACTACTTCTTTGTTACAAATTGGGGGGAACAAACACATACATCAAATTGGCTTCTTGGAAACCATGGTAGAGTTTAACAAGGCCTCTCAGACCACTTTAGACTGTGATTTCTCACTTTCTTCTATCACATACTTCAATGTCTTTTGATAAGTTTTGTAGCACCCAGAACAATATCCCTTATTTTGAGGACTACCAAAGAATGGACAGTTGTCAGTAATACACCTCACCGAGGTGCTAGAGCTCGCACTCTGTGCTGAACTATGACCAGATGTGCTAGAAGGCAGATTCGATGCTGTGGTTCTACTCAGTTTCATAACTTCCTCATATGAAGGCAGCTCTTTTTCTGTCTCTTTACTTGAATTAGAAGTTCCAGAAGGAAGTGATACATGGGTAGGCTGCTGTGCTCTAACAGTATTCTTTTGCTCTACAGATGAGCCTTGTGTTCTGGAGCAGTCACCAAAATAGCCATAAGGAACATATGCAGAGTATGATGGAGGTGGCAGATAACTTTGCACACCACCATTATCATAATTTGTTTGCGGTTCCCTTCCACTGGATGATCCTGCACCAACAAGATAGCGACCAGTTTCACTGTAAGATTTCTGAGTCTTGTAACAGCCTGAGCACAGGTAATTTGTTGCTGAAGTTCCATACAACTGACAGCCTGGGTTAATACAGGGTTGAGGCTTCTCACCGGAACTACCTGCACCTTTCGTTGCCTTAGTTTGAGCCTTCTTTTCTTCTTCAAACCGCTCTTTGGCCGACTCAATATAGTTTTCAATCATCTTTTCATAGTACTCTGGTTTCTTGTCAGTTTGAAGCCTTGCCACATAAATATCACTGTGCACGACGCTACCTACCATCCCAGCCATTGTCCCTACTTTCATAATCTGTGTAGCAATCCAGGATTTTTCTTTCTTCTCTGCAGATTTTGCCGGTGATTTGCTACCAGGCTTGTTTGCTGTATCACTGCTCACTTCAGATTTCTCACCCTTTGTAGCTATCTTTTTATCTTCTAGATTGTCTTTCTTGCCTGTATTAGGTAGTTTCACATTCTCCACATTTAGGTATTTCTTCAAAAGCTCCAACTTCTTATTCATACTAAGTTTCAACTCATCTGGAATGGTGGCTTGGTCATCCAAACTACTCCACAAGAAATCTTCTCCAGGGTCGACAGCAAATTTAAGTGGTAGTAAGTCATAATTTGGTCCAACCAGTGGCACCGCAGCTTTCGAAGAACTACTTTTTCCTCCACTCTTTTCATCAGAGGGAACCAAAGGAGAAAAGTGTGCAGAATCGAAAGCCAGCACTAAGGAGCTCTTTAGACAAGAAGAAGGGTCGCATTCTAGAGGGAGATACACCCCTCCAAATGGAATAGGCGCAATTGGTTCACCTCCAAATCCATACAAAAACTGATCAGCTATGATGATAATTGGTCGTCGCAGAACATGAGCAAGCACAAACACATGAATGTCTTCCAGGCTTTCAAAAGCTCCTCCTCCCTCTTCACCAACCTCCTTAACTGACAGCTTCTCATGCTCAGTTGATTTGCTATTACCTTTATCACAATCTTTGGTATCAGTCTGCTGGCAATCCACAGGTGAATGAGTAGATTCCTCTTTTACAGGAACATCACACATGTCACTTTCAACATCTTTCTCTGCAATGGAGGCAAGAGTTGAAATATTCTGTCCTTCTTTATTTTTCTCTGTAGTTATGTGCTGATGATCCCGCCGCTGAGTAGATGCTATGCGCAACACCTCCAACCATTCGTTCTCCCACTCTTCTTCAGAGTAAAGTAGCCCTCCAGCTTTGATGTTTTTCTGCCACTGCTCCAGTCTCCAGCGTCGCTTGATAGCTCCTTTGGCTAAGTGGCTTGTGAGAGTACAGTACAAAGCTTTGCGTAGAGTTAATAAACGATCATGGTAACCCCACATACCAAGAGAAGCAGCATGCAACAAGCAGTTACCATCACCCATGGTTGCTAGGGGAACAAGACGTCGACATACACCTGCATCGGCCCACCAGTTTAAATGACCTAGAAACCAGAAAAAACACTGTTCAAAATAATATTATACACAAGGTTGTGTTATAAGAGCAATAATATTGTAGGGAGCCCACCAGGGTGCTAGTCACCCACCAAGCTCTGCTTGATCCCTGCTGAAGAGAAAAAGAAAGTAGTTATGAACAGTATGCACAAATTTATGATGGAGGGAAACATATACAGGGATGTCACTAAGAGCCACCTTCTAGATAATTTCACCAGCTGAAAAGAGCTTTAATATTACTGACTCAAATTGCACTAAAAACCAAAGAAATTGAGAAAAAAACAAATATGCTTAGCATTTCCATAGCTACATCCCTGATGTACATGATTATACTTCTTTGTCTTACACAAGACATAGTTATACAATAGTCATTTGCAACATATTTTTTCCACAAAAATGATGGACCCGCCAGCCTCTTATCTTGTACGTTGTTTGTAATATCATTAGATTATAGATTCTTAGTGACATTATTTACTGGTAGCTAAATTCAAATGACCCCACAAACTCATGTAGCTTTTAACAATACCCATTGTTTTTAAATAATGGCTATCTATTACATTACCTCTTGTTAATTAGATAATATGTGGCTTGACACCAATCTGACAGTGCCTCAGGAGTTTCAAAAGATTCTTTATCTCTCTACTTATGTGACTCAGTTTGCCCCATATAGAGGCTCAAAACCAATAAATTTGGAGAACTGCATTAGTTTTACTCATAAAAAGCTTACCCTAGTAAGCCCACAGTGGAAATTTGCAAAAAGCAGAAGGCATTTGTTACAAAACAAACAGGCCTCCCTGTTTAAGGCCCTAACAATTTTGCCAAACAAAAAAACTACACATGACTTTGCACTACCTATTTCCATCCACTGGGAGGCTGATTTTACACTGAAACAAGTGGTTGTTCTTTGTTTACAAGATAGTGTACAAGTTTTTGTCCCAGAATGAAATTCTTGCTCCAGTTTCACAAATTACCTGGATGAACTCATGCAAGTAATGACTCATTCAACTATGACATTTTCCCAACATGTAAACAAACACAGAGTGACCTGAAAACAGCCAGATGCCGACTCATGTTGGTACAAAAAGGAACCCTAATATACCGTAAAAATATTGTAAAAAAAAAGGTTTTGGGGAAAAGAATTGCAAACCCAAGGAAGGTCTTTTGACCTCCCTGTCTTACCAAACTGCCAACTCTGCCTGATCTCGTCGGATCCGGTCATGACCAGTTTTCACTGGTAAATGTGGTGTTGCCTATATAAAATCAGTACAATATATGTCCCCATACATGAAGTACCCACCCACAGGAGAGACAGGTGGCTTAAAGAGAAGACAAAAAGTGACTTAAGGTCTTAAGGTCTCAATGCTCAAAAATGTGGTTACTACTGTTTAGACACAAACAAAAGATTTTCCAAGGTCAGTAACATGACATGTACCAAAAATAACTGTAAAAAAATCAGTTCACACAGAACAGTATGTTCAAGAATCATGTTTAAAGCAAATCTTTTGTTCATGTGTTATATTTTATTCCAAAATCACTTTTATTTCCAGGTGAAAACTGTCTTAAGATCATGAACAAATAAAATCTTAAATGACATTTTACAAGAAAATAATAGTCCCAATCATGCTTCACCAAAAATTATAGGGGACCCTCATTTAACAAAGTGTTAGCCCCAGGGGCAGTAGAATTAACAAAATATCTCTGCGAACCAAGTCATGACTGGTGTTTTAACAGCATGCATTCATTGTTACAGTGGGGAGAACAGTGGTGATTTAACATGAGAGGCTAAACAAAAACCCTTGTCACCCAAAAAGGCAGCAGGGGAGAACGAAGTGTGTACATTTTTATAATTCATTGATATCCCTTTTTATTAATCAAATTGAATAAAGTATTCTCCTATCAATACTCTTCATTTTTTCAAGTTGTTGCATAAACAATAAAATTTATCACACCTCAAAGACGTAGCTTGAGTTTGCCACCTATGAAACACTTCACTACCACTACATCAGAGGCTATGGGAAATTTTTTCCAAGGAGAAGTGGTGAATGACACCCACATTCAGTGTAAAAATGAAGATAACAATTCTGTAAACCTAACATCTGAAGATGACCACATTGATGATTTTGTTTGTAGGTGTCTCCCAGTTGATTTTTTCCTGCATGTGAGCAGACATTCTTTGTATCAGGTGATCAGTTTTGAAAAATATAATTAATGGCCCACCAGGCATGATGAAATACAAGCCGCTTGAAACCTGGACATCAGGCCCCCAGTAATTCAAAAGTTGGATAGTGCTATCCATGGGATAAATCACTATCCAGTGGATAAGTGTTAGGGACACCAATTGCGTTATCCAACAGACAGAGATTTAGATAGTGTTATTCATCTTTTGAACAACTGGGGACCGATAAATCACTATCCAGCAGATAAGTATCAGTAAAATTTGCACCTTCCACTGGATGGGTGATTAGATTTAACATACATACCCCCTTCCTGGTTGTGGGGGTAAGTTATTAAAATTAAGCATTTTTTAAGGGTTAGAGTAAAAAAATATGGAATTCTTCGGAGAACGAAGCTTTATTAATTTTCACAAAATTCTTCAGGGGTAGTCTTATACTCTTCAGAGGTACACCCATATTCCTCAGGGGGAAGACCCACATTTTATGGAACTCTTCAGGGGTGAAAGTGATATTACTAATCTTTAGGGGTAGGAAGAAAACGGAAGTCCTCAAAACCAGGAAGGCAGGGAGGGGGTACAGATATTACATGCAATAGCCCGATAGAGATTTATCCCGTGGATTTTCCTAAGAAAACTGAATATGTGATCTTTGGAACACCTATGAAACTTAATCAGTTTGACTTTGTTAATCTAAGTGAAGTTTATCTTGGAGGTCAAGTTCTCAATTGTGTACCTTTTTAGAAGTATTTAGGCATATACCTAAACCAGTCCCTGTCTTTTAAGGAACATGTTACTTGGCTGAATAACAAGATACATTGTATCTAGTCAACTAACTTAAAGATCTAAGCAGCTGAAAGAGTCTTCACAACCGTGATACTTCCCAAGTTAGATTATTGCAACTTTGTTTGGAACAACTTAGCTCCCTCTAGATATTATTCTTTAGAACGACTTCAAACGGGGGCTGCAAGAATTGTTCTGGTCTCGGTTGTTCAAAAGTTGGATAGCGCTATCCACCGGATAAATCGCTATCCAGAGGATAAGTATTACGAAAACCAATTGCGCTATCCTTTGGATAGTAATTTATCCAGTGGATAGCACTATCCACCTTTCAAACAACTGGGGCCTGAAGGATAGCAATCTTAGTCACCATCAACTGTTACACCAATTACGTTGGAAGTCCTTAAGGCACGTTCTACTATGCACAATTTAACTTTTGTTTTTAAGTGTCTCCATAACATTGCTCCAGATCTTTATAAGAGTTATTTTATTAGGTCATGTTTATTTGACTAGGCATAATGGCTTAGATATTTTATTTCCTAAAGTCCGTACAGAATCTGCAAAGAAAGGAACATTTTATACTGGAGCCTAGGCTTATAATAACTTGCCACCCCATCTGAAGGAAGTTGACTTCATAGTGATTTTTAAAACACTTCTTAATGAATTTTTTTTTAGAGTTCTTGTAAATATTTTGGACTTTTTTTAGAGTCTTAATTTACATATTCATATACTTCCTAGTTTTTATCAATCAACATTACATATTTGATCTGTTATGGGTATTTTTTCCTTTAATTGTTAATTTTTTAGTTGCCCAGGGCACCCATTTATAACAGCTTCAGCTGACAGGTCTACCCTGGTTCATGGCTGTCAACCCCCCACGTCTTCAAGTATTGAGAATTGATAGCAAAGGGATGATAAATTAATGACGTCATACGTGACGTCACATGTTGCCATTTGTGCAAAAAATACTCACCGACTCCGATTGCCACCGAATTTACGAGGACACATATCGCGTGAAAACCAATCAGATTGTTATATAACATTATATAATGATGTTTGAAACATAAAAATAGCTCAAACAACACACAGTATAAATTTTGTTGTCGGAAAGTTGAGTCTACTAAAGAAATGGCATACTTCTGTGATAATTTGGGAGATTTCATTCTCTAATCTGAAGACCGGGAGATAGTGGTCCAAAATCTGGAGTCTCCTGGATTATCTGAGAGAGTTGACAGCACTGCTGGTTAAATATGTTATTATTATTATTATTGTTATTATTATTAGCATTATCCACCTTTCGAACAACTGGGTCCTGTGGCCACTTTATATTTTGAGTGGCCTTTTGTAGAGTTAGAAAGATAGCAGTTGAAGAAACGTTATGTGTTATTTAAAAAAAGAACCAAACAAATAACTAAAATGTACTTGCTAAAACAAGAAAGTGGTAGCTGTGGCGAGGTGATCGTTAGTTGAGGTTCGACTCCAGCTAGTTACTGACAATTAAAGAAATGCAGGTAAGGTGACTGAACTTTAATTTAAAAAAAAGAAAACAAGAACAGTGCACCATTATTACGGGCTTATAAATATTTTAAGCTTGGACAAAGATATACAAAAGCTTATTCGTCTTGAAATAGACAAAGCATAAATTATTTCATTATCTTACCTGCTTGTTCTAGAGCGACAAGAACAGAGGTTTCAA
The DNA here is from genome assembly GCA_038088405.1 of Porites divaricata. NCBI lineage: Eukaryota > Metazoa > Cnidaria > Anthozoa > Scleractinia > Poritidae > Porites > Porites divaricata. Next base: position 19,855,455 of record JBBMOI010000003.1, read on the forward strand.
TTAAATCTCTTCTCAGGAAATCGCTCAACTCCTCTGAGTAGTTAGACAAATCTGGCAGCACAAACGTGAAGTCGGACATTGCTTCGAACCCTTCATATCTCTCCTCGGTTCCTGGTATTTTGTCTTCAATAACTTTATGTCTTGCTTCACCAACAATGTCTGCATTGACCATCGAAAGACCCCTTCCAGCTTTTCCACTCGGAAAAGGTTTGACGCGCTTCGGTACTTCATTGTGGCTGCTAGCAGACGATCCTAAAGAAAGAGTTTCAAATGCACTTAACGCTTCCTCCACATTCCAGTTTGTGCTCTCAAGAAGATCTCTCGCAAAGCTAGGATCTGTCCCAGTCTTTTCAATAAATTCACTTAAAGTATCGTCCATTGAGAAAGATAATTAAAGAAGAGTGAGACACTGATAAATCATTCAAACTGTGAACAAATCCTCAGCCTACGACTAGCGCGACTCTTATCCATCGCTACATACTGCGCGACCGCAGGCATTCTGGGGCTTGGTGCGCAAAAGACAAAATCTTAAAACTGGCTGGGAGGGGGATGGGGGTTCAGGGAGAGGCAGGGTAGGGTGGAATGGGTTTCGTTTCTTCGAGTGAGGTACTTAACTTATCGGTGGCGATTCGATCTCTGACGTCGAGAATACTGTACTGGCATTGAAAATTAACCAAGGAACCAAACTTGGAACACTTTATAAAGCCCACGTTCATATTTGGCACAACTTCCAGTGAGCAGTATTTTAAATAATCGCCTCCCTCGAATAATCGCCTTGTCTCGAAAAAGCGCCTCCTTTTGGTGCTAAAAAAATTATAATCGGCACCGGCCATTATTCGAAGAAATACGCTAAAGAACGACTTTCGCACTTTGACAGCCAATATCAGAGTGAGAGACTGAAGCACTATTCACTAGCGTGGCAGTGGCGTAGCGTGAGATTTTTTTGATGGTGTACGCACGGAAAGAAAACAATGTTTAAATTTAAGGTCTGACGCCATGCATCAAGGAGGTTTCAAGCAAAGGGCGAGACGTCTACCCTTCAGACGGGCAAACTCTGTTACAACGTCATCAATGGTTGTCTTTACACTAGGCCGTTGAGTAAGACTTATACGTGATACATGTACTGGTAGGCGCGGATCTAGGATTTATACTGACCGATTTCCTAAACGAGCGCCTTTCCAGGGTTTCTAATTCATTCAAACAGGATATTGGCCAGTTCCATTCTCCTCGGAAAAAGCCTTGCAACTTGGAAAGTTTTTTCTTTATTAAAAATATAATTATCTCAATGGATCAAGTGCCTGAAGTCAAGAGAGAATGAGCTATTGCTGAAGTCCATTATGTTGTCTGCAAAGCAAAATTAAGTAGAATCGAGTAACTTTAAAGTTGCAAACACTTTTCAGGCGATAGTTCTGGGTTTTGCCTGATATTTCAATGTCATCACTCTACAATGCCTTAGAGCACATGCAAAGAATATGAGGATGATGATACCTAGAAAAGTGCTTTTTTTACCAAATGAACTCACCGACAAAGAACATTCATGTATGAGAGAACCGTGAGAGACATTTCACTGATTTTTAACGAATTTACAGTTGCTCCTTTGTGATTTCTGTGAATTATCTATAATGTAACATCTGACCGTTTTCCGTAAAACGGTGGAAACCGGTGTGGATCCGCGCCTGATCTCAAGTAATTTTACTTTTCATCTCAGTCATTATTTTCAAGTCGGAAAGCTGAAGTGATTCAAGGAAGTACGAACCTTTCTTTTTTATCCTTCGACAAAAGAGCCACCGCGACCGTTTTTGTTTACATCTCTCACCGACCAATGAAGGTGCCAACTCGTCTTCAATCGAGCTTCACTTACTTTGAAGTAAGAACGGCGCTTGTGTGTGAAGTGTTAAGTGTAATTACTAAGTAAGTAAGCAAAAAAAGTACTTGACATGAAATTAAATTCCTAAGTTAATTTGGAATCTAGTCAGTCTAGAGACTGTGTAAAGACTACCTGATGGATTTCAACGTCCTTGTGCTTGTAGGGGTGGCGAATGGTAAAATCCGAGACTCGCCGAGACGCCGAGATCTTAGTTAGAAATCCGAGCCCGAGACTCTTTGGTAAAAAGTTTCGAGATTAAAAAAAAGTAAAAACAAACCATGCAAAAACGAGACTACAAGACTTATCAAAAACGCTTCCGAGATTTCGAGATCCTGCCAAAATTTTCCGAGACCCACGTTTTTCGAGGTACCATTCGCCACCCCTGCTTGTGGCCCGGCTTGTGTATGTGCAGAATTGCAAGAGCCGGCTCAGGTCGTCGCTTCTCTCATAAGAGAACGTTTATTCTTTTAACGAAAACCAAAAATAAGTACCACAAACACTCAAATTTGAATTTGGGTCTATGCTGAGATAAAAGTTTTACTCTCCGTGTTTCAGGGTTGCAGTTTTCGTTCATGTGGTTAAGAAGTATAGGACCTCACTTCCAGGGTACCATAATTACAGTGAAACCTCTCAAGTTAAGCGGACACCTTCGGGACCTTCCCAAGTATCCGCTTAATAAAGTTTTGTAAATGTTTGTTAACGATTAAGTTTCAATGGATACTCTGTATTGTGATAAAGTTCCATGTTGTTAAGGAAGCTAAGGAACCTGTGCTGTACACTGTGCAAGACTTTCGGTCAAATCTACAGTTTTTTGAGAGCTAAATGTATTGATTTATCTTTATTAATCGACTACAGCACTATATATTTCAGGCACGTAATACAATACTACTGTTGTCAATTCAGTTCGGTGTCAGCAGGTTTTTGACAATAGAAATTAGCCAAATACAATTTACTTTAGTGTCCGCGTCCGCTTAATAGAGGGTGTCCTCTTAATTGGGGGTCCGGTTAATAGAAGTTTCACTGTACTCTTAAAACAAGTGACAGCCATTAAAAAGCCGAAAAGCCTTAGTGTAAATTCATAATTGTAACGTATAACCATCCCTCCTTATCATCTCCTCATGATTCAGTATTTCCAGTAACTAATTTTACATTGCGTAGGTGATCGCATGATGGCCATGATATCGGCGAATGAGTTTTTCATGCAGACATTCGTCAACAAGCGTGGGCCTTCGACAGTTCTTTGTGTGTTCTTCATAAGTCAGTCATTGGGCTGTTTCGCACTCCCAAATTCTTATTCCGCTTCGAATTTCGCAGATTTTGTAGAAAAAAAGTCCGAAAGTTCAGCTTGTGACTTATTATGATCATGACAATATTATCCTGTTCCAGGCTCTCAGATAGTAGGGATGACGCCCAGCGTAAGTGAAAGGCAGTGGCGGATCCAGGAGAGGGACCAGGCAGGGGGCCCGGCCCCTCTTATTTTTAGACCAAACTGAGGCCGGAAGGGCCAAAACATTTTTAAAATAAATAGTATATCAACTATTTCCAAATAACTAATAAAAGTTACACCCAACAAAAATTCCTAACCGTATATGGCTAATAAGTTGATAATTAATCAGGGTCGAGATGGGACAAGCCACCAAGAGGCCGTTACCTGGCGCAAACTCTCCCGCGCTTGGCAACGGGTGCAAGTTTTTCGCGCCTTTTCTAGCCTTCGTGGCAGGCGTTAATGGGGAAGGGAAAGGGGGAACCGTGCGTGCGAGGAGGGGGAAATAGGGAACACCTGCAATAACGCTTTACGCTCATGTTCCCTATTTCGCCTCCTCGCGCGCCCTAATTCCCCTTTTCCCCTCTTAACTAATGCCTGCTACGCAGGAGTACGCCTTTTTCCGAGGTGAGGTGAGCTAAACGTGATGGTCTATAAGAGGTCTATTCGAAGAGGACAGACGACAAATTGTAGTTGTTGGTAGTATGTATAAGTCGTAACTGTTCATCAGTAGGATGCACAAAATGTTTTAGTGGTTAAGGGTCGAACATTAAAGAGATTCCATTAAGTCGGTGTAAATTCCCTTGAATGGGCCTTTATTTTTGATACATTACGTTTTTTGGCTTTGGACCATCACTTATCAATTGGGTAAGGACCTTTTATTGCAACATCGAAAAGTTATCGAAAGTTGTGTACTCAACAATGACTGGTCAAGCTACTTCTTCCAGCCTCAAAGAGGAGTTAGGCAAGGTTGTCACCTTTCCCCATATTTGTTTATTCTTGCTGTGGAGGTCTTGGCCAAGACCGTCCGTAACAATAAGAGAATAAGACGTTTTCTTCTAGGTAATGACGAAGTTAAGATAAGGCAATACGCTGATGATGATGCCACTCTTATCTTAGACGGTTCAGAGAAATCCCCTACATCTGCCAGCAATAAGAATTTTAGATGATTTTGGTAAGATCTCCGGCCTTATAAGTTAAACGATAGCAAAACAGAAGCTCTTTGGATCGGTTCTAAGAGAGGGCATGAACAAATCATTGTTTCAGGAAAGAAGTTTAAGTGGCCAAAATATAAAGTCAAACCACTTGGTCTGTGGCTGTCAACTGATCCGGACACAGCTTTAAGGTTAAACTACAAGGAAAAAACTGAAAACATATAGGAAGCTTTTGAGTTGCTGGAAATACCATAGACTCACTCTGTTAGGGAAAGTTACTGTCCTCAAATCACTGGCCGCATCACAACTGGTTTACCTGCTCTCCCCTTTTCGCTCACATCATCACGCTATAAAAAAAATAAATGACATGTTTTACCATTTCCTATGGAATGGTAAAGGTGACAAAATCAAGAGGAAGTTATGACCAATGAACCTGAGTTTGGAGGCCCGAAGATGATTGACCTCTGCCAGGGGCACCCAACGGCAATTTTCGGAAAATATCTGTTCGGAAGACGATTTGAGATCTAGAATTTTCGGAACAGTTGTTGTAAAAGTTTTTGCTTGCCTGCCTCTCCTAGGATTTTCGAACATCTAAAAACTGGTATAATTACCCATTTTTAACTTATTTTTACCCTAAAAAAGGCCACCTAGAACTTTCGGGAGCCTTTTTCTGGCTGAAATTTTCGAAAAGGTAAGCTTTGATCCCTATAATTTTCGGATCACTAGACTTTCAGCTAGGAAATCCGAACAGATGAAAAGTTTTTAGGGGATAAAAATATGCCTATATCTACCATTTAAATACTAAAATACCTTCAACAATACTATGTTAAGTGGTTTTGAACTATATCCTCGTTGGGTGCCCCTGCTCTGCTCTTTCAACAAATCTCTTAAAACAGAATGGGTTATTGTTGGGAGTTGTTGCGTCCGTTTGCACGTACCCTTAGAAATTAAAAGGACGTTTGATCAATTCACGCTCGCGCATTCTAGTCTTATTTTAAACATATAGAGGAAGGACATCTGCGAGCAGGGAACAAGTCAGCACAGAATTTGATTGTCGGCGAATGTCTGTAATCGTCCATCGTTCCGCTAGTGATAAGCTAGCCGTTGTTCACTCGTCTTGCTTGTTTGGAGCTGAGTCTTATTCCGGTCAAAGAGAGAGAAAGAGTGTCTGGCAAGGTTTCCAATCAAAGATTTGTGAACTCGTCTCTGGCAAACTCTCCAAGTGTTTATATAGTATATACACAGTTATACGCACCTTATAACTTCTTCTGCGCTTAACGAGTGTCTTTTGGTCCATAACTTTCAAAACAACTGCTCCACGTAGCGCAAAAGAGTGTCGAAGTATGACTGCGCAATAAATGTCAGAAAATCTACCTAAGCGGTCCCTTCGGGATTTTCTGTCTTTACGTCATCCTAACCATTTCGTACTTGCGGGCGCAAACAATAGAAACGTCATCATTACCTACCGATTCCTCGCGACCACTGTTCAAGCAAATCGAGATTTTTTCTGGCATACTGACTGTATATTTCAACTGTAAGTACTTTCCTTAATATACGCGCGAGTTATTAGGGTGCCTCCTCAGGATTTCGCCTTCTGGGCAAAATCCCTGCGGGGGCAATAAAAACAATGTTTGTCCTCTTAAAATTGAGGCACACGCACTACGTCCTTCGTCTTATTTTTCCGAGAAAACTAAAGGCAAAGAAATGAATAAAACTGAACTTTTCTTTGGTAACGAGCTCACGAGCTTTCAATGGAAAAACTGAAAGACATAAGAAGTGGAATCTAGTTTCCACTTTCTTTGTCATTTTCTAAGTATTCTTTCAGGGAAGATAACTTGAACAAGATTCCGTTGTTTTTGGCACTTTTACAAGCTGCAGCGGCTTTTTCATACAGTGATAACGCTTCCTTTTCCCTTCTTTCTACCTCTCCTGCAAAGTCAGCCACTTTGCTTTTGTCAAATGCAATTTTGCTCTTGCAAATCAAGCGGAATGCGTCTGCGTAGGTGTCCTCAGGGTCTGTTTTTAAGTCTGGTTCCTCTAACCTTTGAACACAGCGTTCTGCTTCGTCAAGATCCGAAACACTGCTGGGATAGGAATCGAAACCGTTCTTTGAAAACCCAAGATGAAAAAGTGCTTTGTAGGCAAAAACAAATTTAAGATAAAAAGGACTTCTAGGAACGCTATCCATGTTTCTCTGGCACAGTTCAATAACCGAGTTCCAAATAGGCGTAAATCTCTCTTTCTTGCTTTCCAGTGGGCCGTCTTCGTTCAGTAAACACTCAACAATCCGTATCTGCCAAACAATCTCTTCTTCTGGGCTCTCAATGGTCGACACAGCGCCACTTGCTTCCTCAGCCAAGGCCCTTGACTCTGAATGTTTTTGTTCGTACACCATTTTCAAAGATTTTCTTGAGAGGACCCTTGAAAGAATTCGCGGAGAATTTTCTCCAGCTTTCCAAGAATTCGCAATAGTATCATTTAACAAAAGCATGGCTTCTTTACTCTCTCCTTGAATGTTGTAGCCATAGGCGAGTTCGATCTGTACAAAGAGCTTAGTCGCCCAGTCTTGAACGTTGTAGAGGAAAATTGCCGACTGTCTTTTAAACTCTTCCCAGTCTAGCTTGTAAATGGCGTTGGTGAAAGTTTGCATTACACTTTTGTAAAGTTTTGGGTACTTCACAGTTGCTCGATGAATTTTCTTAGGAGCATAGTTACAAATTTCTTCCATTTTCTTACTTGGGGCGAGAAAATCCATAAAAGAACGTGCTATTTCCGGGTCTGTCTCGCTCAGAAAATTCAGAAACGCTGCAACAGCTTCTGTCCCGTTGTAAACAACAGAATCTATAAGCATAGCAAGTTTTACCTCTCTCTTCTTCTGTTTTTTAATGTTCTCAACTTCTCTTTCTGACAGAATGCCTAGACCTTTCAGCTTGCCAAGATAAGGGCTCGGCTTGAAATCCTTTTTCAAGCTAGACAACTTTTGACAAAAGTACTGTTCATATTCGCTTATAGTCATCTGCTCCCTCGCCAGTTCTTCTCTCATTCTGACAACTTCGTCTGTATCAAAGCTCTGCTCTTTGGCGATTGCTTCTAAGGCACTTGTTGAAATATCAAGGTTTTTGAAACGAGTAATAGTTTCAGAGCAAAAGATTTGAAAGTCGATATCTTCCACTTCATCTTTTGGGGCAATATGACAAACCTTATTACGCAGCACCCGAAGTTGGTCTATTTCGTCATACTTCCAAGGATTTCTGTTCTTTAGGTTAGCTCCAACAGAGTCAGAGCGTAGAATGCAGTAAAACAGAATGGAGTTGTCAAACTGCGACGAATCGCCTTTAACGATAGTTTTCAGTGCCTGCCTGTTCCGTTGCCGATTTGGAATGGACTCTTTCAAGAAAAACTGCCTTCCATCTTCCGATTTATCGCGCCATTTTGAACCAGAAAACCTACGCCACTCTTTCTTGAACAGTTCTCTCAAAGCTGTCGCGAAAATGGCCATAACAATGTGTATCATCCGAAAATAGTTTAACTGTTGCTTTGAATACGGCATGAGGGGGTCTTTAACGAGTTGCAAAGGGAATTTCTATGACTGGCTTATGACAACTGCGTGAAACACAGAATTATAGGGAGTTCATACGCAACACGATCTGCCTGTGTTTATTCCAAGGGGTATTCCCTGAATTGTTGCTTTCAGTTTCTGATCACACGCTCTGATTGGTTAAGATGTCGACGTCACGCTCTCTGAAGTGAGGGCGCTTATCACGCAATCAACATTTTAAAAAGTGTTACTTTATTTACCCATTTCTTGCATGTATCAAATTTTCTTCGTTCAAGTTGATATTTTAAGCAAAAAAAAAATCCTCATTTACATTACATCTTTTTCTGCCAAGCAAGAATTCAGGGGCAGCCAACGATGAAATCTTTCTAAATGCGTCCGAAGTGTCTGAAATGTATTATTCTGTGCTTGGAAAGCCTGTACGTTTAGTTAATTTGGAGTCCCCTAAATTTTCATATGTTCGGATTTCTTAGGGGAACTTTAGTTGTCTCGGAATTTTTAGAGACATTTTGGCTCATGGGAAAGTTTTAGCTGCCTTGATGGCTCTTGATGAAGGTTCGAGGAAACAGACAATTATAAAACAATTGTGACGCAAAAATCCTTTTTCGAGGGAAAATGGGCATTTCACGTTTCACGAGAAAAAAACGAGATTTTTCTTACTTTGGTTAAGATCTGCAGCCAAAGCACTGGACCGTAATGAAGTTTCAGTAATACAAAGAAACACAACGTAGTGTGAATGTAGCGAACTTTAAAATTAAATTATGTCTGCGTTATAATTTCTGTCGCAAACGTAAAAAAGGTCATGAAACAAAATCACAGTTGACAGTGAATTACACCAGACTCTCATTTCAGAGATAATTGTTATCGAAAATAACAGCTCACGGCGTTTACCAAAATCCCATTTCACAAGAAATAAAAAGGAACTTCACGGCTCACAAAAGTACCCTTTACCGCCCTCTTTTTCTACCGAACTCTACAAAGCTATAGCGCCTGCGAACGCAGACGTATTTCCGGTTGTCGCTTCTCTCAACCCAAAAAGTATTATTTCTTTCTTTATTTGTTATTTAGATATTTTATCTATACTTTCATATTTATATATATACAGTCAACTCTCTCGTAAGCTACCACCCCACAAAGTGGCGGCTTACGGGAGGTGGTCTTCTACGGGAAAACTCAAGAAAATAAGCTCAAACTGAACTGATTAACGCAATTACAATCTTACTAGCAAAAATGAGGCAAATAGAGAACTGCTAATAATGTTTAACTCGAATAACATGATAATGCATGAATGTGACAATCCACCTTTTTACCTACAGATCATATTATAGACCTCTTTTTTGTTAGTCAACTGTTATAATCTGTCAGCTAACTTGGTCACCACTATTCAAAAATGAACTTTTGTGACATTCGAGCAACGGTTTTGTTTGAATCATACGTGATCATGCCCAGTGGTCGCTTACCGAAAACAGAAAACAAAAACATATGTCAAATTTCTGGCCCAAAAAGTGGTCGCGGTCGTTTACGAAACTGATTCACGGAGTGGTCGCTTACGAGAGAGTTTTAAAACAATGTTTGATTGAGAAACAAAACGGTTATTTGTAAAGTGGTCGCTTATGAGAGAGTTGACTGTATATGAGAGTCTCAATAGGGTGGTGGCTTTAACGGTTATCGGCTAAAATTTTGGCTCTTTTACGGCTATCGGTTAATTTTTTTCAGTTACGGTTAACAAAAAAGTTAAAAGTTAACTTATTTTGTTTAAAAAGTTAAATATTAATTAACCTGTAGTTTTTGTATCTTTAAAGCAAAATAAAGGTCTTAGGATCATCTCGGGATGAAATGAGCTATTCTTTTGAAAAATTTTAACATTTGATAGATCATACTTTTTATAAAGTACTCCACTTCTAAAATTATTTTACACATAGAAATGTCAATAGGCAATATGAAAATAATCTTTGTGAAAAAGCAAAGCACACACGCGAACGCCAAACTCAAGGCCGGGGGGCGACACTCATTACAACAGAAACTGTCGTTTTCACACTAGAGACGGGTTATCCCTTTGATGATTCGCGTCAGATAGGTAATACATCTTAGTTTGAAAATGGAATAGTTTTAATTTTGAATAAACAATCCGCCTGACTTTATCCGTCAATTTCGACGGACAGTTTGAAGACGGGATTATCCGTTCCAGATAGCCTGGGTACAGCCGACCCCTCCCCTCAGAAAAAATCGGAGAAGGGGTGTCTGTCGAGAGGGGGAACTTTACACAAGCTAGCCTCAGACGGATAATCCATTTCTAGCTCTAGTGTGAAAACAGCTAATAACAAAATTCCCGTGTCCAGTGTTTTTGACGATAGCGAAGGACTGTACGGAACGACTGTCAACCGAAGCCTTGCCCGGAGGCCTCATTATTTCGCGCGGCTAATGCGTTTCGGGTCACGTGGTCCGAGCGAGTTCGCCGCCGAAATGCCTTGACCGAGATTGTGTGGGAAGACGCCGTACAGGGATTAGGCATGGCAATGTCTACCGTAACGTCAGAGAAAAACAGGGAAATGTTGTTTATCGGCACCGTGTTTTACAAACAGTGACATCTCTGCGTGTTGTTTCACTAGTGTTTCGAGGGCACGACCTCCAGAAAATCGCAAATATTAATCCCCAGCAAGAAGCCACACTTTCGCTATGGAAAATGGAGCCTAGGTCTTGGTCAACACTTAAAAGGCGCTTACCTAAAGTATTCTGTTTCAAAATAATTTTAGGTATTAAGTATCACACAATTTACGATTTTGAGGTATATTGGTATCTTGGGGGCAAAATAGCGGGTATATCGGTATCCCACTTCCCCCCCTGGCCGGGCCTGCACACTAGCCGGGAAATAAAAAAAAGCAACCATAAGTGAGTTTAGTACCTTCCTTAAACATAGCAAATCTAGGGAACAATTTCTTTTACGGTTAACTCTTTTTTACCCTATTTACGGCTAACGGTTAAAATTTTTCAATTTTTACGGCTATCGACTAAATTTTTGGCCGTTTTACGCCTATCGGTTAAAGGGCAACTCTCGCGTAGGACAACATTTTTCAGAAAAACCTTGCAAATGTTTTTCTCATTGTAATACCATCAAGAAATATTTCTTCAGCGATCTATTTGGCTCCGAAATCGACATTCAAAGTGTTCAATTTGCCGCTTACTCGAACTTCCGCCATTAACGCTTCGATTTTGCCTATCACGTGACGTGACGTCACAGGTGTGGAACAACAGATGATCTCGAATATGGCTGACTGTAGTTCTTCAAGTGATAGCGCTACCTCTTTGTCCGATTATTCGGATCTAGAAAAACTTTTAGAATGCGAAGTTTAGGGCAGCCCTTTACGGAAATTCAACCCTGGCGTTTTGAGCCGCCTGGAAGATCGTCCGAAGCTGATGAACTTCGTGCGTCGCCAGAAAACATCGAGCCTACCACTCGCCCGCAGCGATCTCGATAGTGAAGAATGGTGAGTGCCTAGATGGTTTTGAACAATTCTTGTGTACAGTGCGATCCGAAAATCGCTCGATTTCATCAATGCTATGAATGCTTCAAATTGTAAAAGGAAAAGGACTAATTAAACACGCATTTTTTTTGTATACTGAGCGTTGATAATTTTAGATCATTGTTTTCATATGCACAAGTAGTCGAAAGCGTACCTTCCCCTTCTAACGACTACTGGAAATGATAATGATAATGATGGGCAAGTTGTCTCGGTGTATTTTTTTTTTAATTTCTGCCTTAATCCTGGTTTTACAAACAGCAGTGAGCAATAACTACGCTCTCGTAATTCGTTGACTGCAACGCAAATAAATTTCCATACCTTTGCCCCTTGACAGCCGCTCTTGCTCGACTCGTGGAGTGCTTGCGCTTTAAAATTTGTCTCTTTGTTGTTATACAGATTGTTATACATAATAACTGAAACGCGCTGTACAGTTGTTTTCCTACAAGTAGTTCACTTACTTTTACTGTGTCTTGCTCTGTCAATGAATTTGGTTCAGAAGTTATTATTCTAGCTTCTGTGTATCCTGATGTTTATATTATTAAGAGAATTTAAAGTTGGCATGAAATTGACCTCCATACCCATGTGAACTAACTGCTTGCATAAAACGTTTCTGCTCCCCAGTATATGATTTTCGAGGTTGGGACATGTATTCACTTAAGTTTTTGTCTGGAGCACAAAAGTGGTTGTGTTAACTACAATAATATTGCATTAATTTTGATGAGACATAACTGCAGGAACTTCTATACCTAATACACCTAGTATTGAAAACGTGTACATGTTTGAAACTATTTTGTGGTTATGGGCAGGAGATAGTATGATGAAGCCATAAACGTTAAAGAGTGAATAAGCTCAAAACTGAAATAATATTCTGTCTTGACTTATGGCAGTTTGATAATTTTCTGGGTGCAGAATGAAAAGGTCAATATTCAACACTTGTGCTGTTGCCCTCCATTAACCGATGTTCAGTATTTATGACTTAAGAAAATAACTACTATTGGATGGGGGGAAAATATCTGCTTCCAAGAGGTGGCTGTTGTAAAATGTAAATATTTGGAGGCAGTCGAAGTTGAAAATATGGAGGAGCATAGTGGAACGCCCAGGATTCCAGGCAGTTTGTCTGAATTACAGGGTGTTACGAGCTGCATGGCAATACAAGCACCAGTATGGTGCCACGGCATATGAAGAATCAGATCATAAAAAAAAGCAGGCAATTGGTAAGGTGATACTGGGGCTCCCTTGGCAGGGACATAGGAGTTACATTACCGTCCTTGATTCCTGTGCAGTTAAGTGCATACAACCTCATTTCCAGGTTAAGTGCTAACCGGCCTTCGAACAACTGGGCTCAGATGAATAAATATACCATGTATTGCAAATAACCCTACTGTATATAAAATATGATGCAATGTTCTCACTCACCACTGGAAGACTGGGCTAGAGCAACTTTGTTGCCATTAAAATGGTTGCTGCCCAGCAAACAATGTCAACAGTAATTGGTGGAACTAAAAAATCTATAAGACTACATGGTCTTTTAAAGTCCAATGGTGTCAGTGTGTGGGAAATACATAATTCTTATCGACTATTTGGTCACAGCTTCTGAATAATAATGGCAGATTAGTGTTTGACTAATAACATGTCACCCTTTATTTTCCAACAGATGTGACTGTTAACTGGGAAATAATGTAGAAGTTGAAACTTTATATCATAATAATGAAATGACATTTTATTGTTCATTGCTGTATATCTTTAGGTTATAATGGGAAATCCTCATTTTAAAATTAGAATTCACAAATGGATTGTTTCCATCTTGCATATTTTAATTGATAAGGCAATAATAATAAAGAAAACCGATCACAGTTTAAGTGGACCATACAGTGCATGGTCATCTAAGTCATTAATTGCAGTAGTGACCTAGCTTAGCCTAAACTACAAAGAATCAAAACATTGCAGGGCATTGTAGTCCTTCTTTAGTTGACAAGGGTGGAAAGATTTTATCTGCTAACAAAAGAAACCATTGCCTCATCTCTGCTGGGCCTCTCTATGGATGCAGCAAGTAGTGCAGGGGTATTCAGTTGCAGGTTCAACATGTAGTTTTTTTAAAGCCCTTGAATTTTCTTAATAGCCAGCAAAGACTTTCGGTTATGGTGCTTGCGCCATAAACTTCAATAAAAAGGTTCTTACTGCAGGAGTGAACCTTGACTAGTTCTTTCTCCTTTTTCACTCCCGTTATGGATCGCATTTTTCTCCTTGGAATTTTCCATAAATACCGCGTCGGGGATTTAAAAACGGGCTAATAATGTCTTTTTTCATTTCTTGTGAGAAGTCCCAAAGGTAAGTATTGCAAAAGAAGCGTGACACGGGTGCTATCAAGGCAGTTTTATAGTGTTCGCGGGTAGGACGGGTACAAAGTACCACTTAAGATGATGAAGCAATCCTATTTTAATCAACTTTTTTTGAACTGTTTCAATTTCTTTCTATCCTTAAAAGGCACGTTACATGTAATTTTAGCGTGTGTGCAGGTTTTTCAATGGAATGACGCGACAATCTCGAGAGCACATCTCGAATAACTAACTACATTCAAAATGATGATCATAAAATCGCAATTTTCGGCGAGAAGTGAGTTTTATTTCGCGTGTTTAGATGCAAAGGTAAATGGATGGAACCTGCAGATTTCAGACAAGAGAACAACACACTTCAGTGAAAACACAAAAGGCGGTATGGAATCAGGCCGGTACGGCGGTCTGTGACGGAGTTCTCTTCAAAGATGCGAGTATTTCCCGGGAGTAAATTAAGTCGTTTTCGAGGAATGAAGGGCATCAACACCCATCAGGTAACATTAACGGTTGTATCAGAATTTTAAATCTGCTATAGGAAAGATGTTCTTTGTATTATACGTAGCAGAGTAGGAGCTTAGCTGTTTACAACTATTGACCTCGGGTCGATAAATGTCTCACGCGACTTCAAAAATACCCTAACAAAAAAAATACAGAAAAAATCCAAATCGCCCGCATCTGATGCCTGTGTAAATTTAGAAATTGGAAATATCATCGAAATGCTTTTCCTGAACGTTAATATGATAGTAGAGGCTCTATTTCTCCTTTGTTTGCAAGAGAAATTTGGTGGGTTTTTCTCTTATAATCTTCACTTGGCAATCCGTGTTCCACACTTGTGACGTAAAATCACGTGACTAATGTGAAATCCGAATGTTTTCAAAATGGCGGCAAAAATCGAGTTTTCGAAAAATTATAAAAAAATAAGTTTCGCAGATATATCGGAAATTTCACCAAAGAGAGATATTACATGCCATTAGGAAACCATAGAGAACTTAAAAAACAGGGATAATTTTCCCGACAGTTGCCCTTTAACCTCATTGAGACTCTCGTATATATATCTGTATGGATATATAAATATAGGAAATAGGAAAAAAACTACACTTTCATCCCGACAAGCCTGTTTCGTGATCGCTCACTCTTCAGGGGATTTATCTGTCTGGATATATATCTGTTTGGATCTGTCTGTCTGGATTTGTTAAAACGTGGCTACAGAAATTTCAAGTGCATCTTAACTATTCGACAACTAAGTGGAATAAGAAGCAGTTAAAAGTCACTAGCTGAAGCTAAACAATGACAGCATTATTGGTGGCATAGACGGTAAAGTTCTCTCGCAGAAGTAACAGGATTTTGAGATGAAATAAACAACATTTGAAACGTCCAAAACGTGGTTAAATGTTCATGTTAAACAAGTATTGTTCTAAATGAGAAAGGCACATTATATATTTCTCATTTATTATTTACCAGGCCGGGTAATTAAATGAACACCATGACCTTGCAAAGATGATCACATGTAAAAATCAGAACTGAATTTAACAAAATGGTAAATGCTCAACTTGCATCAAGTTACGGATGCTTGTGGTTGGCTGCTAAGCACAAATGAAGCGTAAGATCATAGTTGCTTGATGTGATAGCCAAGAGCAACTCAGGTCTAAAGCTGAGTCACTGACGAGTTAATCGTAAAATTTTCTTGGTTGTTTGCACCATATCATGAATCGTATCACATCACCAACCATGTGCATTCAAATAATTATGTAGTAGGCTGTGTCATAAAAATAAGCAGTTGGGAAAAAGGACACCAGAAAAAAAGTCAGCCTTGGATTGGATGTGAACCCATGACCCTGGGCGATGTTTTTTTTTGTTAGTTCATAAATAAATAAACTTGTCATTGATGAATAAATGAAAGTGATTATTTGAAAATCATATCTTTTAACTGATAAGCATTTGCAGAAAAGGAAACCTGCCTTGCAGATGTGAACATAACTGCAATCATCTTTTACTAAATGGCGAGTATGGGGAGATGGACTTGACAAGCAACACCATCAAAAGAGATTGAAAAAAAAGAAAAACAGAAAACAAACCAAAAAATGTGACACTACTGCTATGAAAAATGGTGGCCATAAGTGAAGGTTTGACTGAAGTAGCAATTCCCTTTAAGTCCTTCATATCATGGGATGACCATGTCAGTCTGAGAGGGGAAAAGGTTTCAGGCAGATTCTTGCACAAACTACCCTCCCCCCCCCTCCCTCCCCTCAATCCCAAATACTATAATAATAAAATATTAAATAATAATATTGGTGGTCAAAACAATAATATTGTATTTTTTTGCATAATTTGTTTGTAAAGTTTAGTTCCCAGAAGAGTGAAATGCTTAAATTGTTCTTGATGACCAACACTGCCTCAATCACATCACATTTAAACCAGGATCAGAACAAAATTGAATAAAGCAAATGTTGGGAAAAATTTGGCTTCAAGTAGTATTATACTTTTTGCAAGGGAGGTCGCTCAAGTTCGGTAATAACTGATGTATTACTTTGTATTCTTGGTTATTGATAGGATAGTTTTGGTCAAGCTGTTAAAAAAAGGTTTAAGCCTGGAGCTAGTGAAAATAATGGAACTATGAACTGTTGTTAAATATCTGTTTATTGTTCATTCAGAGTATTTGAGAAATTTAGTTTGAGTTAGCGGGGAATTCGATCGAGTTATCTGAGGTTCTACTGTAAACTACTGCCTAAAACAAATAGGAATAAAGGACAACAACTGCTATTTGAAGAATATTTGCTATCAAAACTAAACATCTACTGCCAAAGAACAGGCAAATACATGTATTATGAATATGGAGGCAGCAACTTACATAAGTTTTTAACTTGGAAATAATTTTGAATGAATAATAGACTTATATGCAGCTATCAAGGGGGCTCGATCCGCATAATTCTTCGCAAAATAGTGACTTCAAACTGAATGCAAATAGAATATGTGACACTCAATATAACTTTCACTGTTCGAGAACGAAATTAAAATTTATCAAAGTGAGGTTGTGTATTTCTAAATGAATTTTATGTCAAAAAAAGGAGAGTTTTTTATCACAAGCATAACAACTTAAAGAATCAAATAACTTAAAAGAAGGAAGCATTTAGTCAGAGAAAAAGAAAACTTAAGCTTGCTGTAAAAGTTCAAATTTAAATGCTTATCTGTTTTCGGCCCTAATTCAAGTGGCTAAATGTCCAGCCCGCTGTAAGAGTAAGTTCATTCACTGGATGACCCTATCATAAGCAGCATCTTCAAGCAAGTCTGTCCACCCTAATTGAAGAACTGGTAAAGAATCACGAAAATTTATTAGATTTGAAAGTGTGTTAAATTTGTACAGGGAAAGCTGTCAGTTATGGAATTTATAAGGCGGCACCCGCTCAAGGTTCGTGCATGCATTAAAGCTTAAATCAAAGAGAACAAGAAAAATTGTGTTGTGTAATTAAAATGGCCAAAAATACAGCCGTAAGTACTCACCTTAAAGTCCTTATTTCTTCCATTCGGCATATCATTGAGCTTCTGCTTCTGGCCGTGCATCGACAGGTAAAAATATAATAAACGGAGACTGATTCACTTGCGAACTCAAGGCGATGTACGAAGCAGTTTTCTTTTGGGGCTCTCTTTGTATTTTTTGACCCTTTTGTAGAAACATATTGATATGGTGAGGTTTAGAAAGGAACTACATTTTAGCTTCTTCTCCTGATCTGCTTCTTAGCCTGTTCTAGGCTAGGCTTTCCGAATAGTAGAGCACGGGGTCTCTACTAATCACCTGGAACAGGCTAATAGGCCATATAAGGGGCCTTTTAAGAGTTGTAACCTGGAAACTGGCTTGTCTTATGATCGAATACATCGCTAAAACAGGATATCTTGTTGTCTTTTAAAAGGACACTCTATTTTTAATAAGGACATTTTTTTTATATTAAGAACATGCTAAGAACATACTAGAGGCTAAGAGAAGAACAGTCTATTTTCACTGCTTTCAGTTCACCTTCCTAAATCAGCTCAATCTCGTACCCAGCCGGTTGTCTGGCTTTTATTTTGGAGGTAGGTAATTCATATATGATTCCTATGGTGTACCAGGATATAGATTCTTATGGTGTACACAAGTCTTACAGCTGAAAGCGGTAAATTTCCTTCCAACTATAAGGCTAGCCCAATCGATTTTGAAACGCAATGATTTCGCTCCGTACATAAGTCCCTCCAAAAATAAGCCCCTCAAAAGGGCCTTTGAAAATATAAGCCCCGGGGCTTATTTTCGGAATTTTACGGTAGGTTTTTACTCGGGTGCGACGAGGAGCTTCGTCGGCCACTTCGGCCAAAGGACTTACCGGGTATATTAACCGAAACCGGAAACCACGCCTGAAAAGCCCCTGGAATCCAGGGTCGACATGGAATTAGAGCGGATCAAAATTTTGTTTTTTCAACACATTCCTGTACCTGTTTTTGTGTATGGTCAAAAAAATACATTTATATTAAACTTGTACAATTCATTGATGTGAGAACTATAATCACTGCCTTATCTTGTGTATACTAGCTTAACGTTTAAAATCAGAACGTCCGTAAGAACATTTCCAGGTTGAAACTGCCCAGAATAAATAAGAACGGTCCAGGCTCAACTCTAAAACTGGACGTTCTTATATATATATATATATATATATAAAAAAAGGGTAGCCAAAGTTGCGTCTGTTCGAAATGTCTTGATTGGAGGCCCTTTTATATACCCAAATAACAGATTTCCTTTTCTTGATTCCTTTCAATTTAATACTTCATCTCATGAAACACATGAAACCTGTACCCTTTTTGGGTAGAGCCTTCGGTTCCCGTCCGTCTTCGCCGCTTGGGCCTGTCATAAGTCCGTTCCTGAGTATTTCTTTGAGCATTTTTTTTAAATGTTGTTCCCAGTTATTCCCTGCTAGCAGAGGTCTCTCACGATGAGGCAAAAAAGTTCAGTTACCGTTTTTGTTTTGTTTTGCTTTGTTTTGTTTTTTTCTTTTTAATTCTCAAATAACATAATACATTTCGGGTAAGAACAATAGTAAAATTTTAGACATTCATTAAGATTACATCGACTCCTTTTTCAGCTCGCCTATGTTTAGATAAATATTTACCGTCTTCACAATAATGATCATTTTCCAAAAGCACATAATACTGATCAACCATGACTTCCTACTTGGGTTTCTAGAAAAAGTATCGGTAAACATAGCGAGAAACAGAAAAAAAAAACCCATTGAAAATGTGTTACCTTTAATATGAAACAAATTTCTTGCCGCCGAAATTTATGATCATAATTGCGAAATTCATGATGCTGGATTCCCCGGAAGAACGCGTGACGTCATTGCATTGTTGTCCGCGAACTTTTGATCAATGTTTGTGGCAGCTGAATCTCGTGGTTAATCGTTAATTTATTCCAAATAGTTCGCTCTTCAGTGGAAGTCGATAGACGGTGGAACAGCGTTGTTCGCGGCTGCAATTGGTACTAGCTCGTGACATTCGCTGCAGAAATGGCGAAGCCCATGTTTAAAAACTCCAGAAAAGTCGACATACACGAAAATTATGTTATTGAGAAAGAGCTTGGAAGGTTTGTCTACATTTGTCGCATAATTTGGCGGTCTCGTATGTTTTTCTGGTTGGAATCTTTCCATCGCTTACATATAACCCAGATCTTTTATGCGTAGCTTAGCCTATCTGTCTGATTTTGCAAAAAGCCGTCTCTATGATCGTTTTACTTTGCAAATCAATTATTTGAATGTTCTTTTGCTGTTGTCTCGTTACTCTTCTGTAGGGGAGCAACTTCGGTGGTCAAGATTGGCAGGAATAAAGCCAAAGGAAAGAATTTTGCAATCAAGGAGATAACCAAAAGTGTAAGTGAAAGGCAAATGCATTTCGTATTTTTTGATATTTAGTAGAGTATATCTAAGACTCATTTCCATCGATCGAACGATATCCTGTTTTGATTTCGGAACGTGCACAACCGGTTTGATGCAATATTTACCTCCTGTAGTGACAGTGTTAAGATCCGCAGGTAACACCGTTGTTATGGTAGTTTGCTGTGTCATGTTGGTGAACGTACGTAAAAAATTATGTTCGTCTCAGTCGTTTCCAGTAGAGAAGAGGAAATTGCTAATATCTTACAAGCGTGATATTTTTTGTTTATAGGTCGAGAAGCCATTGAGGGCTTTCTTCCGAAATAAACAACATTGCAGGTTTCGAATAATTAAACTGGAAATATACTAGCTCACGCAGATATTTGACAATCTTGTTGCGCTGCAGAATGGATAAAGAGGAACAAACCTATTCAGACAAATTTGACATTTAATTGCATTGCAAAAATGACATTAATTTTCCATCTTTGGAAGAAACAAAAGCTTAATGGCACTCCACATGAATTTTATGTTCTAAAACCAAAATCTAAATAGCTATATTTCTACGATGAACTTGCGTGAATACAATACTGTATACGCACGTCTCAAAACTACTTTTATTGCTATGTTTAAGTTTATTATTTTTTCCATTACGTACATTAAATCCAAAGACTCCAAAGTTGTTCAAAGTGCAGACATTGGTGAGATAAGATTTTTTTTTTAATGAATTCGGCTTTGGATATCCAACAGCCCTTAGTGACAATAGATTCCATCGTACACTATTTAGTATATTCAAAGGAACATTCAGTACATAAATATCTCATAAATGTAGAGCTTTGTTGTTTACCCACTTAATGTATCAAAGCAATACCATTTCTCCTTTTTGAGTGAAGAGCACTGATTATCAACATGCCAAGACAGGATTTTTTGTCCAATGATTGACGTTTGACATTAAATTTGATATTGTACGTCTATGGCTCATTTTAATTCCATTCTTTTGGGAATGTGGTTAATTTTAAGTGAATAGTTTATTAAAAGCGGCTTTGAAGAGTTCGTGTGCATATGCATATGTCAAAATATTCCTTTAAAGATATCTCATTTGTACTGCATGCTTGAAACTTTTGTGGGGTTCGAGAATAGACAAAAAAAAATCTTTTTCAGAGTTGACCTGCTAGCAAATTGGTGGAACTTAGTGAAGCAATCTGACACTGTCTCACCTTGTATGCATTTATTTCATTTTTCAGAATTTCAGCCTTAAAAACTAATCGTCTTGGTGTCATATGAACAAAAGCTGTAACTTTAAACAGGAAAACTAGAAAATATAATTATTTCTTTCAGTCATTAGAAATCAGTATTTGTGTATATTGCAAATCCTCTCTTGTAGTGGTATATGTATAAACCTGGTTTTAAAAATCGTGCCATTATACTAACGGGACTAAAAAAGTGTTTCAAAACAAGCTACCTAGAAGTGCCGACCAAAGTGCATTTGGAATTTGATAGCTTTTTTAAGCTTCAAAATGTCGCAAACAGTTGAACTCATTTCAATACAAGCTAGAAAGCTAAGGGGGCTTATAACAGGATGTACTTTTGTTTACAGGTAGATGGGCCTATTGATGGGGAGGGGGGCTTACAATGGGAAGTTTATAATATGTGAAAGGGGTACCATTTGTCAATAGAAGGTATATGAAAGAGGCACCTTGTCTGTCAAAAATGGTATATAAAAGGGTAAAGGGTTGGACCTTGGTGGGAGCCTTCCCTTATAAAACTTTGGTGAGTACCCCCATGGTAATGGGTCATTCTTCAAACCAACTTCTCCTTGCCTCATTTAGCTGTTTTAAGACCATGCGGGTTAACAATAAATTATAATAATAATAATTATTATTGTTATATCTTTCCTTTACAGGACCTCAGTGAATTATTTATTATTCACAACGAGAAAAAACAGTCCAACTTTCCACTCTGTAAAGAGGCCCTCTTTTGTGAGGGGGAGGGGAAGGGGGGATTATGTCTCTTAAGTCTTGATTTAAAAACTTGTTGTTTCACTTATTGAGTATACTTAAGGCTCACAACCTCCCAAAAGTCTTGGAAAATTTCTGACCCTCCAAAGGTCCTTCTTTCCTGCCAACATATTTCTAAAAGAAAGTGTAATTCATAGCCACTCTCAACCTTTATCCACCTTAAAAGCATCCCAATTCTGCTTACTTGAGCTTTAAGCCAACTATAGACTAACTGTGTTGACAGATAGAATGTTAACTTTATTTATTCCCTGAGTAATGATCAAGCGTTTTACAATAATGTAACTCGCCTCTGAGTAGTACTTTACTTAGACATCAAAAAGTCCATCCATTCTAAGTTGGAATGTGTTACTAATGCATTGAAACACCTGTGAGACAGTATAGTAATAAATGAATATTGATATGATATGATAATAGTGGTATTATTATAATAATTGTTCTTTTTTTTCTGAAT
>JBBMOI010000003.1:19882500-20140000 GCA_038088405.1 Porites divaricata
TTTGCTTGGATTTTTAATTAGTTACCTTTTGCATGTTTCCTCCTCAAGGCGCATTATAAAATGCAGTAGAAAATTTTTTTTCTTATTGTCCTGTTGGTGCAACTGGAAATCTGAGCAGAGGAAACAAACAAATAAAAGCTCAGATTACAAAAAGTTATGACCACATAGAAGTGTTTCTTTTTTAAACACTGAGAAGCAGAGTGCTTGAAACTCGTGTGGGTCTGGTGTGCAAAATAACGATGTGATGTGAGCCCTCTCATGTGTTTTGTCACTCTAAGAGCAAACTTTGTCATTAAAAATAATTATGTTTTAATGATAATTATAAAATAACATTTATTACTAAGATAGTACGTGCGCTCTGATTGGCCGAGAGGTGTGTTTGCATGAGAGTATGTAAACATGGTTGTGACGTCAAGATGTTTTGCTTTTCGCACACTAATCACGCAAGCACAAATTTGAAAAAGGTTTTGAGTTGAAAAACTCGACAAGTTTACTTTATTTACCCATTCCTCATCGGTTGAAACTTGAAAAATCTTTAGAAACATGCTATGTCAATTTTTTTCGCTTGAGCTGACATTTTAAGCAAGAAAAACCTGTATTTTGGAAAGGATCTTTTTTGCAAAACAAAGCCTGATTACGCGCACAAGCTTGAATTCGTGTACAAGACTTCGCGAATGGTAAGAATTGCTCTTTTAATCAATGCTCTAAACAAGAGAGTTTTGCCTTTTTTCTCTGGAAGGTTATTTCTCGACAGTTATGCAAACCCTCGACTTCTTCTCGGGTTTGCATAACTGTCTCAAATTCTCCCAACCTCTCTCATGTTTATATCAGGCTACGCAAACATGGAAAAAGTTTTCTATTGCTTAATTATAACAATGATTATTAGAACCTGTTTTCCTATCCCATTCATAGTAGGAGTGCTCACCATTGAGCTAAAATTCCCAAAAATTCCAAGCAAAAATTAAGGACTGCATTTTTAGATGGTCCTTTTCCTTCATTTTCTTGAGACTGGTATGCATCAAATGGAATATTGTTTACCATTTTACCTTTTTCCAGGTTCCAGTCTCACGTTACATATACTCCCATCTTTTTTGGCGATTTTAGATTCAATCTGTAACAGAAATGGTAATTGTTGGGTGAGCTCGTAAATTGCAGACCATTGTATGTGCTACATGGCTCTCAATCCGGTGTTTCTGTCAAGTTGCGAACACCCGAGAGAGTCTTTGTTTTTCCAGTTCTCAAGTTTTTTTCTCCTGGCTTCCCTGCTTGTAACTTCAGCCTTCAGATGAAGATCTGATACCCAGGGTAGTCTTCAAGTTGGTCAAAAAGCTTCTATTTTTAAGTAATATTGTAGCACTGTTATTTGATGAACTTACTTTCTGACACTTTGTTTATGGAATGTTTTCTAATTTTCCTCAGCTCCTGAAGTTTTGATGGGAAAGCCGTATGACACACAATGTGATATGTGGGCAGTTGGTGTTATTGGATATATATTGTAAGTTTTACTGTTTTATATCTCAGTTTAATTTTTATGAAATGCATATAACATCTTCCGTACGATCAGTCACACAAATCTTGTACGTACACAGAAGTGTTTATTTTTCCTGACTTTGTGTTTATTTTAGTTACTTTAGCCAGGTGATTAAAGGAAAGTTCTGTGTAAACGAGGACAATCAGATCAATATGATCATGTTTATACACCCAGTGAACGTTTGGGATTTCCTTCATATCATATCTTTATTTATGAGTGTTTTAGTATACAATTCATTTGACAAGAGAAGTCCTTGATTAAGTTGTTTTTGTTTTAAATAATTCAGACTGTGTGGTTTTGAACCTTTTTATGATGAGCGTGGTGATCAAGCCATGTTTCAAAGGATTTTAAAGTGTGATTACGAGTTTGTAGCGCCATGGTGGGACGAAGTGTCAGAGAACGCAAAGGTAGGTTAAATTCTACATGTCTTTATATTAGTGCATCTACATGTAATTTTTTCCTTTTTTGTAAGCACTGAGACTTGTTTATTTGTATTATTGTTTTGAGCTCACTACAAACCTCGAAATTTAAAATAAGCTTAATTAGTCCCTGGCTAAACGATCAAAATTTTTGTCTAGCATTGAATTTGTTTGTGATGGATGAAATTTATTGGGTGAAAATGTTTGATGTGGATCAAACACTGAAAGCCATCCCATGTTGAGAGAGGCGCGGCTAAACGGTAAAAACACGATATAGGACGAAACGGTTTGATCGTTTAACGGGATTCTTGAGCTTAATAAGCGTAAGTTTGTAAGCTAAAATTCCGTCTTACCTGTTTCATCGTTAGGATCTTGTCAGGAAATTAATTGTTTTGGATCCTAAAAAGAGATTAACAGCAAGAGAAGCTCTCAAGCATAAGTGGGTGCAGGTAAAAACAACAGCAGACACATGAGACATTAGTTTGACCCTTATTACTTGTTAGGTAGCCTTGTAAGTGTCTTCCTTCGTGCCCCCAGTGGGCAGTGAGTGCCGCCATGTTTACTGAGTTTTGACTGGAAGCTGGGAGCTTGGACCGAGGGGGGCGAGGTTACTTGTAATTTCGTACGATCCTGCCACGATCAGTCAATCACTTGCCTCAGACAAGGCGAGAAAGGTTGAGATAAGTAAAGATAAAGCTCTTTCGTCGGTAACTCCAAACGGTTCTTAAGCTAACAAACCTGAGGCCGACTTTACGTTTACTTTATCCCCTCCTCTCTCCATCATTGCTCCGTTTTACGGTATTTAAAGCGTACAGAGAAAGGAAAGAAGTCGAAACAAGGATTCGAGGGACGCTTTCCATTCAACAAAAATTCCGGTTTGAAATTCCGGAAATTTTCCGTGTTCAATGGAACGGTACATTCCGGTTCCACCACGCGCCACCGCGCGCTTGGTTATTGTTCTTGCAAGCAGGATACAAAGGAGCGGTACTGGGGACAACAATTTTGTCAAATGGAAGGAACATTTCGGTCCAACCGACCGAAATGACCAGACCGGTCAAAGAGGACCACCTTCAAAGCTGGTCCCGAATATTCCGGTCGGACCAAACCGAAATGGTCCGTTCCATTTGATGTACCAACCGAAATTACCGGAATTTTGGGTTGAATGGAAAGCGCCCCTCGAGGTTACACCTGTGAATTGAACTGGGAACTTCCCGTACAGAAGGCCGCGCACTAACCGACTCTGCTAATCCTTGCTTTTATGAGTTTTAGGCCGCTTGAGTGGTTTCTTTACCATTTATTTATTTTGAAACTTGCGATATATCCTCTCCTGAAATGTGATTTTAAACGGTAAATTGCCATTAGCAAGGTCCAGCAATGACGGATCCGGAAGAGTTATTGACGTAGCCGTGATGTCAATTTAACCGCATATGTCTCGGACTTGCATAGTCTTGCTTCGTGTCATCTTTAAAACGCTTTGACTGGATAATTTGGTCATTTCTTGTAGGGTCATGCTGCTAAGAAAGACAAAATGGATAAGAAGTACTTTGAGAAACTTAAGGAGTTCAACGCCAGGCGAAAGCTCAAAGGCGGAATGCTGGCTATAACAGCTCTTACCTCGACATTTTTTAAAGCAAAAGGAAAGAATTAGCTAGCCCCTCGGTGAAGCTGAGGGAAAAAAACTAATGAAGTAAACTTATTGTTTGAGTTGCCATCAGCAGTTCTAAGTAGGGACTTGCTAAGCTGAGTTCTTCTCTGAATATTCCTTACCCAGTAGTCTCAATAGAGCACAAGGTCAACTTTTTGTTCAATTTACTTTGCATGATGTTATGTTGGCGTTAATAGACCCTCCGTGTTTTCTTTTTAGCTTTTGACATGCACTAGTTAGGAAAACTCCGTCAACACCACTGGAAAGAGCACCTTAGAATTAAAAAACCTGCTAAGTTTGAAAGTGATACGTCCCCAGGGTACAAGTTTGTACCTTTACCCTACAAAGTCTCTAAAATGTCGCGACTTTGATGAGGTATATCTTCCTTAGTTTTAAACAAATCGCCTTCAAACTAAGCAATTTTACTAATTTAAGGGCGTTGTTTCCAGCAAAGTCGATTTTTTGCCGAATTTGTCCAGGTCAAAAGTTGGCAAATACCGTGGAAAGATCTATTGTCCAACCTCGTTCCAACGTGTTTTGTCGTGATCTTCACTTCACATTGATGTTTTCTGGTCTTTTACAAAAAGATCTGCTTAAAGGAAAGCGTAGTTTGGCGAAAAGTTATTTCAAATAAAATTATTGTCACGCTTGTCACTCAAGATTTAACGTCTTCTTCCCTCTTCCGTCCTGTTCCATAAGTTCACTAACAGCTGACCGTTACGTCCTCAGTAACGATCCCAGAAGTCTTTGCGCTAGTTAACTCGCCCCAGTCTTCTCCTTGTTTCTAAAGTGGCGATGTCACAGTGATACGGGCATTCCCGTGTTTGGCGCATCCCCATTCCCAAAACCCTAGTGATATGGGTATCCCCCGTAACATTCTTGATGCATGATATGAAAACACGGAATCAGCAACATTTGATTAATTTAATAGGCTAAATAATAATGTAATAAAATACTCGTAAAATAAATGTTACATTTTTTATGCTAAAAACAATCAAATCGACAAAAGTTACAGTTTATAGGTGTAATGCACTTATCAGCGGCCATCCCGGGGGGCGACCCCGGTCATTTGCATAACGACGTTTACAAATTCCCCCAACCCCAAACCAAAATTGTTTAACAAAAAGCTACTAACGCCCCTCGCCTGGGGGCAAAGAAGTGTGCCCTGTCAAGTCAAAAGGTGCAACATTTCAAAAGAGTTCTATTTGCCATAATTAATTTTCTATTTGCTATAATTATACATATAAGAGTTAATTAAAAATAAGCCAAGAAAGCTATTCCACTTGTTTTCTACACATGATGAGGTTCAGTTTACCTTGTAAGTCATGGAATAGGAATGGAACTAGGATTCCTTGAGTATGTTTTCCAAATCCCGCGGATCTTCCCCCGGGGATTCTGTTACGAAAGTGCAAAGGCAATTCAATCCCCCCATCCCGGCTTAAGATTATGGAACAAAGTTGACAAATCCCGCAACATGCCCGCGTATGTCCCCGGGGTTCCCCCCCGGATGGCCGCTGATAACTGCCCTTTGAATAAGGAAAGGAAGGGAAACACGCCAGAAGTCAGTAATTTTATTTTGTATGGCAGCGAAACTGAGTAAAGGCGGTATGGTTTTGCCAAAAAAAGGCTAAAAACGATCGGTTACCCACGTAAAGCTCCAGTTTTACAATTGACGGGGGGGGGGGGGGGGGGGGTGGCGGTTGCGAACGCGATGTCGGACAGGAGTGCGTGGAAAAAGGTAATTGTTCAGAAAGGGCCGAATGATGATGATTATGATGTGTGTTAATAAGGCCCGGGGAGAAGCGCGTCTTCTAAGGGATCTCCCATATGAAAGACAAGGGGATGCTCTTTGTCTGGCTTGGGGTTGTAGATTGCAGCTAATACTTTTACCCATACAAATATGGCTCAGGTTGATATGTAAGGAAATAATACAAAGAAAACCAAACGTCGTCACACTGTGTTGAAGACAGCATTCAACTTCAACATCATTCGCGCAATTTGAATCGGACTACAGCTCTTAATTTGTTTCGGGAATCGGTTGCCTGTTTAGTCTCCTAAGGATAGAGTGATAAAGGCTGGATTACACCCAGATTGTCCTCCACTCCCTCTCTTCTCAAAAAGAAAAAAAAAAACGCTTGATAACAAATTATATGCGGAGCTCTCGCGCGCCTCCTGCAGCGGAGCACCAGCGTCCGTCCGCACCATAGGGTAACTGAATGTGAAATGACCTGTTTTACTAAGTGTGGAACCAGCCTTTTTTCCCCGTACCTTTCATTCGGGAGTCACTCCTGGGGAAATGAGGCTTAACAACTTTCCTCAATTTTCTTTTGTTGAAAGAATATTACTCTACGAGACCACGTGTCTCGAAGCTTTTTGTGCAGTGATAATGTAATAATCCTGACTTTTCATTTGCTGCCAGCTTCAATCACAAAAGCGTTGACTTGTTCGTGCAAAAACTCCCAAACCAGTTGAGATTTTTCAAGTATCCAATATTGACCAATCATAAGGCAAAATGTCCTCTGTGGTTTTCTATGAGCCAAGTGAGACATCGTCTACTAGCTTTTGAAATCAAATGTCCTTCCCTAGCATAAATATTTTACATGGTGGATCATCATACGTCGAGCATTAGAAACGTTTTCAAGTCTGGGATGTATATGATTGCCGACAAACACAGGATATCGTTGCTTCGAACTTCTGAGTGGGCACCCCAGGACGACGAAAATGGACTGAAGTTATGTACAAGAACGAGCTTCGTCTCCTTCTAAATAGAAGTTGCCTTATTCTCTCTGTCGACGTCCGACAAACGAAAGCCAATCTCAATGAAACGGATCTGAAATAAGAAAAACAAATCTGCTTTTTTCACCCAGTTCTATTCCCTAAATACAATAATCAAGCATAAGTAAAGAAACGTTTTATTGCACTACACACTTCCGCACTGTTTACTTTACCAACTTAACACTGTATTACTGATGATAAGAAGGCAATTTAGCGACCCAAGCAACAAGAACGTTGACGTCCCTGACGTTAAGTAACACTAACGACGGCGACGTCTACGAAAACGTCACTAAAAATGGAATTCGCCGCGCAGCTATATATATAACTATAGAAGTCAAACTGAAGCTTTCAAACTCGTTGTGTCACACAGAAGCGTCCCATCGAGCGAAACACGAAATCTCAGGTTGGCATCCTTTCTTGTTGCTTAAGCTTGCAAATAGGGAAGTTAAGCGACAAGAATGGCGACGAGAACGTCAAAAAAGCAACAGGTTTGATAAGCTAAAGCACTCTGCACGTGCATCACACTTTTTGGTTCATTTCTTTGTCATTACTGCTCGACGACGACGTAAATGTCCTGACGCGCCTTTTCATGGACGACGTAAGCATATCTAGATGAATTTTTCTTTCTCTTTCTAAACATGGGTGCGGTCTCCAAAACTTCATCTCCAGAAAATTTCGACTACATTTGACATTTGAAGGGTTCAGGAATAATTGCGCCAATGTTCGAAACAAAAACGGATTTATTTCGATACTGAGTTAAGCAGTGTGTCGCTTTCGCCGCCATCGCCGCTGTCGTCGACATCGTCATCGTCATCGTTGTAGACTAGCGTTGGAACAAACCTCAACGGGACACGATGCCTGCATGACATCGCAAACACCGAGCTCGGGTGCATACCGACCATACACACTGATCTATGGAGAGATCGCCTCGTGGAGGGCAAGGCCATTAATTTTATCATTTACTACAGCCTCCCTATTTTACTTTTGTAAAATTCAACTGGGGGTCTATTATCAATGCTGCGTTCTGATTGGTTGGGCTACTACTAGGCCTTCGGCCTCATGGACTATTGACTCAGAGCCCGTTCGGGCTCTAGGAGTAATCGTTAAATATCGGCAGAATTTATCACTTTCATTCGACATCAGTTAAGTTACAAAGGTAAAGTTGTACTATTACTCATACAAAATCTTAAAGGCAATCGAAGGAGGAAGAGAGAGGAAGTGATTACCAAGACAATGAGCAGATACTGCAGACCAGATCACCCTTTCTTGCGAGAAGCTCATCAAACCCAGTTTCCCGGCTCCAACGTCTGGATCTTTTATCTCCCCGGTGTCCATCATTAACTTGTTATACTTGAGCCAAATCTTAAGCCTAAGTTAGAAAAACAAACAAACAAACAAACAAAAAACATAAACAGGACATTCTTAGCTTATCTTAAACTCCTCTTGGTTATGAAAAGCACGGTACCTTGGTCCAACGTTAACTGGTTTGAAAGCCGGGGGGTCTAGTTCTCTTATTTTTCACGGAGCGTCTGAGAGGTTGTCTGTAACTCCATGGCACAAGTATGAAAAATACTGTTCAGCAAAGAAGCAAGTGCTGAAGATTAAGCCACCACAGTAGAACTCCGTTATAACTAAGAGCCTTTCAAACAACAACCAGAATATAACGCTCGATATTTTTAACTCCAGTGTAAGTGAGATGTACGAATCAGGATTCCTATATAACCTACCCGTGTTTTAGCAGTCACTTTCTATTCCGTTACACTCCGCGTTTCAGTCAGCGTAGGGTAATTGGCGAGTATTTCTGGCAACCTCAAATGTACTTTACTTCTTGCAATCAACAGAATAACTTCTATCGCACCCAAAATATTTTCGAGACTTCAACGCATACAAAAGAGAGGACGATATATCTAACAAACTGGTACAACAACTGACCTACGACATCTGACAGCTACTTTCAGTTCGTCCATGCAGCCGAGTGTGAGAAATGGTCGCGGGTCGCCCGCTACTTTCGACCCGCACCCGCGACCATTGGTCGACCTCCATGCAGCGAGATGTTCTAACTGTCTGTTTTATTATTGATGGTAACTATTCACATTTGTAGCTACCATTATTTTTTAGCATAATTACATCGATGATTATCGAAAATAGAGCGCTGTGATTGGCTAGGAGCTTCGCACTATCCCGCTATAATCACCGCGCGGTGATTATAGCATTGAAGGCTAGCAGTTTTCAAAATGGCAGCCAGATTTTTTGATGTTTCGGGGTCGGAAATTGATCAATAATTTTATTTTCTCGAATAATCATCAATGTAATTATACTAAAACAATTAGTCGCCTCAGGCGACGTGAATATTGGCGAATAGTCACCTCGACTTCGTCTCGGTGACTATTCGCCGATATTCACGTCGCCTTCGGCGACTAATTGTTAAAGATTGTCACCTCATAGAGTGCCTGGATGGTAGATAAATAAGTTGCCATCTGTACGCAGTCAGATCCTGCCATCCCCGCTTCTTAGGATCAATCCAAAGAAGTGTGGCCTTGAAGTGTGCATGCAAATGAAAAATAGAAATGCAAACGTAAACAATTATTTAACTGGAATTGTAATGATGATGTAAATATTAGTGAGATTAAGCATAGCGGTTACGACAAACGGCAAACGTGGCATTCAAGCTAAGAAATTTTTCAAAATGAAAAATGAGCAGATAAAAACAGCTTAAAACAATTTTTATGGATAGAATTAGCGTGAATCTACTGATTTTCGTGTAATTATAAATAATAATGAACAGTAAACGACAAGTCGATGGCAAACTACAACCCCGGACAAAACTGTTGATACAATTGACCACTCCAGAAATACCATAACATACCATAATGCTCTTTGTTTGTCACCCCAAAATTTTGCATAAGCATTGTCTTCAGTTTCTCTTGGGAGTTAAAACGGCCCCAAGAGAAACTGAAAACAATGCTTATGCAAAATTTTGGGGTGACAAAAAAGGAGCATTATGGTATGTTATGGTATTTTCTGGATTGGTCATCCCATCCATTTTCTAACATTTTCCCACTACTCCCGTCTCCTCTAAACAGAAAAATTAATCCCTCTCCCCACCCCCTATTCAAAGTTGTCTCGGTCTAAAACCCAACGTGTATAATTGCCATGCTATCCTAAACAACTTTGGATAAGGGGAGGGGGGAAATCGGGCATTCATTTGACGGAGGTTTCAGTTTTTGCCAGGATGGCAGGAAAAAATAGGCATTTTCGCGATTTGTCTCAACAGGTTTTGTCCGGGGTTTTAGGTCACGTGGTACAAATTCACGTTTGCCGTTTGCAGTAAACGCTATGCTTAATCTCTCTATTAATTATACATGTGAATGTAAATCGAAAATATCAATCGAATTTAATGATTAAACAACAAAAGGTAAATTGTACATTTGGAAGTGAAGGTAAATGTTTCTGAGAACGTGAACGTAAATGCGAATATGATTGTAAATATAGTAAATGAAAATGGCAAATGTCTATATACATGGGGCAAACTTGACTACAATTAAAATGTATTTAATAAATGGAATGTGATTCTGAATTTAAATGAATATGGGAATATGAATGTAAATCTAAATGTGAACGTGAAAGTGAGTGTAAACTTAACGCACCGAACCCGTCGCCCCACTGTTCCCATAAACGAGGAAGCGTTAAGTCAACATTTTAACGCAAATGAGTTCAAAAGCACACGAACACGATGGCGTCATTTCACTACTACCAGTTTTCCTTTAAAACTTTTGTAATCCCAGCGAGTTTCAAATAACAAAAGCCCTAAATTGCGCAAGAAAGCCGGCAAACTCTGAAAGATTCTGGTGTTAGTGGTAAAATTACGTTATCGTGCAAATGAGCCATTGCTATTCAAAACGCGCACAAACGTTGTGGCCCACAAACACCTTATTGAACCACACCGAAAAGAAATCAAGACTCTTTAACAAACACCTTGCTTATAATTATATCAAATGTTATTCAATGGAAACCTTTCAGGTCAACCGGAAATAATTGCAGTTTTAAAGGCCATTATGAGCGTTTGGAGATGATAGGACACAAGTAATTTAAAAAAAACCTCGTTTGTAGTGTTTCCAGTGTGCCAAAGAACATTCCGAAGGGTTCGCGAAGGACCACTAACAGAGTGAATTTTCTAAAAGATAAAAGCAACGTAAGTTAAATGGTGGTCATATCCATCAAAACAATGAACTGTCGAAGCTAGTGGACAATGCACTTTTCTAGTATGAAACTAATATACCAGAGCCCAAAAGGTTATGTTTTTCTTATCCCTTTCAGTATGAAATGGATTCCATTTAGAAAGCAGCTCTGTATTTCTCAGTTTGTACAGAACTTGGTATGGTGGGTACGTCTGTCAACCACCGGTCATAGGGTCTTGGATGTGATTAAATCGTAAAGAACAAAAGCTACAATTAGTGTTTGTAGAGTTTCCAGTATGAGAAAGAACACTCCGAAGAGTTCACGAAGGGCCACCGACAAAGTGAATTTTCGAATGCATTTTTGAAAGGATTGGGGACGTCAGAAATATGAAGAAAATAAGTCACCTTTATATTGAGCGCGGCTTCTGCTTTGGCTCGGAACGGTCTGCTGTCCCAGTAAACTTGCTTTGACTGCTTCCACGATGCGACAAAGAATTTCCTTGGACTTTGATAGCCAAATACAATGCCAATAATGTCATCATCAGATCGAGTGTTTACAAAAAACGTACCACTGTATTCCACATCACGAAACACTTGGTTTCCTAGCGTTGATCGATGAAAGGTGAAAAAGAAAAGTCGTTATGAAATTAAGGAAAAGACATTTGCGCGTCTTGCAGTGTTTATTTGTACTGAGTTGTTAAGCATAAAATTTCACGTTAGTTATGAAACCGTTTCATTATTCTTAACTGATAGCTGTTTTTTTCAGATTTGCTGATTGGTTTATTCTAATGAGCGCAGCTGTTATGATTGGCCGGAGCGGATCTGATTTATAACCAACTCACCATCAGGCATTTCACACCTTTACTTCTGGAAAATGACATACAGGAATATAGGGAGGGCATAATCGCAAGCTACCTTGAAAGGTTCTAAAACCGGTTCCCTGATAATGCAATGTTATTAATTTCAAATTACCAGTGAAGATTGTAGCAACGCTGTTGACGACCTGTTGGATTTCATCTCCCTATAATATGAAGGAGCAATATTTTGGGTCAGAAGATATAAAAACGGCACGTCTTACCAAAATAATGCACGAGGAAAGTTTTAACTCCAATAATTAATTGGCCGTCGCGTGTTTAGCAGATTTAGCAAAGACAAACAACGTGAAGAACACGTTGGAGACGGAGCGCTCAGATTCAAAAATCGACCTGACCGCGATGGCAGGGCGAAAAATAGAGCACCGGACTCTTTAGCGTTCTCATTTGACGACGAGTTACCTTTTGTAAACTGACACGAAGCGTACATCGTTTAAGGGGCTTACGTTTGCTGAGAATCTTAAAACATGAAATTGACCTGCCCACCTTTTTGTTTACTTTCCAAAAAGGTTTATCTTGCTCGCTACCTTCAGCGTCAAGGATTAGCGTTGTATAACCGGTAAAGTCCAATCTTGATTTTCTAGGGTCTGTGGGACACATATCCTCCTGGTCTGAGATACCGTCGCCATCATAGTCGTCTACGCATGCGTCACCGTGTAAATCACCTAAAAGTATCCGGTAAAGCAGAAACAATCTTGTCAAATTCCAAGGAGATCTCAATACACTTTATCAAACATTCTGCGTTAAGTATCGCTGTGCTTTTTTGTTTACTTTTTTGTCAACGGAGGATGAGGTAATTTTTTTTGTCTCTATCGAAAAGGTAACGTAAGGCCATCGTAACGGTCCCACAGCTGTTATTTTCTTTCATACTCGGCGTACCAAGCGACGAACGTCGCAGCCGTAACATGATAGAAACAACGCCGCAATGGCGAGAAGAGAGCGATTTTCACTCTCTTTTTTCTTCTCCAGTCTCGCATCTCAATTGCAGGCGTTGCGATTGTTGCTTACAGGTTTCGCTGGACGAAACTCGTCATCTCATTTCCAAAGCTTGTTAGGGTTGTCATACAGTTATGGCGATTTGGTTAAGACAGTGGGGCTCCCATTTCGGCCCCTCAGAAAGACATTCCCTGGGTTTTCTCCCTCAAGAATTGCTCCACTTTTAATTTTTCATCAAATACCGTCGATCCTGAAGAAATAAGCTTATTACTATCGAAATTATTAGACCGCGAATTCAAAGATACGCGTGACAGTTGATTTTGGCGCCAGACGTTAGCGAATTAGGTGACGTGGCTTTGTTTACCAAACCAAAAAGGTGAACTCATGTGGTAACACACTTTCTTATTGCTAGCTTCGTTGTTCGCGCATCAGAGTGGTCGCAGGTTACATATAGCGCGAGAAGGCTGAAACAAAAAGAACTTTCACTGATTGACTTTCCGCGAACGAAAAGTTCTCCTTAAAGTTTTTGGTAGACAGAGAGCACCATTATTCGACTTGCCCTGTCTTTGTGTCTTTGGCCAACCAAATGCTCAGGAATGACACCACGTAAGTTAACATTTTTGGCTTGAAAAACAAAGCCATGTGACCGAAGTTGTTAACATATGGCGCCAAAATCAACTGTCACACGAATCTCTGAATTCGCGGTCTACCTGTTTCGGTAGTATTTTCCCAAAATATCGTATTGGACTGTAAAAATCCATACATTCTGTTACATGTTTTAATCAGGAGGGTGAAGTAGTTAGGCGTAACTTGAGCACGTTTTAAACTTCGAGGTTAACAAGTGCAGAATTTTATGCTTATTAGAAAAACTGTTTTTTTGTCAGTCATTTATATTAGATTCGGCCACGTATAGTTCGTCGTTTGAAAAGGGCCTTACGAAACCAGTAACCTCTTACAAGGTACTTTACAAGTGTTCGGGATTCTGATATTTCAGAGAATACATTCAAATACATTAACAACATTAGCGTAGTATAAAGGATAAACACCCACTTTTAGTTTGCTTTTGATCGACGTTAAAAACCAGTCTACAGTTGTCTCTGAAGTCAACAACACCGTCTTCGTCATCATCGCTATCGCAAACATCACCTGAAACAAACGGTACTGTCAAGAAGTTGATTTGCACTTTAACAAGAGCTTTTCCTTGCACTTATGAAACGCTAGTTGTCACCTTTTCCGTCCAGATCTGTGTCCATTTGATCCAGGTTTGGTTGACTCAAGCAGTTATCAAACTTGTCTTCTATTCCGTCGTTGTCACTGCATGTAAAGAATCCAAGATGAGGTGGATGAGATTTAAAGTCAGGACACCCTCCACCAAAGGTTTTTAACTAGGCGTTGAAGACCTTTGGTGCGCGTGTCAGCCCTAACGGGAATACCACCAGCGACCCAAAATTGCAACAGAAGTTGACTAATTGATTCAGCCTGCGTAGAGTCTCGTGTCAGTTCCTAAGGCCTTGTTTTGTCCGAATTTGTCTTCAAAGTGTTACGTTTTTAATTAACTTTGTTCGTGCCCGTCAATAAGTTGAGCACGAGGTAATAGAAAGATGTAAAACACCGAAAAAGTATTGATTTGGATGTGACTCAGCACTAGAATAGTATTTAATGTAATAATCATGAAATGTGTCAAGCTAAGGAGGGTGTAACTCTTACGAATCTCGATCCATGTCGCACGCGTCTCCCCAGCCGTCTTTATCCTTGTCATTCTAGAAGGAATTAAAATACGAATGAGATAGAGGAATAAAATATACAAAAACCTCGATCGGAGGAATTATTAACGGTCCTATATTGAGCAGACTGTTTACACTTTGCCAGGTGAAATTCGGTTGTCAAAATAAGACAAACATGAATAGGTGCCCTATTCTAATAACACGCTTATTCGAATTTGTAACAGGAAGACAGGGAGATTTTTTTATCTCAATTACTTGCCTGATCGGGGTTGTTAGTGGCAGGGCAGTTATCACACGCATCTCCGACGTTATCACCATCACTATTTCTTTGCTTTCTGTTTGGAACCAGCGGACAGTTATCAAAGACATTTCTAAGACCTGCACAGACGAACGAATAAGAAACTTCACTACTTAACAAATTCACATTCCAGCAAATGCTCTGGTATAGAGGTATTCGGAAATTCAAGGCGTAATAATTCTATGCACAGCCCTTCGCGCCGGAGGAGGAACGCTAAAAGGAGTCGGACAAGGGAGAGACACCAAACATAACATAAAAAGGTCTGCCTCGTCCCCAGTCGCTTGCGAGCACTGGGGGATATTCGCGAGTTCCCCAATTCTCACTTAGCCCTGGGAAAGCCTCTGGAGGAGGCAGTAAAAGGGTCGTTATATCTAAATCAGTAACAGGAGCCAGAACATTTTCCTCTCCTTATTGTGTGGTCAAGGCAACGCAACGGAATGTTCGCATTCACTTATCTTTCTGAAGGCCTCTTCAGACAAGCTCAGTTGACGGAAATCTTACTTCATTCGTATTTCTTTTGTAAATTCTTCCTCATAAAAACGCAACACCATGCTAACCCGGTCAACCGAGCCTGCCGATCGACTGCGCATATATGCCCAGGCCGTTACAGACTGTTCCAATTCTCTCTCGCTAAAGACAACTTCTTCTCGTTGAGTTTGACCTCAAACGATGCATTTTAAAAAATGCATTAATATCACGCACATATCATGCACACGCATGTCCTACTGTTTCCTCTACCCAGGCAGCCCTGGTTAACCTACCATCACCATCAGCGTCATCATCACACGCGTCTCCGACACCGTCTCCATCCACGTCCTTCTGATCACGGTTGGTGGACTTAGGACAATTATCGCAGGCGTCACCGACTCTATCCCTATCCTTATCAGTCTGACGTCTGTTAGAAACACCGGGACAGTTGTCCTAAAATGACAATAAAACAAGGCCTGCAATGCATCAAGCACCAATTAATACTACGAAAAGTTTGATTGTCTCACGTCGTAGTTGACTAGTTGAGGCGGGGGAGGGGAGACACAGGGTTAAAACCTCTTGCCTCCGCTCCCGTACCTTGTATTTTCGGCCTCCTCCCTTTAGCCTTTATTAGAATGCGAAATATTAAGCAGTTATCACAGACATTTTCAAGACCTGCGAAGAAAAACGAGTAAAAAAAACTTCGCTACATTACAAATTGACATTGCAGCAAATGCTCTCGCATAAAGAGTTGTTTGAAATTGAAGGCGTGATGATTCTGGGCACAGCCCTTCTCCCGCTTGCCACCCTTCTAGAACTTCCACCTTCCACCCTTTTCCCTCTCGCCTCCTATGCTCCAACCCTCTGTCCTTCCCCTCTGACTATGGACTGCAGCACTGTCCTTTTGCTCACTAAATTATTTTTGGTTTTGTTTGGTTTAGCGCTAATCGTTCTTTCAGGAATGGGTCACATGCATACATGTATATACATACAACCTTTATTTATACACGATATTAATTTTAAAGCTACAAGCTTGTGGGGTCGACGTGTCACAGATTCCACTCAATTGACCTTTTGACCAACCCCATAACTCTCACTAACAACATTGAGCTCCAAGGTATCAACTCGAGTACAGAAGTACTAGAATACCCAAATTACTGAATTACCCAATAGTCAGGATATCTATCGCCATCTGAATCATAATCACAAGCGTCTCCAACTCCATTGTCGTCGTTGTCCTTTTGGTCTGCGTTTGGAACATTTTTGCAGTTGTCCTAATTATTGAAAGAGTGAGAGAATCAACATATTGAATGTTAAGGTCAAATCACCACCAGTAACGCAACTCCCACCGGGACGCAACAAGGATGGGGCGTGTATTGTGAAGGGTCTTTGCTTTGTGGCCTCTGAATTAATTATACATCACACACCTTTAAACAGCGCGGGTCGCTACAATTCATTGCCTTATCCGGAAGTCCATCCATATCGGCATCGGTCTCACACAGGAATCCATTTCCGGCAAGACCAGGTTTACACTGGAAAACGAAGATCAATCATGAAGAGTTACCAAAACATCATTAATATTTCTTTTGGAGAGCTACTAGTTTTCCAACCACGACACAAGAAACAGTCTGTATTGTATTCACTTGGCTAAATGCACAGATAGAGAAAAAGGACGAGTGACTACCTGGAATAAACATATAGCAAGCGGAACCAACCTTCTTTAAGGTACGTAGTCCTCAAAAGATAAGTTGATAAGCTTGACACTGTCAGTAGCTTTTTACACATATTTGGGCCATAATGGAAACTACTACGTTTACTAGTAACTGTGTATAACCATTAAAAAATGTGTTTACTTATTTAGTCGGTAAGGATGGAGAGAGAGAATTGGAAGTTATTTGTAACCAATCAAAGTGTCTCAAGAACAAACGCACCCTAAACACTCTTACGTTTTATCTTATTTAAACACACTATAATTCATTCATTGTTTCTCTATTTTTATTTCCGTTACCTTTTTTTCAGTTGGAGTAATTATCTTTATTGTTTTTACTATTGATATCAATCGTAAAATAACAGTAAAATTATAAGCCAATTGACGTCACGGGAAGGGAGCGACAAAGCGGTCCAGCAATTTCAAGGGAAAGTTCAGAGCTCAAAAAGAAAAAAAAAATTGTAGAAGACTTCAAACGATAGAAAAGAAAAGAGTACAAATCCAAAATGCACCGCCCGAAGGATGTCAACTGCTTTTGAGTAATATCTGGAAGATGACTACATCCGTCGATACCTTGAAATACTTTAAATGAATAATAAAACAATCATCAATCTCGGGGTTGGGCAGGGTTTTTTTTTTCCGAATACACCCTTCGATCAGTAAAATTCATATCATACTTAGTCTCATCCAATAATAATGCTACTTAGTAAGAGATGTATAGCACATCGTTTTTTCCAGGCTCTAAACAAAAGTGGTGCACCAAAATGGCCCTGAATAATTATGTGACCGGGAGCGCTTCGCCTGGGGCTTGAGAGAGGCTTCTTCGTTCGGAAATGCCTTACCCTGCATTTGTAATATGCTCCTTCCTTTATTGGTATACATTCAGCGCCTTCTCCACAAGGATTTGTGTTGGGATCTCCCGAGCAATACCTGATGCGGACGCATTCTTTGTAAGGGTCGCCAACATATCCTTTATGGCATGGATCACAAGAATAGCTTCCCTGAATTAGCGGAGTAATAAAGAATTAGGATAGTATAGACACAAACCGTATTAGTGGCCAACAAAAGCAGTTTTAAAACAAAAAATAACACCAACGTTCATAAATGAAAACAAACTACTGTATGAGGCAAGAAAGTGAATACGTTTACGGTTTAATAACTATTCATTCTGATTTGACCCCGGGCGCTACTCGAGCGCCGAAAACAGAGAGCATGGGGCGTGATGAGGACACTCAGGCTAAAAACTGTGTGTTATACATCGTAGAGCAAATGCTGTTATTGATTGAACATGCACCCTTCCCCCATCCGCGATTTAGCGCCTCCATTAAACACGACTTGAAATAAGCAGCTCCCCTCGAATAAACACCCTCCCCTCCCCGCAAAAACAGTGAGAATTTATTGACGGGTTATTCTAAGTTTATTACCATAACATACACTTAACATTATAATCACCAGTTAGCAATTGAAGTTAAAAAGTAAACTTAATGTTTTTCCTTGCAATTTATATGCGTTCATGTACTTGCAAAGCGTTTGTACACCCAAACAACTCCTCTGTGAATACTCGTCCCATTTATAATTCGCTAATTTAGAAACGAGGGAACTGGGTCGAGTTAACTTTCGCAGAGACTTCTGGGACTATTACCAGGGAC
The DNA here is from genome assembly GCA_038088405.1 of Porites divaricata. Lineage (NCBI taxonomy): Eukaryota > Metazoa > Cnidaria > Anthozoa > Scleractinia > Poritidae > Porites > Porites divaricata. Next base: position 19,900,704 of record JBBMOI010000003.1, read on the forward strand.
AGGGAAAAAAATAGCCCAATAGCTGACCTGCGCGTTCCCAGTACACGATCCCAGAAACAATAGCGGCACCCATTTCGGCTCCAGTTCCTTTCTCGTTTCTAAAGGGTCAGCACTTTTAACATCTGTCGAAAGGCCCTTGGACACCTTATGAAGTTTACACAACGTAGTATTCCTTATCGTTTTGGATTAGCCGGTTAGGCACTGCGTTTTACAGGTTAGGGTTAAGCACTACCTTTACTGATTAGGGTTAAGCAATTCCTTTACTGATTAGGGTTAAGCACTGTTTCGAAACTGGTTAGGTTCCTTTTTTGGGTTTGTGTAAACTTCATAAGGTGTCCAAGGGCCTTTCGACGGATGTTAACGAGTGCTGACCTTTCTAAAGTGGCTAATTTCAATGACATGAAATACCATAAATCTGACTTTTTTTATGAAAGCTACATCTTAGAAACAAATTCTTGGTCCTGGTAATTTTGATTATTTTAGCGTCTCCCCTCGAATAAACTATCCCCTGCGCTCCCTTGGAACGCGAACTAAGGCCCTTATTTGAGCGCTGATTCGACAAAATACGGCAATTAAGGCTATACAGTAACTACCGGTGTGTTTATACAGGTGGAATGAACTGAGCAGCCGCCATTCTTGCCGTTGTTACATTCATCAATGTCCTTGCAGATCTAACGAGAAAAGAAGAAATACACACAAACAAAACTTAGCCAGGTTGACTTTTGCTTCATCATAAGGATGACCGTTTCGGCCCTGACGCATAAGCTGTCGGGTCTCTGCCCTCCAACCAACGAAAACGAAGGACTACAGTTTAACCACCTACCAACTGCACCCTGTAAGGGCCATAAAAATCTTGTCGTATTAAGGAGGCGATCGCACAGCAAGAAGCCAGGGATTTTCACAGAATGACCGTTTTTTTAAGTTTGCGCCGAAAGAAATAAGGTCGTAAAACCAAGGTCGTCGATACGGTGGAAGTTTACCGAAATTGTTTTGTGACTGTAGCAGGCATTTAGGCAGAGGCTAGATTCCATTTTTTTCAAAGACACTACTGTCTTTTCTTTTGACCGCCAGAAAAACCATACAGGTGTAAATGAATTTTCAGGTTCTGCTTGCACACTCCTACAAAGTTCGACCACCAGTTGTTTCATGGTAAATGCAACAGCACTTGCAGCAGAGCACGTTGTATGCAGTGGGACTTCGTGTCCACAGTGTCACCCGGGATTTTTAGACCAGTCTTCAAACTTAGATTGCTCAACTAAGGTTTGCTTTTACCTGTTTGATGTTCTCAGCAAACACTCTTCCTATTCCAATGGTAGAATTTCCCACAAATCCTTTGGGGCAGGCAGTACACTCATAACCCGGCTGAAGGTTAGTACAAGTCGTGTGAGGAGAACAAGGATGATATAAGCACTAGACGAAAAAAAGTGAAACGAAGTAAAATGAAATTTGCTATGGCACAGAATTTTTTAAACTTGTAGCCTAGCTATTGTCGGTTAGACATTTAAGAACTGTTCACCGCGGTGAAAGGAGAGAATTTATTAAAGTTAGGCACCATACTTCAGTTCAAAGCTTAGGTTATTTTGAACGTTCGTTGGATTTGTTTAGCAATACGCTGTCTATTTACTAAATTATTTGTCTCCGTACCAACAGTCTAAGACAGCTGTTGATGCGCGGAACGCACTTGGACAATAACAACAACACAAGAATTTTTGTAATGCACATTACTTTGTGTTTTCCATTAAGGAAGTCGATAGCGGAGCCATGGTACGAAGATTGGTATCCCTCCTATAGAGAAATCCGTCTTCCCACTAAAATAATGCAAATTGTCAAACTAGCTGTCGCACACTGTCGTTCTTTTTTAACTTACGATGTTTCCAAGAACGCGGGTTATATATCAGATGGTACTTAGCTATAATCATCTCATACTGTAAACGTCAAACGCGAGGAGAATTATTATGTTATTGAAAACAACAGGCTCTAGAAAGCGATAAAATAATTTTAACTGACTTTACTTTTTAAAACAGCTGGAAGAAACAACAGGCTATCAAAACTGTACAATCAAGTCTTACGAGCTTTTTATCTCCTACCTCATTAACGTCATTACATCTGATTCCATCTCCAGAGTACCCAGGCGGGCATTCCCCACATTTGAACTCAAGCCCCTCTCCTGGAGTCTCCTTGCAGTCCACAAAGGGGAAACATGGTTTTAATGAACACTTGTTCTCTAAAACAAAACCAAGAAAACACACTCAAGAAAAAAACAGTTAACTCCATCAAATCGTGCTTTAAGGCCTTGTCCACAACAATGCGTTTTCGTTTGAAAACACATACATCTGGATACGTTTAAGTCTTCCGTCCACACGAGAATGCTGAGCATTTTCATCGAAAACACATCGATCTGAAAACGCGCTTGAAAGTGGATAAAAACGAAAACGCATACATATCGTCATAGTGAGGACGATCGAAAATGCATCAAAATGAATTGGTGACCGAAAATCATAGGCGCGTGTGTTTGTAGCATGCACATAGAGTTCAACTTCATTTTAGCGTTTTTGAATGCTATAGTGTGGACATTCAAAAACGCACCAAAACGGGAGTGTGGACGCGAATCGACCGATGCGTTTTCGATGACAACGAAAACGCGTACTTTTGAAAAGGCATTAGTGTGAACAGGGCCTAAATTTACAGCGAAAGCATTGCGTCCTTTCTCCACGCCATCTACTTCCAACTTTTTTCATTTTTCTTGGCCCCCTGGAGTTAAATAGAAGTCTATACAGTCGAGTCTCTCTTAAAGACACCTCTTTTGGGCGTCACTTTATAAATGGACACTTAAGGGCCGGTTACTTAAACGAAGCCTAACACCAAACAATGTTTAAAAGTGATGGATGGCCAAATTTAAAAGGGATTGGGCTCTGTTTTAATAACCAGGCACTAGAGTTGATCCCTGTCATTCTTCAGACATTTTGACCATCTAAAAAGCACATATCCAACGTTCTTTAGACGGACCTTGCAATTCTACAACTGGTTTCGGCTCCATTTAATCATACACCAACTGCGAACATTTTATGGAAGAAGCTACACATTTACACTGACAAGGGTTGTTTGTACGGTTTGTTTGTTTGTTTGTAATTTGCCTCCTGTCAATATCGTGTTGTTTTTTGTTCCTCTGTTCTTCTTTCGTTGTATAGCGGTCGTGTTTGCCGCTAGAATTTTGCGAAAGAAAGGGCCAACAAAACAATCAGAGACATGCAACACATAGCGAATACAATGAATGACATTGGAATGGAATGCTGAAAAGTTTTTCAGTGAAAAAACAAACAAACAAAAAACAGTTGCAGTCTTGACAGTGATGTAACCAACTCAATCAACGAAAAAATGTATATAATTACTGAAAGTTCCAATGAACATAGGTCAGTATGGTAAGAAATGTAATATATGCGCATCACAACGCAAGACCATGCATAACTAACTTTGGTTACCTGCATTACAATCTGTTATTCCGTTAATGCGCGAGTTGAACAGTTGAGTGTTAAAACGGTCAGCAGTCTTGATCATGCGGCCAACGGAAATTAAGGTTAGCTATGCGGAAAGTTAGGTCAGCGGATATAATCATAGTGAGCCAAACAATAAATGCAAACGAAAAACGAGATCATGTTGCATTGCATTTTTAACTCAAAATTTTACCTTTCCGAACGACGTCTATGTTTTCCATTTTAGTGTTAATCTTAAGGAATCCGTTATTACCATTTGCTGTTCCTGGAGAGTAAGCGCGATCGGAACAGACTCCGTTTTCCAGTGTTTCCTTGATAGAATCCACGTCTAAGGACTAACAGAAATACTAATGAGTAAGTGGAGAAACAATAAATACAACGAAAGAAGAACAGAGGAACAAAAAACAACACGATATTGACAGGAGGCAAATTACAAACAAACAAACAAACCGTACAAACAACCATGTCAGTGTAAATGTGTAGCTTCTTCCATAAAATGTTCGCAGTTGGTGTATGATTAAATGGAGCCGAAACCAGTTGTAGAATTGCAAACATTTTAGGCATCCTACTGATGATCAGTTACGACATTCACATATTTCCAGCAAAAGCATTTTTTCCATTCTATGCGCTTCGAATATCCAATTCTGGACATCGGTGGGAGAGAACACAAAGCCGTACCCTATTATTTCAAAACAGTTAAAATCTGGACTCAGTTTCAGATCTAAAGGTTTCAAGAACCATATCCTTGGGCGCCGCACAAGACTATTTAGCTACTACGGAAGCTGAAGTTGAAGTTGACCTACTACAGTGTATAGTACCTCCCCGGAATAATTGGGATGGCAAAGAGAATCCATGGAAAATGAACACTAAGACGAGCCCTTAAGCTAATAAAGTACTATCTTTAATAGTTATAAAAAAAACATTACAATTTTGAAATCTGTAACTGCCACTTATTTTGCTTAACGGTCACTTTAGTGGATACCTAAAAAAAGCGACATATGTTTACACATTCCTTGTACTGTTTAAAAAACGAGCAGGAGTGTATTATGAGCTTTAAAAACTCGCGGCGAAGCCGAAAATTTTTAAACCTGATAATACACGACTGCATAGGCGTACGGGCCGGGGGGGCGAGGGGGGCTGCAGCCCCCCCAAATTTTGGGCAACTCAGATTTTTTGGGCAGCAAGAGAAAATTTGGGCAAAGCCATTTTTTAAAGACGTTTCTGTGCTTTTTTTTATTAGTTTAAAGAGACAAATATTTTCTATTTTAATCTGAAAAAATCCTGAAGTCAGCGTAATAATCCAGTTACTTTCAGTCTCGAGACACTCATAGTGGTTGCTTAGCACGTAATGAGTTTCTGGTTATAGGGAAGGGTATCATCTGTTGATTTACATATTTATACTTTTTTATTGTTGAGCACTGTACTGCACTGCACTGCACTGACTGGAATGCGCTCTTTCCAGTGGTGAATTAATTAGAATAAACTTCCGCATATCTTTCTAGAATCATCTCCGCCCGTAAAACAGTGTATGGCAGATAGCATCAGCAACAGTGAGTGTGAAAATGAAGAAGTGTCTGACTAGTACTCAGCTCGAATTACGAGAAGAATATTAAATTTTTTTAATAATCTATCAAACAATAATTTATAAAAGTAGACCGAGATGTTTACAAAACCGCTAACAAAAGCGCCTCGTTGCATACTAATGAAATGAAATCCTTCTCTCTAGCGATCGGCCGGAGCTATCTCCATGATCTTTTACACACGATTTTAAAAAGATTGAGGTTACTATGAGGTGAAATTGCATGTCAAAAGAGATTCGTTTTCCACAGATAACGGCCAAACATCAAGATTTTTTTTAGCATATTTCTAAAACTTCATCCCAAAATATCCCGATAACTCTTTTATAGATTCCGTTTTAACTTCACGAACATCGACGCGACTATTGGACAAAAAAGTTCCCGTGAACGATTTTGTAGGAACAGTTCCCAGTGACAAGAAATATTGCTGCAATTAAGGGTGCGTTTGACAATCTAAATCCGGATTTCCCAATCGAACGCGAAATCCGAAAACGAATTTCACCCCTGAGAAATCCGTCTCAGGGTGGATTTCAATTAAGAAATCCAAATCCGAATTTTTTTATGCGTCGCATAATTAGCACAAGATAGTCCGCTGTTCACGAGAACAGTTTAGTAATCTTTTTCGGATTTCCCAATCGAACGACAAAAAGGGAAATCCAAAAAATCCGGATTTGGATTTCTTAATTGAAATCCACCCTGAGGACGGATTTGTCGGAGGTGAAATCCGTTTTCGGATTTCGCGTTCGATTGGGAAATTTCCCAATCGAACGCACCCTATAGACAATGGCGTCATTTCGTTGCTATAACAACTCCGATGTCATTAAAACTCTATGATAAATTTTCATCTATATCTAATAAAACTATGGTAGCAATTTTCCAAATGTTTGTCTATGGCGACGTAGTTATGCTCAAAATTGGGAGGTATTGACCCTGAAAAACTGTTACAGTATCGAACCACCTTCATATGCCAGTACGGCCTACGTTGTTGCATCGTTTGGCCTCGTTTCTTTTCTACTGTTTCGTAAAAATTTGGGCAACTTGCGAGAATTTTTTGGGCAAATAGTTTACCGCCCCCCCTGGCAAAAAATTGCCCGTACGCCTATGCACGACTGCGAGTTTTTTGAACGGCTTTAAAATCTCTGATATAGATCAACTCATTCTTGCACTAATATTTAGATTTGGGGGTATTTTGTTCTAAAAAATGGATGTAAAGTTTAGCCGTGTCTTCATCAGATATAAAGACACTCATTAAACATTATTTTCTTTTGTTTTTTCTTTGTCAATTATTAACGATTTTTTAAACTCTGTTTGGAAGCCTGGTAAAACAGTAAGCAGAGCCCCCTTGAAGCTAATAAAGCTTCCATGACAAGCCGGGCCGGCAATCCCTCAGCCAGTACACAGAATACAGACCGAAACTTGGATCTGACCCTTTTGTCGTCCGTATCAAACACGTTTGACTACATTGCATTTGGGGTTTCGTCCACAGAAGAAAAAATTAAAAGTCGCATCAAAATCCGAAATAAAGTCCAGAAAGGTAAGTAGGACAACTAGTGGTTATGATCTAAATGGCTGGATAACTTACTTGGGATTGCAGCTTCTCCTTGAGTTTCATAAGTGATCTCTGAAAACTTTCTTCACGTCTCTGAGCTTCCTTTTGCATGGTAACCAGTACCATCATCACATCCTGAATGGAGTAGTGTAGGGCAGGTAATACAGCATGTCCCGCTGGTGAACCTATGAACTCTCCCCTGCTGATCTGAGATCGCGATGTCAGTAGATTCGCTGTAACAGACATTTAGGCCCCAATGTAAAAAACGTTTGCAGGGCAGGCTGCTTTTAAATGACTTGAAGTAGTAATATAAATAATGAAATTGGCTATCCTTTTTACAAGACGGGAATTGGTTGCTTGTCAATACGGACTTTAAGATCCAACGACGCGACAGCAACGATAAGGTATAAAAAAAGGAATAGGTAAAATAAGCAAAACAACAATTTTGCACGTGCGGCAAGCTTTTTTGTACATTTCTTTGCCGTTTTTGCACGACTGCAACGTGAAAATGCCTTATTTTGCATTTCATAAACCAGCAACGACAAAATTTTACTTCCATTTTTGAACTTGGATAAAGTCCCTCGGAATTCACCTTCAGAAGTTTTCGCCTGCATTTAACGAACATTGTCGGTCAATTTTGCTTGTTCTGTAGCTCTTTGAAATATACCGATTCATAATGAAGATTTTCACACATACAATGTAGGTGAGATAAATACAGGAAACGCAAGGTTCCATGCACAGTTTCAGTTTGATTTACACAGCTTCGATCAAAACATTCTCAGTTTCGAGAATAGTTTATTCTAAGCCATAAAAAAGATTTAATTAGAAGTTGAATTTTTCGCTATTTCTCACTCACTTTTTACATTCAGTTCATTTCATTTGCCGGAAAGTAAGCCTTAGAAATTAAAAGGACGTTTGGTCAATTTACGCTCGCCCATTCTAGTCTTATTTTAAACTTTATAGCGGAAGGACATCTGTGAGCAGGGAATAAGTTAGCACAGAATTTGATTGTCCATCGTTCTTCTAGTGATAAGCTAGCCGTTGCTCACTCGTGTTGCTTGTTTGGGGCTGAGTCTTATTCCGGTCAAAGAGAGAGAAAGAGTGTCTGGCAAGGTTTTTAATCAAAGATTAGTGAACTCGTGTCTGGAAAACTCTCCAAGTGTTTATAAATACACAGTTATACGCACCTTATAACTTCATCTGTGCTTAACGAGTGTCTTTTGGTCCATAACTTTCATAACAACTGCTCCAAAGAATGTCTCTTATAACACGTAACGAAGTATGACTGCACAATAAATGTCACAAAATCTACCTAAGCGGTCCCTTCGGGAATTTCTGTCTTTACGTCATCCTAACCATTTCGTACTTGCGGGCGCAAACAATAGAAACGTTATCATTACCTACCGATTCCTCGCGGCCCCTGTTCAAGCAAATCGAGATTTTTCTAGTATACTGACTGTATATTTGAACCTTAAGTACTGTCCTTAATATACGCGCGAGTTGCTAGGGTGCCTCCTCGGGATTTCGCCTCTAGGCGAAATCCCTGCGGGGGCAATAACGCTAAATAATTTTCCAAACAACGCTCTTGTTGCCGTCACGTCGTTGGATCTTAAAGTCCCTAATTTCCCTATGCGCATGACGAACATGCCCTCATTAGGAGGATCATAAGCATAGGCGCGAAGATTTCGTTTCAGTATGTTAATGCGCATGCTCATTCGTCTATCCTCATTAACGGACTAGCCAGCAAGGAAAGCCAAAAGAGGACTACTCCTTATTTACCCGGACAGCGTTTCTTAAAATTGGGCAGATTACCGTGCGTTTTATATCTTACCAGCTTCAAATTGCTGTTCATCTTCATAATCCACTAAAACATTGGAACTAGGCCAGGAGCAGTTTGTGCTGTTCATCAATTCCTCAATTGATTCGTGAAACAAAAGTTTGAAATTCTGAAGGCTACCCTAAAATCAACAAAATAGGCGTTAGATGCAAGTGGTAACGTAACGTAACGTAACGTAAATTGATGCAGTGTAATAAAATGTCGCGCATGAGGGCACAACGTTACATGTCCTCTTTGCTCAGTCCTTGCAACAGCTCTCAGGGCTGTCGCTAACATTTCAAGTTTCCAGGTATATGCGATTAGTAGGAGGGGAATTGTAGAGCAAGGAAGTACTTTTGGTTCTATTTTCCTTTTGTTTTCTATGAAAGTAGCCGGGGCCCCCTGATCTTAGTGACTGCCCTGCTGCTCTTCCGTGACTTTTGCAACCAGGCGAAGTGCTCATGCATGACTTAAGTAAGGTTTACTGTCAGGTTTAGAAAACAAATGGTGGCAGGATGATTATAAGCTCAACACAAGCAGATTTGTGCCCTTAGCCCAGTGTAGTAAGGTAGGAATAAATGGGGGCTTCTTCGTATTGAAGCCAAGAAAAGATGAAAGCCAGCGCCTTTTTTGACAAACTAAGATATACTATACACTAAAACCAAAGTGTTGTTTTCAGGAAATTGATCAAAAGGAACATTACCATTTAATAATCTATAACTGTCATTTACTTTGCATATACGGACGCCATTTGAGTGGATAACAAACATTCTAACATATTTGGAAGCCTAATAAAAAACTTGCATTTTAGCTTTTTCAAGCACGGTTTGCAACCTACCTTCCAAGTCAACATGGCGCCTTCCTTCTCCACACCTCTCTGGGCAAACAAGAACACCACATCCTTTGACGGTAGAACAAGATTCTCGATTCGTCGCATCATCTTTTTTCTACCCAACATCTTACAGTCAACGAACAACTCTACAGCTGTTTTCCCCAAGTGGCTTTGAGGAAACATATAGAGCGCAATTTTGTGCCATCGGCCGTCAGACATTTTGCCAACACGATGGAAAGTAACATCTTGAGGTTTCAGCTGTGACGTTTGGTAGGTAATTCCCAGGCGACAAGTCCGATAACAGGTTACCCATACAGACAACAAGACCTGACCTGAAAACATATCGCATTTGAAAAAGACCCTTGTTATCACTAGTCAACCTCAGTCTAAGACCGCAAAAGTCAAAATATTCCAGTGCCATTTCCTTAAAGGTGTTCAACTTTAATGTTTTCCTATGCATTCTTTTGGATTTAAAACCTAGAAAAACAAATGTGTCTCACACCAGTGATAATGAATATAGAATAGCGACCGTTGGGTTCCTCAAATTAGCAATTAATCTCCCCCAGTCTCCTAACCTTCACGCTCATAGGATAATAGCATTGAGATCACAAATGAAAGCCTCTCTTTTTTCCACTAAAGAACAGATTCTTTGCCTATTAATCGTTTCCATTCACCTCTATCATTATGTTCTTTTTTTGTTAATTCGAAACAGAGTTGAAGTTGTTTCTTCAAAAGTAACGCTTCAGCTCGTTGAACTTAATAAGGGGCTACCCTCGATTAAGCACCCTATTATATTTTGAGTAAGCGCCTTGTATTTTAAGTAAGCGCCCGGGGCTTATTTCGAGAAGTACGGCATTTTAGTACAACAAATCTAAATCTAAATCTAAATCTAGCACTGAGCAAGGCTCCCACATGGGATGTATTTGCACAGGGAGCGGACAGAGGTTATTCAGTCATGGAAATGGCTTTTACGACCGCTGACCGCTTAATGTCCCAAAAATAAAACAGGAGGGCATTTTGCATGCGCATGCGTGCATCCGCTGAACGACAATAGCGTGGGCGCATCAAATCTGATGGCGGCAAATCGAAAACTCGCGTAAAGGTACGATCCTTTTAAAAGCCATTTCGTTGGTGCTTTGAATACCATACTTTCCAGCAAAAAAATATTCTCCATTACAAAAATCGGACGCTTTCTACCCGGGTTTTTCACTTGTAGATTTCTCAGCAGCAGGTTTTCTTGGCCCTTTAAAGAGTTTCAAGACTCAACGCCAACTGAAAAGTCATGTTCCTGTATAGGTCTGATTTTCACTGGCAAAGTAATGCATTTCTATGGTTTCATTTCCAAACTCGTGGTTTTACTTATCAAGGAGGAAATGCATTGTAGCAATGTTCAGCTGCTTTAAGACTAAACGGCGAAAAAAAATTACCACGCGAGGTTTATTTATTAGCGCGACGTCTCATGTTAAACTGATCACGGAGACAAGTGTTTATATATGCCACAAAAGCATGAAATCTATAGCTTTTTTCTTTACAGTTTTTCGAAAGTTTTTGAGGAAAATTTTATAAAAAATATTCTACAGGAAATGAAGAATGGATTGACTTTGAGACAGCAACAATTACAAGTGATTATGTACTACATAATCACTTGAGCATTTCATAAGCTCAGTTGCAGACAAAACGAATGCACATATATACCCCGAAAAAACGAACAATACTTTTATTTTTCGTTAACTCTAAAAGATACAGAGATTTTTCCTAAGCTACTATTTTAAAGCGACTCTTGAGTAACAACTCCTGCGTTCCCCAATCGATTCCTTGTTATTATTTTATATTTGATGACAGTAGTGATCCATTCAAAACTGAGAATGGCCATCACTCCATAAATCTAACTGACGATGTTGTTCACCTTCAAATCCTGTTTAAACATAAGACAGGAAGTTTGTTAAAGGGGTGCATATAATGCTGTTTCCTCAAAACATAAATACTACTTCTAGAGGACCCAGATGAGCTGGGATGCGACAACAAACATGACACTGCAGATGGATGAATTTGTCTATTATTAATGTTTCTGTTGGGAGCTTTTTACTGTGTCCAGATGAACCTCCTATGTAAGTTGTACATCATGGAAGAGTTATCAAGCAGAAACGGATGCATTAACAAGAATGTGGTTCAATACAGAGGAGAAGCTGGTCTCATTCAACATACTTTGTGAATGAAATGTTTCAAAATTAGCATATCAACAAATGTAGTATCCACAAAATGGTATCATTTAGGAATAAATGCGATTTTTTTGCGACAGAAGCCAGGATATATTTAAAAGGTGTATTGATAACGTTTCATTTCGTGCTATTTCGGGGTTGTGGAGTTAGGCTAGATTTTCTTTAAAACGCCAAAATGTTATATTTATTTGCATAACGAAATGTAAACAAACAGTGTACCTTCAAAATAAGGTGGAAAAAAATCAGAATTCAAACCGATTGCTGTATTTTTTTCCTTTGTATAACTAAATGATAGAATATTCTTATTTTCAAAACACAATCTTACTCGCATCATTATACTGATTTAAATTTATAGTTGAAGTGTGTGTATTTAAATTTCTCAACGAAGACGTACCGGTGAAGAAGGCTAAAATTAATGCAGAAGGCGATTTTTCACAGCCTTCATCAAAGCGCCATTCATTCGCGGAAGTATTCTTAGTTTCATTAATCGTTAACTTAATTTGTGGACAAAGGCAAGATTTCGAGATAAACAAGCCAGCGAAAGGGTGAAAAACAGTTTCACGGCAGAATGGACACTTAATTAACCTCTGTATTCCTGAAATGATTAAGTTCGATTTTAGAGTTTTACTATTGAGAAGAATTAAGTATCTATAGGATAATTGTTTAACAAAAAATTATCATACCGACCTTTTCCTCCTGCTCAAAAAATGTGCGCGAAATGTTAGGTCGTATAAGAACATTCAGCCGCCATCTTGTCTTCGATGTACTGTTTTACGAAAGAAAAGACTGTCCTCTCAAGGGCAACAGCGAGGCGACAATAAACTCACTTTCAGCGTAGAAATACCACGATACGTTGAAGAACACGTTTGTGGAACGTAGCACCCAATACACGTCATTCAGTTCTAGAAAATAGCCTGCAAATTCTGGTACTGAACGTAAACAGTTCAAAGAAAATGCCTCTGTGGCACTTCAACAGCTCATATTGACGCATGCGCACACAAAATGCCCTCCTGTTGTCCTACCTGTTTTCCTGTATAGCAGTATTGGCCACTTTGAAGTTGCGCGGGAGACCGGGTCGAGATGGCCGTCAAGTACATTGTGGGACTGTTTTGGGGGACACATTTTCAACATGGCGGCAAATTCGTCCCCCAAAACAGTCCCACAATGCATTTTGACAACCATCTCGACCCGGTCTCCCGAGTAACCTCAAAGTGGCGAATTACTCATAAGTACTGGTCGCTGCGCAGAACGTACCCAAAAATATGATTTCATTAAAATAAAGTACATCTGCTTAATTTGTCATCAATATTTGTTAACCAATTCATACCTTTCTTTCTGCGCTCTAGAGAAAACAGTGTTCCGCGAGAATGGTGCATCATCTTCACGTTAGCCATGATAACCATTCGTCTTTTATTGTTCAAAAGAAACCGAATCTGCTCCAAGTAACTACTCGGTAGCTCGTTCCGGGAAATGTTTTCCTCGATCTTGTAAGCGTCTCCGGATTCTCCTTCAAGGCCTTGTACCTTCTGCAGACCTACAGTCTGGGCATTTATGTCCATGGCTTCAAAAATGTCAATCTCTGCTCGAGGAGAAACAAATTTCGTAACCGGAATTACAGACTCTCTCAATGGGGCGGGGGGAGGGGGGACCAGGTAGCCTATTGTTTCACATAAAGGTGTAAATTGAAGATTTTGGTCTTACTTTGAACAAAAAAAAAAGACCGTCATTTAACAATTGGTCTATGCGTCAGCGTGCGTATGTCGAGATATGAAGAATGCGGGATGTTTGGAGAGCACGAATGAGGCGCATTAGGAGGAGTTGTTCGAGGCGGTTGTAGTGTCTTGTTTTCCAGAAAACATTACGGTAGTGTCATTCATAGTTGTTTTTTTATGCCCCATACCCACAAGGTTGTCACAATCAGGTACAAAGGCTGCAGGTCTTTCATAACATGATTATAATCACTACAGTCTTGTTAGCTTGCGAGCGAGCTCTCGGGGAGCGGGCAGGAGGGGGGAGGGGGGGAGAAGGGAGGAAGGAGATGATTGTTCTTTCCCACCTCCGGCCGCCAGAGCTCGCATGCAGTAACAGACTTGTCGTAAAGTTATAGCACATTAGGACAAAAGCAATTAATTCAGTATAGACCAATATGAAATACTAAATGGAAAGCTTACCCGTTTTACCATCTTCTGCAGCTGCTGCGACGTGAAGCAACGACAAAAGCAGCAGAAGAGAGGAATTAAACATCTCCATTTTCCAAAATTATCTGCGGCTACCGTTTCTGAAGGAAAAAAAATGTAGGTAAGGGACTAAAAAATGAGGCAGGGATTAACACACACGAATAATTGCCAACGAGCAGCCTCGCGAAGACGCGAGGCACGAGGCGGAAGCCTAGTAGAGCCGTGCGCGAATGTTCCAGGGGCAGAAAAAATCTCGAATCGATGTAACATAGAGTAATGTAAGGCAACATTTATGACATAGTGCAGGCGAGAGAATGCACTGTGTTCTAGCGGACACGTGATACAGAATAGAGAACCCATGAGCTGTGTGCGTGCTTGTGAGTCCCGTGTTCATCCCGCCTTATTTGCATTGCATTTGCAGCATATGCGTATGGCTGCGCATTTTCCCGCGCTGGAATTCTTTAGTGCCACTAAGAAAAATAACAACGCCGCGAAATTTTTTGTGTCTTGAAGCAAAATAATTCGGAATTCGCGGTGGGATTAGCTTAGTCGGTAGAGTGCTTGACTGCAGAGCGGGAGGACGCGGGTTCGATTCCCGGAGCCGGACCAATACTCAGGGTCTTAAAAATAACTGAGAAATGAAGGTAATTCCTCTAGCCTGCAAACGGGTAGACCTTCGCGTGATTCGGATGACCATAAAATGGTGATCCCGTCTCCAACAGGAGACGTAAAAAATAGTGTCCCCAATTAGTACTTTCGTACTAAATACATTTCCACTCAAATAAAGTGCGTTTTTTTTTTGGTGCACCATAATTTCTTTTAGCTTTAAAAAGAGACCAAATATAAGTCTTTACGTTGAATATTCGCGGACTTTATTTTTCGGATTTTTCGAGGATTTTAAGTTTGCTTATAAGACCACAATCTATTTTTCATCAGTTACTGTATTTCATGACATTACTAATTTATAAACAAATTCAACAGCGCGCGCGTATAGGTAAAATCTTTGCCCGTTGGCACTTATTACGATAGCTGTAACTATTATTCTGTAAAGTCGGTCATAAGGAAAAGCTTGAGTTTTTTATTGATTTTGTGTTTCGAGGGCTATCTTCTAGGAGAGTAAAGACCATGGAGATGACGTATTATAAACGATGGCGCATTTTTTCTTTCTCTGTCTGTCGCGCGGCCTCACTGCTCGTGCCTTCGGCCTACGGCCGAAGATGTGTCGGCCTTCGGCCGACACCGAAAATTCCCGCCGCACGCGAGAAAAACCTCTGGTACCTAGGGTACTCGCGCTCAATTTTCCGGGATACTTCAACGGAAATGATCGTTTAAAACTTTCAGGCCAAATACAAAAGAAAAAGAGAACACTTTGAGAAAACGTTTTGACTTTGCAGTGAAACCACTCGCCTACAGTTCGTGGTTCCACTTGAGTTTGAAAAGTTCACTTGACTTCATTTCCATGATTTACAAGAGCACAGTGACTGAAATGCGAACACAAAAACCGAATATTGACCAATGGTAGAGTGACAAATCGAGAACCGGAGGTCAGGTTCAATCCTTTCCGCGCGCTGACATTGCGTTGTTTTTCTTAACGCAATTACGACTGAGGAAAACAAGAACCTACTCTGAGTCTATAATGTTGTCGCGTTTCTCAAAATAACCAGTTTAACTTTGTTGAAAAGGCCGCTTTGCGTCCCCCACAAGCCCGTATTTTCTGATCTCAATCTTGAAATAATGAAAATGACAAACTTAGTTTCAAGTACTCAACTTTTTTTGCATTTTTTTTTATCGCGGATAGCCTACGAACCAGACGTATCTATAGACGTAGACCTATAGGCGGCTGCGTTGTTTCCGTCGAAATTAGGGAGCTTAAGAAACAACGATAGCGACGGCTACGAAAACGTTAATTAAAAAGTGAATTTGCACTACCTCAAAAGTTACGGTGCTTGTTCCATCTCGTTTAATTCGTCAAGTCTTGGCAAATTTGTTTGGAGTTAAATTCTAAAGGATTGTATCAAAGTTTAGTCAAGAAAAGAAAAAGAAAGTTGTTGTCTTCTGTTCCCGTCCTCGACAAAACGTGAAATTAGACACTTTTACGTTGTAGTCGTGCAACGACGGCAAAGAAATGTACAAAACCTATTGCTGTTTTTGCGGTTCTCGTTGCCGTGGCCGTACCGTCGTCGTTGCTTAAGCTTCCTATTAAACGATAAAAGCGGCAGCATTCGCAGGCTAAACCCTGGGAGACAGGAAAAAGTGATGACACCTTTATAATAACAATCAAAAGGGAAAATAAACAGTATACTTCGATATAACGTATCCCTGTTACAATCCACTTGATTTTAGATTTTTGGTTTGGTTTGGTTTTTCTTCCATTTGAGGGTTTCGCCTCACAAAAACAACGAAAAATTATGCATTTCTCTTCTTCCATAGTGAAACTGAAAATAAACATCGTTTAATACAACGGAACGGTTCGGCTTCAATACCTTCCTTGGTAAATGAAACAGGGAAAACAACAGCAAACCTCTTGACTTGGTTATCTGGGTAATCTAATGGCGAACATCACAAGTACTAGTGTCCTTGTAATATTAAAACTCCTGTTTCAAGGGTATCTCTATTTTTTTAGATATGAAAGCCTTTGCACTCGTTAGAGTGCTTACATAGACTTTGCTAAGGGGTAGTTTTTTAAGCGTTTTGTCAAGAAAAACTCAAACCTATAGAGTGTCTACTCTGTCAAAGACAACGTACACGCCCTAAAGCTTGTGAAGGCATTTTTCCTCTTTTCTCTTCCACTTTCGTGCGGCTGATAAGATCTTTATATGACCGGGTATTATCGTATATATACACTATATATCAAAACACCATTAGACCCGCTTTACCCGTAAATATAAATAATAAATAAATGTGATTACCAATATTCATTGAAACCACGATATAACAAGACCCTAGTTTTAAGAACCAGACATGGGTTGCAAAACAGATACAACGAAACACTTGACTTCAATATAAATGACCTCTCCTCCAAAGAGGCTCTACTGGATATATAAACAACCAAACAAAAGCAAAAAAACAAAGAATAAAATGAGTGCGCCTTCCTTTCGATTCCCCCCAGCCTCCAAGCGGCACAAAGAGGTTTTTGTAGATTAAGGTTATGTTCACACTAAACCGCATAGCTTAATTTGCGCCCGCCCGGCACAAAAACTATAACTGTAACGGAGTGTGAGCTGTACCGCGCTGATCTTAAAGTGGATAGGTGTTCACACAATACCGGATAGCCTTTGCCACCGCCACGAAAATCATATTGGATACGGGGCCGGCTTCTGTTCACAAACAGGAACGATTCTGGCGGCGCGATTTCTGTAACGGAGTGAAGCAGAAACGCGCCGATCTCTAAAGTGGAAAGTCTCATATGAGATAGGTGTTCACACAATACCGGATAGCTTTTGCCACCGCCACGAAAATTCACAAACAGAAAAACTCACTTTTTATTAGATTGTCCAAGTTTTTCTTCGATAAGAGATATGTTCTTCTCTAAACTAGAACCTAAAATACCATTTCTACGACTACAATCACATGAGTCCTTATTATCACATCTGATGAACTCTACTGACTATTTTATTAACATCCAATTAATTTCATTTATATCAACTTGCTTTGAATTGAGAGACAAACTCATCTCCGGAATAATTAATCCTACTGATGATTAGAAATAAACAATGATTAATACGTTTTCAACTTATTTTAAATGTTTAAATTACAAGGAATCAATGATTAATTTCTAGTAGCTTTTGCAATACTGTAATACTTTGTTATGGTCATGCAAATAAAGCTTATTGTTGTTGTTGTTGTTGGAACGATTGTGGCAGCGCGATTTCTGTAACGGAGTGAAGCAGCGACGCGCCGATCTCTAAAGTGGAAAGTCACATATCGGATAGGTGTTCACACTATACCGGATAGCATATTGTGTCGTTACGTAAAGCTCTCTGGCAAAGTGTGAACATAGCCAGAGGAGAGATATAAAACTGTAACGCAAGTCTCGTGGCGAAAGTCACGCTGTCTAACAATGAATTATCTGAAAACAAAGAATCCAAAAGAAATAAATTTTTCGAGCAATTTAAAAAATGAAAATGAGAATTAAGTTTTATCATCTGTGTTTTAAAGTAAAGTCGATTTATTCCCGTGAAATGATTGATGACATTTCATGCGCAAGCTCATGTCAGAGCTGATGTTGATAACCCGCTGTTGGAGATTCTTGGGAAACGGATGTACTATTTTGACGATATAATTAACAATTAATGAAAGAGGCTGAGTATCATATGAAGAATTATGGAGATCGAGGAGGGTGTTATCCGTCGAGGCCGGATAGGCTTACCTTCATCGATCCATCGATGTTAAGTTCATCTTCGATAGTGCACGTTTAGGGTTGTTCAGCTCCACAAATATTCTCCAAACAGCAGATGTCGCCCTTTGAGTTGTTTTCTTGCTGTTCTTGTCATGCTTTTAGCTATTATTTCGCCTAGTTCTTACTCTTGAAACGGATGAAATGTCCGCCATTTTTGTTTTCACAACCAAAACAACTCAACCTCGTTCCCAGGTCTTCTCGGTTAACGGTTCATTAACCTGCAAGAAAGCTGCACTTTTGACGTCATCGGTTCATTAAACGCAAAATTCTTCCAAATTTGGTCATCAGTAGCTGGCTATGGTAAATTATGCGTGTGCTTTTAGCCAATCAGAATAGGGGAAATATTTTGAATGAATAATAATCACTTTTAACATCATCATCGTCAGCAACAACGACCACAAAACAAAAATATGGCATGACTTAAGTTTGGAAATGATCTTGCGTGTTAACCCGTAGCTCTGTAGTACATTTCGTGGCCAGTACCTTAAATTCTTTCTTTTTTATAAGAAAGAAAATATTAGATGACACTGTTTGATCGTATCCCTTTAAAGCCAAGATTTTTTTCACTTGTTCTGTCAGCGTTTACCAACAAAATAAAGACATGATTTTCAGTTGTTCTGTCAGCGTTTACTTACAAAATACATCAACTTAAGAGAGCAATTTACTTGCTAAGCCACTTAACAAAGAATAAGTCCTCACAAAGATAATTTCCATCTGAAAACGGATCGACAAATAATTTTTTTCCAAGACCACACGCCGTGCTTCTTTATCTTTTAACGCGAATTTCTTAATTTTACAGATCTTTGTTCAATGAATATTTCACCCATGCATTGCCATCCATTGTCTCCTGTTTACACTCGTCTGATGTACTTCATTCTTTTTTCTTTGTTAAGAATTGTTAATAATGGAAAAGTGTCAATTACTTATGACGGCCTTTTTTTTGAGTTTTCTCATCGGAAATAATGCTCCTCTATATAGCTTCTTCTGCATGAAAATAATTGCATCGTTGGCCTATGTGTTTGAGCATAATGCTGAGAAAGCCATCAAACTGCAATGCTTTTAATAAAAACGACTCTCGTGAGGTAACCGTGCATTTTTTTCCCGTTTCACAATCAGCCGACAAGCTTATCGAAAACAACCCAAAAATAAACACTTGACAACAACATGCGTCCCCCCCCCCCCCCCCAAAAAAAAAAACAGATCTGCAGAATAGAAGTGAACGGCTTTGTGTTACGTATCCCATTTTTTTAGAGTCAAAAAGGTTAATTCATTTTACATCTTTCTTATCTTTTAGTCTCAGATCTTCTCATTAGCGCTCTAATTGAACCATTGCAAAACCGCAAAAAATATCAAATAAACATAAAGCACTACAGCAATGCGCTTTGTGTTTGGAGAAAAAGCTTCTAGAACAAAAACAAGTGCGTGCTCTTTTCTCTATCAACCGGAAATTCAATTTTACATCTCCAAGTACGACCAATCGCCTTTCTCACGCACCATCCATAAGAAAAAGTTGGACGAGTAAGCTCTTGTAGGATATTGTTAAGACTATACCAGATGATTATGCTACAATTGATTACTTCAGGTCACTGAAGTGAGTTATAGGCGAAACAAAAGGGTGGTCAATTAACTGATTAACGCGAATTATTTTAAGAGAGCACTCTTAAATTCTTTAAACTGCCGTAATCGTCTTGTTACTCACGAACTGAGGTATTTGACCATTGACGTAAAAACTTCATGTAGCGATGAGTCAGCGATCGGGGCGAGGAATCATACATGAATCACAGTGGCGGTGACCAATGTGGAGCAAAACGTAACGCATGCAGCTTAGATCTCTGATGTTGCCAACTGAAAAAAACTTGGTTCGTGATTCGCAAAAGTAAACAACTGACTTGATGCGTTTAAAATTTATTCGTGCCAATGATTAACGTGAAAGGAGGCTCTTGAATGACTTGAAAGAAATTCGTCAAAATTTACAGGAATTAGAAAATCTGATAAGATCTTTATATGACCGGGTATTATCGTATACACTATATATCGAGCTAACAGATCGATTTCTTTAACAGCCAGCTGTTCAAATGGATGAGATAAAAAGGCAATGTGTATTTTAGCTTGTAATGAAATAGTTTCTTTGTTGTTTCGTAATTCAAACATGAACTTTGCTACCAAAACATGTTAAAATCTTAGGAAAGTCGTAGTTTGCATCCCAAGACTATAATGAAAAATTGTAGAGAAGACAAGACTTCGTACTGGT
This sequence comes from Porites divaricata, assembly GCA_038088405.1. Taxonomy (NCBI): domain Eukaryota; kingdom Metazoa; phylum Cnidaria; class Anthozoa; order Scleractinia; family Poritidae; genus Porites; species Porites divaricata. The sequence goes on from JBBMOI010000003.1 coordinate 19,921,015, forward strand.
GTTAATACTCTTCGTAGTCATAAGACGTGTCCTACAAGCTTATAACTTACATGAGCATTTGGATATAACAGTCTTAACAAATACCGCCTAATGTTTCCCGGGCACAACATTAACTTTTTGGGAAAAGCATAGATTTGCAGACTTACCAGCTAGGCCAATTTACGTGACAACGCGCTACAACCGGTGCGTAAAGCATCGACATCGAGAAGTCAAATTAGCCGTGAAATACGTAATGACTTGAAAACAAAGAAAGCGTCGATAAAGTTGTTGACACGGGCACCTTTTAAGTTAAGTACAAATCTTTTGTCAAAAAGTGAAGCGGGACGTGGTGGGGGGGTGGGGGGAGGAGGAGTACTTTATAAGTATTCTTTCTAAAGATATGTAAAAAGTATATGACAGTTTTTTGTTTCTTTTTTTTGAAAAAGAAAAAGTCTTTATCTTGTCTGTGAATACCCTTACCGTAATCAAACAATTCCTTTTAAGAAATAACATGAAATAAGTTTCTCCAAATAAAAAGTGTGGATGTTTTCACATTTGCTGCGATATTATTACCGTAACTTCGGTAATAAATCCGAAAGTAACGAGGGTCGTTACTCTCGGAACTTAACGTAGTATGAGTCTATATTTATACCATTCACAGATTCATAGATCCAATCGTAAGCGCAATTATGCCCACCCCGTTTACGCGATTAACCGTAATAGCTATGCCACTAACCATTTGACGCTGAGTAGAGCATTGCAGAGATCTGCTGCATAGCGCTTACATGCACTGTCGAATACAATACCAAGCCCACCCGTGCTGAGATCAGTGAGCTTGGTACCAAATCGGGTCAAAAATTTCTGGCCCGCTTTTTTTAAAATATTTTTTTAGGCCTCCTTGCCCGCTTGTTTCATACACCCTTGGAGATAACTTCTAGCTTAATTGGGGTCATCAGTCGAGCTTTGTTCCATTATTAATAAAAGTTAACTAAAGGTATTTATATAAATTTGGTGATTATCATAAAGGTCCCATCCTAGACTATAGGTTTGAATAGGGGAAAAAGGGACTTCTCATATTGCCGTAGAACAGTTCACGAGATGGAATTTCATGCACTCATAAAGTTTTCGTGTTTTCTGTTAGTGGGACTGGAATGCCAACCGAAATAAAGGTAACAGCGACAAGGAGGCAAACCTTGTTTGTGTCCATAATGTTAGCGCAATATGCACACACGGGAGAGAACAACGTTTGGAAAGGTACAGGTTTGAGCTGGTCTAGGTTAAAGAACAAATTTCATCAACCTTCAGCGCCCGGTAGCGGTCAAAATAAGCAAATGTAGCATATTTGACTTTGGCTGTACACTGAGATCATTTTTATTCTCGTCCGAATTCTGTTAAGTCCTAACAAGGTACCAAATTATTCTCTCTGTAGATATCTCTGTTTTGGATCATCTAAATCAACTGCTGATTCATTAAATTCATGGTCACCAGGCCTAATGAACGTTGAAAGTCAGGAAAATACTTCTGGGGATCTTCGTTAATGTGTAAGCAGAATTAATTGCCGAGATTTTAGCCCTTCTCGTTCAGCGGTCTGACTTACCATAGCGCACTCACTATAGCAGATGTCAGTACAAAAATAAAGTTGGAGAGGAAAGTGTGCAAAAATAAATACGACTTTTTTCTCCCCTCCAGCAGACCACAGTACGAGATTACGATTATGCGCAGTACAACTTGATCCACGTTCCTGCCGTGAAAATCCCGCGTAACGTACGTAGTCGCCTTATTGCCTATTGAGCGTTCGCAAACATGTAAAAAATCGAAGAAACTCGAGTAAAGCTCGTGAACACGGAAATGATTTAGCGAAAAGATTCTTTTCCTGCACCGGAGACAACAATAATTATACGACAATTTTCGTACTCGTTATCCCGACGACGTCTTGTCGAATACTGAATTCAATATCGGTCACACGATCAGACGATGATAATCCTAAATAAGCTTTTTAAAAAACGCGACCATTTTGGAGCAATATAAAAGGTAAAAGGACCAGGCCTCAGTTGCGCATATGCTAAATGGCGCTATCCACCTGATATACCACTCTCCAGTGGATAAGTATTAGGGGAACCAATTGCGCTATCCAGTGGATAGAGATTTATCCGGTGGATAGCGTTTACCGCCATTTGAAAATAGGCCCCGGTTGTTCGAAAGTTGGATAGCGCTATCCACCGGATAAATCGCTATCCAGAGGATAAGTATTACGACATCCAACATCTTTCGAACAACTGACATCCGACATCCGACATCCGACATCTTTCGAACAACTGGGGCCTGGAGCCTAGCCCACATGCCTTAACATTATCTGATGAGCAAACCCTCCTCATCAGGGCTTTTGTCGTTGTTATGCTCTCAGTGTTGTTAAGGTGGCTGAACACAGTTTTGGCAGTTTATGAGTATATGTCATTTGCCAAATTATAGCAAGAGAAGGGTCACAGCTCACAAGCTGAAACTTGGGAGGTGAAAAATATACTGATAAAAGATTTTGATTAACAGGTAAAATTTGACATTTTCGTAGTTTCCATGGCAACATGAACGATTGAATACAACCTTAAAATTTCCCTTTTGCTCAGTTTACAGAAAATTCACTCATTAGATTTTCCTATAAACTTGCACATAGCTTACTATAGTTAATCATTACCATTTGAAACTTATTTGACCAAATTTTAACAGAGGGGTTTTCAGATAATCAATAATATAATTGTACTGTAATTATTAAATGTTTCACAAAAATCGTTTGTTCAACTTCCATTTTAAAGTTCTCATTACCCAAAATGCGATAAAATTAAAAATTCCTCCAAATATCACAAAATTTTAATGAGTAGATTTTGAGAAATCGTCTTCTTTTTACCATTGCTTTTTCGCCGCTGTGTTTGTTTAAAACACTCGCCGTCACACGAGTTACCGCTGACCGCCCGCAAAACTGTGTTCAGCCACCTTAATATTCTAGCACCTTCCATCTGATTCCATGTCTCGAGGCCTTGCAATGTCAACTGGCATACTACCTTAATGCGACGCCTTGAAACGGTCACGTGATTTACGATCATCACATGACTTACAGACTGTGACTAATTTCGGTTTAAACTGTCTTTAATTTGCTCTGAGTACGAGAATTTTCTTATAGTAACAATGATTAGAGCGCGAAATTCTACAACCAAATGCAGCAATCATGCGATATGCAATACAGCTAGTAATGTATTTAGGACTCATGTATGTAGAACTCATTTCTTTGACGCCTTCTCGTCTACTGAAATACTCCATAAAGTATCGAAGATGTTATCAGTTACTACTGCATGATATTTAGCATTTTCCAGACGCGACCCAGATACTCGGAACGATGACGAATACATGTATATACTTCAAAGTACATCATGATATGTTGACACTGAGCTCGCTGTGATAAATAAAGTCATTGCCCTTTCCTTTTACATCCACACAAAATGTTCCCCCAAAAAATATCTTAACACTAACTGGTTGAATCCGCATTACCTCATTCTTTGACACGAAATGGTTAAGAAACAATCAAGAGACATTTCAAGGTGCTTAGACTTTCGTGCGGAAGAAGTTAAAAACAGTTACCAGTGAGAAACAAACAGCAGAAAGCAAGACAAAGTAGAACTGACAGCAAGACAGCAGTTAATGTTGGCTTGCTTGGAATCTTGGCATCTACAATTCTTTCTTTTGCTTTGCAGTTAAAAATATGAACCCTTCTTGCCGGCCTCCTCGGGGCTACATTGTTAAGAGCACGTGAAGAAAGTGTCAAACACTATCTCAATATAGTAAATTTAATAATTAATTAGAAGATCTGCTCACATTGTCTGGTCTGGAACATTCTTGTCTTACAATTATATCACACTCAATGGTAGTCTTTACCAAGTCCAGGGAGAACTTCCTATCTTATATTACTTGAAAAATTTGTCGCGTTTTCATTAATACTGATATTTCTGTCATTTACAAAGCCCTGTTGTTGGAGATCATTTGCTACACACTCGGTGAAAATTAAAGGGACACAATCAGCTTGGGTCCGAACCCGAAATCAAAGGTACGCGTCAGATACCTCTAGAAATCCGCTTTAGTCTCGTCAAGGGTCTCATTCGATCTTCGAAAACTGTTCCTGAGAATTCTTTCACTCATCCTATAATATTATTTTATTCTATTTGTTAAAGACAGTATGAATCACGCACCTCGTGATATGCAAATCAGCTAAGATTAGAAATGGGTTCTAATGCGTACGTGCATCAGCTGACTGAGTCCTTTAACTATTAAACGCTTAAGGGCAAACAGACTAACGTCATGCTGAGCTCATCAGAACACTTGCAAAAAAAGCTTGAGAGATAAAACTTATGGTTATAACTTACAGTTATTTTGAGCAATATCCAAAACGCATAATATTGAAACATTAACACTTTTGGTCTATTCCAAGACTCTCTGTTACAAGGTAATATTGCTATCGATGGAATGAAGGATGCCTGCTGAAGTATTTGTTAGTTACACCGTAGTCGGACGTTCCGTTTTTTTTTTTGTTTTTTTTTTCATTTCTCCGTATTTATATAGTGGGGAAAACATCAAAAGAGGGTATAAGAATTGGATGATATTAAACTCAGTATAATTCTCCGAGATATAAGGATTTTTTTAATTACCACAACAGCGCACCCAATGAAAAACTCGGAGCCGTTTGTAAACGTTTCCAACCGTTTTTAGTGAAGCTATACATCTATTAGTGTTTTTAAAAGTATCAGACTTTGAAATGTGTTTCTAAGTAAAAACCTTTGGTTTGAAATAAATGGACTGCGAACAGGTGCTTTAGTTTTCTTTTCCCCTCGTGTCGCGCTTCGCGCTCGTGTCGCGCTCCGCGCGAAATATCGCGTTCGCCCCACTTGGCTCTAAAGGGGCCTGTCATGCAGGCTAATTTTTAGTTGAAATGTTATCTAATCAGTGAGATTTGTGTCCATTAAGGATGACCTATTCTTTATTAGGGTTATGATCAAACGATTAGATCATCGATGATACCATTTTTCTCCATTGACTGCGATTTGCTTATGACAAGGCTAGCGCAACCATCTTGGCCGAATAATTGTTACGTGTTTCAGTTGTTTGCTGCAACTGAAACGGACTAATGTTAAGCGAATAGCATGACATGACGTGCAATGTTGCGCCTACTTTAACAAGCACCCCCTCAGAACGTTTATTAGCAAACCATCTACTCTAAAAACCCTATGGTAATTATTAGGCGCCACATTGTCTAATAATCACCATGCACTTAAGAAGAAGAAGTAAACGTCTATGAATAATCAATGAAATAACTTTTGACGCTTTTTCGAGAATAAGGAAACCCAAACCAACAGAAATCCGCGTGAAATGTGGTGTTAGTTTTAGATACAGTGTAAACCAATCGATGACTACAAATTCAACTGTTAAGTTGATGATTAACTTCTTAACTACGTGGTCAATTTTTCAACTAAAATTAGAAGAAATCGACCTATAACTATTCCTAAGCCAAATTTACACCCGCCTTTAGAGATGACTAAAATTTATCTCTTGCTACAAAATGCCAAAACGACAATCATCCTATATTCCCTTACGCAATGCCCTAGTTGTCATTAAAGGTGCGATATAGAAATCTTTGCTTGATGCATTAATCGCAAAGTATATGCCAATACTGCAAGGGAGAGACTTTCAGCCAAAACGTGACGTTATTACTGAAGACAACAAGTCTTGAGTTTAGTCAGCAAGCGAAGCGGCCCTTTCGAGGCTAGCTACCTCAGTTGCAGGTTTTTCAGGTAAGCAAACAGTGTTAGAAATTTTTTGCTATTTCAGTGAGGGTAATAGAGCAAGAGTGACATAAAAAACAAACAAAAGATTGTTTAAAATACTGTTCACATCAATTTTCACTTAACTTATTTGATCATCATGATCACAACAAAAACAAACGATTAAGCCACTCACTCAGTTTGCAACTCAGTTCGTCTTCTCGGTATGTTCATCGTCATTTCTATTTTCGGATTCTATTTGGCACGATAAAATGGCTGTGAACATTTAAAGAAAACTTGAAGAGTTATACAGCAAGATTACTTCGGAAACGTTTTTGCGCGTATCGAAATAAATGGGACACTGCAACTTAGCTCCTAAAGGTAGCGTATTAGAGCAAGATACAAATTATTGGACGTGCCCTTCGCTTCGAACATCCTTGACCATAAAAAAACGATGTACAAATTTCAAAGTTTATTTCATCACACTGCTGTCAATTCATGCACATTTGTTTCCTTTAGACAGTCGCGCAGAGGCTCCTTTCACCTCTCAAGTGGCCAAAACCCAATATCAACTCTTGTTAAGTGTTTATTAAACTGTTTATTTGGCGTCTTTACACCGTTAAGTTTCGTCCTATATTGTTCGTTGCGTAAAACCACAAGTACCCACTTTTACAAACCGCAAACAAGTGGTTTTTCACTGAAATATATCACAATACATGATCTTTTCGCAGAGTGAAAAGCTGTTTCAGCAACATGTGTTACGTAGAAAGGAGACAGGTAAAAGATGAAAAACTAAATGCAAAAACAGGCTAGCGGGTGTTGTATTATTCGTTCGCGCAGATAATTAATATCGCTAAAAGCTGTGGACACGCGCGAGCACAGTATTTCTGGCAATTTGTACAATATATCTTGATGACCAACTCAATGATTCACAATGTAGAGAATTATAATTCCTCAATCAGGAATTCTCAACTACAGAAAGGGCGAGCAATATATAAATATATAAAACGTGATGGTAATGTAGTTCTAATAGCTGACTGGACACTGGGGGTAAGGATGAGAAATCATATTCACTGTTTCCGCAGACTAATTAATTCGTTCTCGTAGTTGTTATAATTTTCCATTCGCAATCGTTTAAAGGTTTAGGCATTTCCTCCGTGTTCTACAGTCGTTTTAATGAGACCATTACCACAAGGTTTATTTAAAAATACAATAACAATTAAATACAATTTATATTCATTGACACAATACAATGTCCCTCATTGATAACGGATAAGAAAAACAGCCTAATACAGCTATGGTTATAAAAGGAAAAGCATTTTAGTTTGAGAAAAATTCAAGTTAGGAAGAATTTCAATAGCCAGTGCATCTTTATGTTCTTAACTGAAGTAGCATAACCCTTTAGTTATTTGGTATACTTCACGACAGAGACAAAATTACCACTGTATACATGCGCAACGCGTAATCTAAAGAGAATCATCTGGCAATTATAAATATTATTTAATATCTATATATACACAATGTTTAAAATGTTTATAAGCAATACCATTCCATGTTTCTAAAGCAATACAAAGTTTAAAAAAGTAGCAACTCTGGCGTCATACCCTTGGCTAGTAAATGACCCCCCCAATAGACCCTTCCACGTTTTTTTCAACTTTTGACATGGACAAGTCAGGGAAAAACTCTCGATACCACTGGAAAGACCCCCTTTGAGTAAGTAAAATTGCCAAGTTTGAGAGTGATACGTCTTATTAGTGAGCGAAGATATAGCTCAGCAAAGTTGCGAATATGTACAGACGTTTGTATGTTGGGGGGGGGGGGGGGTGGGGGGTGAGTTGCCCACCACCTGATGAAAAAGTTTGTAAAATTTTGCGACTTTGAGGAGCTATGTCTTTATTTAAGTTTTCAAACTTGGCAATTTTATTAATTTAAAGGTGCTCTTTCCAGCCCTGTTGACAGAGATTCTGTCGCACACATTATTCGCGGGAATCCCGAGAACACGTGACAATCCCGAGAACATGTAAGAACTGAGTTGATGCAAAAAACAATCGCCATGTTCTAATGTTGAGTTTGTATTCAAAGAAGTTACATGTAAAGTGTTGAGTTGTATGAATAAGGCTCTGAGTGGTCGCTTACGAGAGCAAAGGAAAAGTCTATTTGGGTGATTCTAATAGTAGTCGCGGTCGCTTGGGAGGGCTTTTTATAACAATGTTTAAGTCTTAGTTCAAACGGGGTTCTAAAAAGGAGGTGGTAACTAGAGCTGGTCGCTTACGAGAGTGGCTTTGACTGTAGTTGGAATCACCCTCTCCCTAGTTTTCTCTCGGCTTTCACTATTTTTGCGGGCTCATGAATACGGTCCATAAGACTGATTCAACTTCATAAAAATTCCCCTACATTTGATAAATTGAACGGAATGGGATAATGGCGAAGAAGTTTGAAACAGCGCGAACTCACTTTTTAAGGCGGCGCTGTAATGAGAGATTTTTTTTCTCCGTCATAGCCTTCCGTCTAAGCGTAAATGACATTTTAACGAAAACGCCGGTATTTGAAAACCACGATTTCACAAATCACATACTTCTAGTCTTGCGCATGCTCTGCAAAGGACCAGCGAAAACAATTTATTAGTTACGTCTTTTTTAGCCGGATGGTGGTGCACTTTGTAAAACTGAAAAAATCGCCCTTAGTCGGCGAACACTCATGTCTTGTCTGTCTTCACAGCAGTTAGTACTCAACAAACTTCGTAAAAAAGAGACCACCTACAGCTTACCGTTAGGTTGTACCAAGTTTTTTTGTCATCGTTTCTTTGTATCCTCTTTCATTCATTTCGGCCATTATCAGACTAGACTTGCTACGAGTCGACCTCTCATAAATTCTTAGCGAGCTAAGCGAACTTCAACGAGGTAACCAACCAGGAAAATAATTTAAAGGACTTTTTAGAAACTCTATAATCAGAGTTTTAACTCCAGTAATCTTCTATGCTGTCCATCCGAATAAATACATGAATAGATTAAATCCTCGACTTTTACCGCTTAAGACAAAACTTCGAGATTCTTCAACGCTAACGAAAAAAAAATGATGGATTTCATTTTTCCCCCTAACATGACAATTGTGCCATTCCTATCACTGATAAAGATAAAATAACATTTTAAAACTCTAATTAACCTGGGTTGTGGTAGTAATCTTACATAGAGGATTGTTGAGATTACTCTTTTGAAAGAATGCCACGAAACTTCACGAAATAATAATTAAAACAATCTATTGCTACTCGGAATTTGTTCTATGCCTCAGTCGTTCCGCTTCATTAATCCCACATGAAAGGGCTCAGAAAATGTTCTCAAACGTACACCCCACTTAGCAACTTGCTCGGCTTGACTCCCGTGAAAGACAATGGTAAATTATTGGCGAAGTGGTCACTGTTAAATAGCACGCTGCTTGCCAAGAGCTTGAGTTTTTTTCTTGGTCAAGAAAGCATATGTTTTCCAGATGGCTCAAGACTGACCGCGCACCATCGAAGCAAACTGCTGAGTCCTCTTGAACAAGAAATACCTCAAAAAGGTTGTTCTCGCTTACAAACCCTCAAAATTTAACGACGACATAACTTTGTTTAAAGTTGCCAATTTTACTTCTAGAGTTATCGAGTTTTGTTTTCTGGATGCCGGACAGTTGGCACACTAATAAAGAACAATTAATTTATGGCTCTAAAGGTTCCACTGTTTTTCGATGCTTGTTTGTGTTTAGTTTTTCGTTGTTTCACGTGAGAATTCACAACGTGCAATCAGCCTCGAAGAAAATAAAATTTAAGGCTGGCATTGTTTGCCTTAGACGGTCAAGCAATAGGAAGTAATTCAGATAATGTTTTTAAAATCCCCCAATATTTCCTCGAGTATAATGACACCTGATTACAAAGCAAATACAATTTGTAGAGAATTGCGCGCGGTAAGTGTGAGTCGAAAGCTAAAGTGATGCTAATTTCCTTGGCTTTTGGCTTTCTACTGTCTAATGAATGGCCGCAGAGTAAGCAAGCTTTGACAGCAACACTAAATTTACGCTAAGTCACATCAAAATTCAATTTGAAAGACTTTTCAAGCATCAACAGGCATGAAAAATAAATGCAAAATTGAGAATAAATTGATTAATCGATAAGTAAGGCGTTGTTTGAGGGTGTTGAGATTTCTTTTATTCAAGTGCGTTTGAGCCAGGAAAACAGATTTCGCATTAATTGATTTTGAATAACTGTAACCTTTTATTGTAAATAATACAGTGACCATCATCATGAATCGTTAAATGTTTTATTCCAAGTTCCCACTGTTAGAACAGAGAGAGCAAATCAAATCTATTCTAACAAAAGAAGGCGCAAATTTTAGGGAAGTCAAATTTTTGGACTGTCTGAAACCTTAGTCGTATTTAAGGTGCACCAAATTTTATATTATGAAATATTTCAAATAAGCAAAAACTAACCAAAACATTTTTTAGCACTGCAAGGTAAGGTTTACCCACACGCCACAGTCCGGACAAGAGAGCGCTCATGGATTTCAATTTGGCGGTGAAAGAATAAAACATTTTTGGCACATTCACGACCAAAAAAACTCGTGTAATGAATTACGTGTTGCAACAATTTTTAATTTGCGATAATCTTAACTGTGAAGAATAGAGCTCAAAATAAACAGATTTACACTTATTTGTCAAATGTTACCACTACAAGGGCCGGCTTGATTGTTTTCATAATGGCTTAATTTTATATTCCAAATTTCAAATTTGGTAATCCACTAAAGTATTAACGTTCTTAAAAGGTCGAGAGTGATGAGCATCAATCGTATTGTGGCAGAGCCTTTCTAGTATTTTACTTGCACGTTTCGTTTGTTTTTTTATACTAGAGATGTTTAACGCAATTTTAACGATTGCGTATACGATACCGTTGCGTCGGTACGCAGTAGGTTTACCGGCATTATCTTATGTTTCTTTGACGAATTAGCGGCCTTGTCCTTCGAATCCTTGGCTCATTTGAACTCTAATATGTTCTCACAGCTTTCAGTAGACCGTAATTGAAATCCTAGCGAGTTCATTGTACAATTTACAGGTTTATTCATTTGAACTGATTGCGGCGACTTCTCTCTGGAATTAGCATACAGGGGAAAATCCAAAGCTAATAAATAAGTTATTGTGCGCACTTGAACACTGCAAAACACAAAATAATGTTTGTTCACCATGAAATTATCTTTTATACAGGTTAAACACGAAAAATAGTTGTTATAAGTTATTTAATTAGCCTTTTCTTTGGCATATGTTTGGCATCTGTCCTTTTCCCAGGGCTTAACAAGGATCTGAACGCTCTGCAAACTTAAAAAACTTCCAAAAAAATAGGTTTATGTTAAGACGACGAAGTCGACGAGAATCTGAAAAAAACGAAATGGGCAGGGTGTAAGCCAAAACCCTTATCTGTGGTTTGATTTTTAACCAAATACCACCCCTTTTTCGCCCGTCATGTGTCGATATCATAATATCTTAATTTTAACTTCCGTAAAACAATGGCAATTAAAGGTGTTGTTTTGTTAGTAGTCGATAATAGTGTCGTCATAAATTGAGAAAAATTACTTTTGCGGTTTCGTAGTCATTTTTCCGCTACAACCTTTTTGCCTTAAAATTTCGCTCCACTTGATCGATTTTCCTAAAACGGTGACATCATCAGAGGAAAATATAAACAGAGGAATGACAATGAAATTTTACAAGCTTATATATTTTTCCTTCAAAGAAAAAAAAGGCTATGAACTTTGCAACCTATTAAATTTGCAGGTATTCTTGTGACCTAGGGGCGGGCACGGCTATTTGGGGCAACCAATGCGCAAAGTAAGAAACAAAATAACTTTTTCTAAGAGTATTTAATTGTAATTTAGACCCAACATCGGATGAACTTGCCTCCTAAAAGAAACCTTAGCTATGGCGTATATGGCGTATTTTACGCATTTTTGCCGGAAATTTCTCTTGACTGAAAAATGTTTACAAAATCATTTTTAATAACATCAACCGAAATAACGGAGGATGAATTTGCAAAGACAATGAATATATCAATTTTAACCCCAAATTTGAGGGAGAAATTTTGTTTAATAAGTGAAATTCAAGCCATAATACGCTTTCACCTTTCAAGTGGAGTTAACATAAAAGAAACTTGAAATTCGCCGTAGAAACAGACGTGCTATTGTCCATTACAATTTTTTGTACATTACGTATTCTCGTGCCAATTTTGTCGCCGTCTTGTTTCATATTCAGTTTATGCTCTGTCGCTGACTTCCGAAGTAGTGAAGAGGAACCCACAGAATAACTTTTCACCTTCTATTATGAGACCACAAATAAATCATCAAGGAAAATTAAATAATGTTCAAAAAGTTTTCTATAACTTTTGTCAGCGTACAGCAAAGTAACACCTGGAAACTTCTCAGGATGGAAGTTAGCTGTCGAACCAACGGAAGTGAGAGCTTGAAAGAGAGATACACAAACAGTGCCACTGACCTTAATGAAATCAACATAATTTATATCCAATTGACAGACTCAACTTGGCATCAGATGCTTAAACTTGAAGGGTTCAAAAACGAATTAGCTCGCGCGCATCGCTGGCCATAAATTATTTATTGCTCGTGAAACAATTGAGTGATTTATTGCCAAATCGGTTTATCCCTGTGACGCTCACTTTGCTAAAATAATAGGGCTACAGCTGTGACAATTTTCGCTTCCATTTTTTGTGTTCATTCGGTGTGTAATGGGTTTTAAGAGATCTTAACTTCTGCCTTGCAAAGAGAAAACGACCACAAGACCGGTGTAAAAAGTTCCATTGAGTATACGTTCTGCGCAAGTAAGTCATCAAACCTGGTAATTTTGTTTTTTTTTTTCCTGTGTTTTGCACATTTTTATTTTATTAGTTAAACTACTTTTTTTTTCTTAAGTAGAGTACAAAAATTTCGATTTTATCTCGCTCTATCTGATCGCGATAGTTTTTATTTACAAGGTGTCAAGAAACTTTTATCTTTTCCTAGCCTTTTCCTCCCTTTCAGTTTTCTAATTCTTAAAACGGTAGCGAAGTTAGACTTTTTATAACGCTCCAAAAGACTTGATGGACATGGATTTTTGTTGAAAAAGGGAATGTTTCCCAACGCGTTTCGTATAAAAACGAGAAAACCGCTATCATTCATTTTTCTCAGTGAACTGATAGTCACATTTTTTTTCTTGCATACAAAAATGTTCACAGAAAATAAAATTTATATGGCTCTGGTCATTAGAACGACCTTTTTTTCGATAGTTATTTTTTTCTTCTTTTTTGTAATAACCTTATCAAATACCAAAGAAACAGTGCTATGTCCAGTCCATTTTACTGTTTGTTCAGCTAAATCTTGTCTAATTCAGATGTTTTCTTCGCTGATGCGATTATTCGATCCTATTGCCCGCACCGAAGGATAGTCGAATGTTTTTAAATGCTTACTGCGTTGACCTGAAAACGACCCAAAATGTTTTCTCCGAGTAATTTTGCCAACGTCGTTTACTTTGACCATTTTGAAAGATTTTAATTTGCCATTTCTCTTTCAGTGGGCATCTGACTAATTGATCTATCTAGTCGCTTTCAGCCCGAATTCATGATTAAACATCGCAGCATTTATTCTAAACGGTTTAAGCAAAAAAGTGGCACTGTATCCGGTGCAGCAATAATAGAAATGTAATTTCTCAGGTCAGCTTTACGTCTTCGATGCAGGAAAAGAAAAGCAAAAGTCAGGAATCAATCATCGAACATAATACACATTCAAATGGCTCACCCAATACTTATACCACGGGCAACCTTTTTCGCTGTTCAGCGCGCAAAAAAAACATCTATGTCTATAAAGATCAGACGCAATTTAATAAGTTGAATGATGGTTACTTTTACTTATTTGATCCTATTGACTTCATAGCAAACTTAGAGCTGACGATGGCATATCAATATTCGCATTTACCTCACGGGCTACCACAATATCTACCACCGGGCTGCAAGTTTCTGAGCTGCCACGACGCGCAAAATGTACTGCAAAGTTGCTCGACTTGGAGACTTCCAAATGGGACTTTGGTCACCCCACTGGGAGGTGAACTTTACCAGGTTGTCGAGGTTCCTACGAACTGCGACGAACGATGTTCACTTCACCAGGTTTGTTACAGTCTTGATGTGCCTATTTGACGGTCACTAAGGGTGTGGTAGAGTATATAACCTCTTGGTTCATTCGGGTAGCAGTTTAGGGATGGCGTATCAGAAGCAAAACCGGAGCCATTTCTTTTCAGGTTGTTTTACTGTCGTTTTTATATCGCTCATCTGGAGTTTAATTCTAAACTAATCAAACTTAGTTAAACGAAAAATGAAATCTAGCTAAAACTGTCCGCCTGACTGGTATAAAATGGGAACGTTTCAAAGTTTCATTTGAAGTAAATTGGTTTGCACAGTTTCTTCCGCAAACATGATGTAATTAAAATGCAATATGTTCAGTGTTATTTCATAACCACAAGGGCGTTTCTTCTCAGCATGACGTTAAAGCTGTTTTGATGATTCTTTTTGTTTTTCAACGGCTTGAGAAAGGTAATTTTTTCCGAAACGATGTGAACTTGATATTCAGTGATTCACCGTTAAAATATTTTGGATGGCACCGGCCTATTTTTTGTGGATAGCACATAACCCCATGGACAATAAAAACTGCCAAGGAAGTCGTATAGGAACAAAGATCTTTAAAATAGCCGAACACTTCTTCGTACAATTGGTCGGTTTGGCTTAATATGTGAAAATATTATCAAGGGTACTATAAAACACTTTGACAATTTTTGAGACAGAAAAGTGCTCCTTAAATCCAACAGAGTGGAGTGATACCGTGTACACGTACAAGGAGTTGAAATTACTTTTCCTCAGGTAAAGACGTCCTGTTGTTCCATGTCGAACACCTGTTTAACAGTTCCATGCTTAAAGAGGCAATTCTCAATACTCACCCACGTACACTTCTCTTTATTTTAAATGATGAGAATTTGGTTGAACATAGAGACAAGTATCCCCTATCGCTCAGATGGCTGTTTAGCCTCTTGTCACCTGCGCACTTTAGTTAACAATGTATTGACTTGATAATAAAAACATGGAACTGGAGAATAAAAATTGTTACCCACAACGGACAGTCAACGGCAAACAAAATTAAAGTTGTGCCCGACGGACATAAAATAACACCTAAATATTATTATGAATTACGTGGACCGTCTTAGAAACTTAGCCCTCTGGACAGAAATAATGAGGACTTAATGTCGGCAGCTAGTAATTAAAGCTCAACTTTCGTTAAGGCTGAGTGTAAACAGAATTGAAATGCTGATAGGCAAAGACAATGATTGTTTCCCTTTAGTGACAGGAAACACTATTTAAAGATTAGAATTTAAATATGTAGCTTGTAGACTATTTATGAAAATGTGCCGACGCCTCAAGTTTTGACTAACGTCGATTCGATGAAATTCAACTCCGACACCAATTATTTTTTTTAAACATTAACGCTGAGTAAAGGAAAGAACAACTTGAAAGAAGTATTCACTAATTCAAACATCCGACAGTTTCCGTTTCTATTAAAGAAGTTGTATTGCCAAAATATTACGTACATAGGACATAGAAATAATTAAATTTGTACAATATAATGTTGACCAATGCGATCAAATCCTTTCCCAGCTGCCCTTTTTCGCACACTTAGTAGCTTCTCCCGTTTATATTTATCTTATCGCGACACGGTAAAAACAAAACTTTTAAGCATTTGAATAGGTGTAGCGTAGGCTTGATTTTATTTTTCACAAAAGTGTAATTTCCCGTAAAATTTAAACCATTTCAGAGAAACAATCGATGAAGCACTGAAGTGTGAGAATGTTATTGTTCAGTTTTCTTGTAGCTATTAATTCGTTGCCTTCTCCAATTCAAACCGTGTTTCAAACTACTCCATAAATGATTTGTTGCATTTCACTGTAAAAAAAGATCTGAAACAACAATTTCTCACCCATATCAAAAACGCAGATAAAAGACTTTTTATCGTACCTGTTCAAAACACTTGAATTGGGCAAACTGGCAATTTTGTTGCCAATGGAAAATTATTGAATTTTGTCAAAAAATCTGTTGCCCCACAAAATCTACCATTCTTGTTTTATTCTTGTAGATGTGTACTTATTCTGATTAAAACAGGAAAAATATTGGAATTGCAAAAAAAGAGAACTTGTTAGCCATTTCTATTCTTTTCACCAAACAATGCCAGAACAATTGTTTCAATAACTATGACATTACAGAAATTTGATACAATCTTCCATTGTAAGTATTTTCGATATTGAAAATGACAAACAATTGTGAGCAGTTTATATTGCATTTCCGTTTATTCCAACGAACCAGGCCAAATTGCAATTTGAAAGACAAGCTTTTTGAGGTCGAAAAAAGTGTTGATGCAAAATTTCAGCCATTAGTTGCGGATTCTAGTCGTGGTTACTTCCTTGTCCACCGAAGATGAGTTTTCCGGGGTACCTTGTACCAGTTTTGAGTCATAAAAAGACAATAAAACACAATGGAAAGCAAACAATTTCTAAAAGCTCTTAAAAAAGACAGATTTTATAACACAAAGATGAAATAATTTATTGCACACCCATCAGTGAAAATTCAGTAATTTTGATACCGACTACATGTATCCATCCATTACATTCTGTATGTATTATTTGTGATCGGGACAATGATTCATAGAAAACACAAGATAACACAAGACCAATGATCACTACTCGTTTTCTTTGATTATAGTCACGACGTTCAGCCCCATCTTCAGTTACTTTGATCACCGAGAAGTCGGCTTTGCTGAGAAATGAATGGCTTCGATTTCGGCATTGCTCATCAGATCATGAGGACCCTTCCTGCTTTGCCGAGGGAGTGTCAAGATTACCATCATTCTACAGAGGTAAGGCTTACAGTCTACCTCCTCATTAATTTACCTGCCTGTTTTTAAGTATGGGCAACATATGATGTTTTGCGAAATACAGAATGAGCCACTTTTCAGGACAACCATCAGCATCGATCAGTTTCTTCCTACACGCAAAGCGCTGAAAAAATTAACTGTGCAAATTAACAGGGTTGCAATTGGTCTTTCTGGACAAAAAAACTGCATATTTTTGTACATTTGAGTGCTGGGTATACGTAGGTGTTCGATCTTCCAGAGTTACATATCATCTATTTATTATCCGTAAGGATTTGACCAGACAGAATCCAAGCAAAGAGATGGCTCTTATGTCGCCCGCTGACAGGCGATCATTTCAACGGCACTATTTCAGCTCTATGACCTGTTCGTTTAGAATCACTCTTTAACAGAGAAATTAGATGCTACTCTTTAAATTATTTGGTCTCTGTACCGTGTATAGTGTTCTCTCACAATGTGTTTAACAAAGAAATAAAAAATTTTGCTCTAACCAATTTTTTTTGGTAAGATAACAAGAGAAGGAGACAAATATGTGGAGAAATGCTTCAGTTACTGGCTTCTTCTTTTTCGCTCATTCTACTTGTTCCCTTGTTCCATACAATTTTTCAGCATGCGCCACAAATCGGCTTCAATTAGAACCTAAGTAAATTTTAAATGTTCATAACAGTACTTTCATTACGCAATGGAAGATTTATGTAACGATGTACGCAATCAATATTTCTAAACCATTTTTGCTTTCGCAACTCCGACAAGTTCTCGTAGTCCTTCTTTTGAACATGCGGGCTAATCATTTTTATACTTCGGCGACGGTCACATCTTTCAGCACTAATCGAGATTTGACGTACAAGGTCTTGCTATGCAGTCTTGTTGAGAAAAGCCGTCATTCCAGTCAAGAAATTGTGGCAGCGCTGAGCCAGGCTAAGAATGGGTCCGTGTTACAGTTCAGCCGAGCTAAGCACAAGAGTGGTTTCTCGAGAGCAGTAATAGATAAATACTGGCATGGCTGATGGTTCTTACACAAACTACTTGACATGTACACAACGTCCCTCTACCCTGGAATCGAGATGAATTATGGCCTGTACGTAAAAATCCATTGCCGATTTAAGCGATATGAACGATTATTCAGTTTGTTCTAGGGAGGTAGCCAAAGAAAGAGTGAAATCGTAAGAATTTTTTGAAGTGCAAGCCATGTCAGTGAACTAAACGAGGTGAACAAAAAGTGTGAAGTAAAGAAAGAAATAGGTTTTACTGTAAAGATGTTTAGTCATTATCCTCTAAATTTTAACTATGAATACTTAATCTGTAATTTCGATGATTCAGAGACAAAAATTAGGGAGAAAAGAAAGCACACTATCAAAATAAATCGTAAAACTTTTGACTGAAGTATTCCACTTTAAGGATGGCAAATAAATATTCTCACTCAACTTGCTTCCTTTAATAGTGCAAATTAGGTTAGAAAGTATGACCTTTAATTTCACACGATGTAAGAAAAAAAAAAAAGAATGAAAGATTGGATAATTTACAGATATCCCCGCAAGAGACCTTGTGTTCAGTTCCAAGAAGAATTTTACTTTAGGGACTAGGTAAGAAAGTGGTGTTATTACTTCCACGCATTGATACTGACAAAAAAATCCGTCTCTTTATTTTTAATCCAAGAGCAACTCTCGGCTGGACACACTTCCCTTTGTTTAAAAGCCTAAAAACACAGGTGGCGTGAAGAAAAAAAGAAAACCGTATTATTGATAAAGATTCACACGTGTAATAACTTGATAAAATTCTACAAATAAAAGAAATTCCTCGTGAATATTCTTTGAAATGTGTGCACATGATTTGAAATTAGGATTTTTGGTTTCGAGTATACGTGTATTCAATTCAGTTAAGCTAGCGTGCTCTGAAAACACCAATATTATTTTCTTTCCCAGAAGACAGCACAATTAATTTAATTTCATGGCAAAAAGTGATGTCTTCGAAATTGGATTCTAAAAGTAATTTCCATCAGGAAATTACCACGGCAAATATTAGTTCCCCCTACAAATCACTAACAATAATCAAATCATTAAAGTTGCATTAACTTTGATACAATGCGTTTATTTAAAAACCTTGCTATTCTAATTGTGTTTTGGATTTATTTATCTGGGTCCCACTGCGACATATTGATTGAGTTTAATTGCATAATATATTTTGGTGTTATATTAAAAATATCTTTACTCATTTTCCAGATGGCCTCCGCTGCAACTGTCAACTCTGCGTCACCACCTTGTATCCCGATCGCCTTTACGAGCACCACCTGTCGCAGATGAAACCGCACGATATGATGTGCAGGCTCAGGGAAGAAAGATTATCTCCTTTGCTTCATAAGCAAAAAACCGAGGCAGTGGAAAGTCCAGGAGCTTTTTCTTTTGCTCTTTCACATCAATCTTCGTCTTCGTCGCTGAATTCACCGCAAGAGGAACAAAGACGACAAAAGCAAAAGCGATTTCAATGCATGCACTGCGAGAAATCCTTCGGGAAATCCTCGCATCTTCGGGATCACATCCGAACTCACACCGGCGATCGGCCCTTTCGCTGTCAGTTTTGCAACAAGGCGTTCACACAATACTCGAACTTGAGAACGCACACGCGCATTCATACAGGTGAAAAACCATTTAAGTGTCACCACTGCAACAAAAGCTTCACTCAGGCTGTCACGCTTCGCAGTCACACAAGAACCCACACCGGAGACCGACCATACCATTGTAAGCGATGCAGTAAATCGTTTGCCTGTTTTTCCGGTTTGAAAGGACATCACAGAGTCCACTCAGAATTGGAACAGGAGGAACTAGAAATCTGATAACAAGTTTGCAATTAGTTGAACTACAAGAAACACTTTTCCTAAACCATAAAATTTAAACAATGTAGATAAATTATTGCTTACAGCTTAGTCATCAATTTAAGAAGCCGACGTTGCGGAATCGGGTTCCAGAGCGTAAGGTAAAGGAGTGTACATAATTAATCATTTGCACCATGAATACTTTTGCAAGTTCTTATAAATATAGAAACTCTTACTTTGTCGTTGGTGGTCTTCAGAAATAAAAGTTTCTCAAAGAAAAGTAAACTCAAAGGAGAGTGTATTTTATTACTAGTTTTCTGTGGGTAAAGTAAGACCAATGATCAAATAAATGAGACCCCCGGTTAAGAACATGGATGCAAGTTAATCAGATCTTATTTAGACAGATTTTGTTTAAAAAGATAAATCTTCTTGAACTCAGGATGAGCACCCACCCCCCCCCCCCCCCCATGTAATTTCAGTAATATTTAACGAATGGTAAACGGCTCAGCAAAAGCACAACAGGGGCTCCCAACGACAGTTTTCTGTAAAAAATATATGTTCGGAGAAGCAAATATTGCCCAAAAGTTTCTATCCCATGAGGAAGGCTTTCTAGAGTGACCGTTCTATTCATGTTCAATTTTCGAAGCTCATCTAATAAAGTCCTTACGATTGTCTGAAGTTCAATTTTTCGCATTTCATTTCCCAGATTAAAGCTATTTTTCGCACAAAAAGGAAACCTAAAATTTTCGGATTCGAAATTGCGATGGAAAGAGGAATTTAAAAAATTCCCACTTTTGTACAACTTTAGATTGCATCTAAAATTTTAGGGAAATAATACTGAAGCCCTGGTAATTTCGAAAAGACTCAAAAACTTTGCCCTAGTTAGGATGACCAAACAGATATCAATTTTATAGCGCCCATTAGAATGTATTTCTAAAGATCTAAAAGTACTGTGGATAGCCTAAAAAGTGTTTTCAATGATTGACCAATCATAGCGTACACTTCACTTTTGTTACAGTTATAAATAAAATTATAAGAAAAATTGAATGTTCTGACATTTTCATTATAAATTTTGGGAATGTAATAAGGTTTGGTGGTTTTGCTCAATACTATAAACTTCTCCTTATAGGCCTCACCACTTGTAAGGCCCCCCAGTCATGAGTCCATCTACCGTAGCTATAAACAAAAAATTACCGCTGATTATGAGCCCACCCCCCCCACCCCCCTGGGTAATTAGCCCTCCTCCAAGTGTATTAAAATAAATTTGATTTATTAGGGCATTTTGAAGTTTAATTAAAAACCAGCAAATGCAAAACATATTTTCATTAGCACTGTTAGGGGTGACGAATGGTCTTTGCGAGCATTTGCGAGCATGCCGAGCACTGCGATTTTTTTGCGAGCACGAGCAGAAATAAAAAATTTGCTCTGCGAGCTTGCGAGCAACGCAAAAATTTGGGGAGCACGAGCAAGTGAGCACTCGTTTAAATTTTGCGAGCAAATCGAGCAAAGGTAAAATTTTGCAAGCAGTTAAAAATTTTAATGGACCATTCATCACCCCTACTGTTATGGCTTGTATCGACACGCTTTTTTGGACTCTGGCTATAGGCCCCCTCAGATATGAAGATGTATAAACCTCGGGCTTATAAACGAAAGTTAACAGTATTTTTAAAAGATGTAAAGGAAATGACCTTTTTCTTCTCCGTTTCACTTGTAATGGGCTAGCCTGTGCAAGAAACTCAGTTAGGAGAGGTGAAAAAAGTTGTTGAAAAAGCTGGATTCTGAAAAAGGTCTTAAATCAAATTACTCACCAGCAACTAAATGATGAAAGATTAGCTTAAATCTCTATTCCCATATATAGATTACCCATGTATTTTCCTGCAGACTCAGGCTGTTAATCCTAGCTACAGTAAGTTCCCAGTTCATGTTTAAAAGATGTAAGGGAATGACCTTTTTCTTCTCCATTTCACTTGTAATGGGCTAGCCTGTGCAAGAAACTCAGTTAGGAGAGGTGAAAAAAAGTTGTTGAAAAAGCTGGATTCTGAAAAAGGTCATAAACCAAATTACTCACCAGCAAGTATGCAATGAAAGGTTAAGCTTAAATCTCTATTTCCATAATTATAAACTGATTACCCATGGTTTTTCCTGCAGACTCCTAGCTGCAGTAAGTTCCCACAATTTAACCAGAAGTCAAAAAGTGTTTTCTATCCTTGTAATCAAATATCATACATTTCAACTGTGGTCCAGTTCTGGGCAGGGGTAGAGGAGTTCTTTTAGAGTAAGGGCTATTTTAAAAAATAGATTCCTACAAATTGACATTACAAGTCTGCCAGCAGGCTGCCAGTCAGTTTTTTTTTTCTGGCGTGTTTCTCTACATTGGTCCGACAAGTTTTTTTCCCTCACATTGTGACACAGAGCTGTCACAACAACCCACTAGGGGATAGAAGGGAAAATAAAACTTGAACAAGGCAGGTGTTGGCTTCAAGTCACATGACATAATGCGTCACCAGCTCCTTCTACAGTTCCTACCCCTACTCACTGTGAGCTCCGAGTGAGGGAGTCTGAGTGGATGTGGGAATTCGCTTCCCATGAATTCCCGGATCACATCCCCTTGATATGATAAGTTCTATCGTAAATTAGCAAACCGTCAAATAAAACTTGCATAACTCTAGGCTGGTAAGCCGGCGATACACTAATTCAATCGATTTAAATAATGAGGGTCACGCCATTTTTCAGGTCATAACTGAGCCGACAGTCAACTGAGCTGCAGAAGCTTCAATTTCTTATTTATAATATCGATGGTTCGTACGCGTGTAGAGATCAATACATCAGCTGCCGGCTATCATTCGTTCCGTGCTCTGATTCTCCGGTAAATGACTTACGTTCACCTGAATAATTCTGAGCCAAATCGATCGTCGAAACAGTAAAACGGGACTATCTGCAAATCTGTGCCCAGCGGCTCGATGCTGGTTAATTGTGCAATGCACATGCATCAGGCGATCATTTACATTCTCCTCTCGAATCAGACGAACCATAAAATTAAAAAACTGTTAACTTACCTTGAAACAATAACTTTTCCGCAAATAAAGGACTAAGTGCATATGAAACAGTCGTTCTTGAAACGAATAATCTGCAACAAATACCAGGGCGCCATTGTATGATTTGAAACACAATAGCGGGTTGTTCCCAGTCCTCTCTCATCAGCCTTGGGAAAATGAGGAACACGGAAAATCCCCTGCCTGGAAGAGAGGGTTTTATCACAAGCCCCCAGTGGATCGTCGTAATAAATCTCTTTATGAAAAGCACAAGAAGAAATGATTCTTACGGTATTAAGAGGCTGGTTGGACTGTGTGGATAGGTCTCCCAGCTTATTTCGTACTGTATTTCTTCATCCGCGGGTTTATGTCTGGAGACCATGCATGGAGCGAGCAACTTTCATGTATAGTATACTAGTACTTATGTCAAGGCGTTTTTCACGGACGAATTTCGAATACAGTAAAATTCCGAAAATAAGCCCCTCCAAATATAAGCCCCCCAAACCGGTACCCTCCGTTAAATCGCTCCTCAAAATATAAGTCCCTAGGGGGCTTGTACTTGGAAAATCGCCCTCAAATACAAAGTAAAACAAAGCAAAAACGGTAAATGTACTTCCATTTATAAGGCTAGCCCAATCGATTTTGAAACGCAAATTTCCCTCCGTAGATAAGCCCCTCCGAATATAAGCCCCTCACAAAAGGCCTTTGAAAAATATAAGCCCCGGGGGCTTATTTTCGGAATTTTACGGTATCTTTAAACTCCCACAAATCAGTCAGCAAAATCTACAGACCTAAAAATGATAGTTTTTGCCTTTTAATGACGTTACGTTTTCTTTTTGATACCTTACACTTCGAACGCGTTCATAGCCCTACAATATGTCTAAATTAAAAATAAACCGGTCTGTAAAAACGCCTTGACATAGGCCTAGTAGTACGGGAACAACTAGGAAATGTCTGCACGCAAGCCGAACCGCTGGTCAGCAGTCTTCACGTGAATTGTGTTCAATGACGCCGCCGTATTAAAAAGTAGAAATCTCTTTCTCTATCGAGTTTCTTTCTTCTATTCTCAGGGAAAGTTCTTTTCCTTAGTGCGCCGTACCATTTGACTTAGTTTTCAAGTAGGCAAACATTTTCTCGATCTTTCAAGTTTGAAAGCTAAACAGACAGCTTTTGTTAAAAGCTCGGTTTCTGTTTTGCGTAGACTCACTGTTCATTTTTTTATGGCTAAATTCGTATTCAAAACTACCAACCGTCTATAAACAATGCAATATCGGCTGTACGTGCACGCGGCTTAAAAATATCTTTATCAACTCTTTATTCAATTTTCACCCCCCGGCTGTGTACAATGCTGAATTATTATTCAGTTCAGTTAGCAAATCAAAGTTGTCGGTGACGTTCTACGAGCTACATTCTTGCCTGTCTCCTGTCCCTTTTAACCTTCCGGAGACACGGCAACAATTTCTTTTCCTCTTTTCGTTGGGAGCCTGCTAAGAGCTGCACGTACTGAACAGGTGAGTCTTTACATAAAGCTTTCGTCATTTAGTTCAAGCGTATCCATTCTATCACAGAGCAGCGACACAACAACATCATTAGCTATAAACGATTCACAAAGGCCTCGTGTTTAATTTGAGAGCGAGAGTGTTAGCAACGGCCTCTAACACGAAACAGTTCTCTTCTAAACTGAGTATTTTGTAAGTTTATCTCTGACCATGCACTTCGATTCAGAAGACAGCTCTTTAACTTTGGCACAGCCAAGTTATGAGGCCGCAGACGTTCCAAGATCCTTTGTTTTGCCTGGTGTCTTCGACCCACTTTTGACAGTGGCCAAAGAAAAATTCACCAAAAAATTCAAATTTCTTTTTTTAAAGTTCTAAGAAATAAACAGCGCTATACAAAAGTCCTGCCACAGAGGTTTCATTTGAATGAGAAACCATCTGAAGATTTTGTCCATAGATTTTTAAGAGGGGCAAATCATCTCGCCAAGGAGTGAAATGGATAAAGGGAGGCCAGCACTAAACCTAATAAGTAACCCCAAAAGGTGTTTTTCTAGATATACGGAATACTGTTTAAACCTCTTAAGTAAACGAAATAAATTAACTCTCTCGACATGTTCATGCCGATGTCAGCCCTCTGCAATTCAAAGAGATTAGATCAAATATCTGATTAAACAAAGGATACAAAAGTTCACAGAGGGAAACTAGTTATTACTGCAATAAACAGTATTCCAAAAACTACAAAAATGTACATTTAATTCAACTTGAAATGAAATTGGCTAACATTGAAGATATTGATCGTGTTGGCGTTCGTGCTACTTAAAAATGTTGAGGTACTGAATGTAGCTATATACGATATAAAGAGAATTTGACGAAATATTGGGCGACCATTTAATTCGTCCAAAAGCTATGTTTGGAAAAGATCTCCACGATATTTAGGCAATGTCAACAATTAATTATTCGCGTCAATAAATTATAACAATGTTCCGCCAACGTTTTGCGTTTTGAACGCGCCATGTTGCTTCCTCTCCAATGCTCGCCAAATACATGAAGCTAATGCACTTAATGAAAAACCCAAATTACTGATAAAGCGACAACTTTTATTTCAAATCGTTTAGACTCGATAAATTCAAGTTTTGCGGACTTTTGAATCCTTGGGAAGGCAGTACCATTAATACACTAAAAAGCACGTGATCATGTGGATACATTCCGCTGTTGATGCCAGGATCTAGAAATACTGAGTACCTTAAAACGGGAATCAGTAGTTAAAACAATAATATTGTATGACCTAGATGCAGAGAATCCTACGTGGGCTTGACGGACTTTCATTGCGTTTGGACCACGGACTGAAATCCTACATAAAACTTTCAGGCTTAGCAAACCAAAATATACAGTCGAATGAGAACTGTGAAACGCCATCGGCGTTCGCACAGTGCTTAATTAAAACTTTGGATCGTGCTGCAAAAGACTTAGTATCATTCTTTCTAGAATGACTTACTGGAGCATTGAAGAAACAAGATCAATTATGTATGATGATGAAAGGAGTAGAGTAAAAACTTCATGTTATGACAGTATTCTTGGGAGAAAAATATTGCTACTTCCCTTTAAATTTGCTCGTCGATTTCTTGTAAAAGTAAGACTTGTATGAATTCTTTGTCTCCCGTTCAGTTTCTTTAAAGTTATGGTCGCCAGCTTCGGGGAAATTTTTGGGAGCGTACTGAGCGCTTTTTATGGCATGGCCACCCAGTTTTGAAAAGAAGAATAAAAATCTTAGGGCGCTTTCTATTTATCAGAACTGGCCGAAGCCGCACCATTACTGGACCAGTTATTTTGACAATAAAATCGGCTTTTTCCAAGGGTTTTTGCTGAAGAACCATCTCCTTCCTGCATACTATTTAGGATTTGACTGATGTAGCAGGATAGTTTTGATTAATAGTGAAATTCTCATTACTTCAGGAAGGGCCTGGGCGGTGATCAGTTCTAACAAATGGAAAGCGCCCTTAGAGTTTCCTTTTATCTCTGACAGAATTAGAACCTTTGTAAAGGACTTGAAATTTTTGTTATATTTAAAATTGATCACCAACATAGTTTACGTCACAAATATCTTCCTCCCCCATGTTTAGAAATAGTATTTGTAATCACTAACAGGTCCGCGAGTTTGAAACTTTTCCAAATCATTGTGTTGGTCTACTCCAAAACGTCCTTTGTCTTGTTCTGACCTGACTTAAGCCCGCTGTCAGCTGAAAAAGACATTACTTACGTCAAAGGCATGATCGTCTAAAAAGTTTTTTTTGTTCTGTTTGTGAAAAATAATAGTCACCGACGCAGCATGCAAGACAGGAAAGGTCTAGGCCATGTTTTGTCGTAAAATTGTTTTATTCAGTTTTTCGTTTACGTTCTTCTTGATAATTTGAATTCTTTTTGTAAAATATAACAGTCTCGCAGCATGCTCATCGGCAGCGGGTCCTGAGGTAATCTTTATAAACTAGTTGTTCCAATCGTATAGAATCAGTTATAGTTAAGTTTTTTACCCCGGCCGAGCTTCGCGGTTGTAAGCAGGAGACAGTCAATGTATTGTTCAAAGAGACAGAGTTGAAGAGAATTTCCCCCTTCTCAAAGACTAAAAGACCTTTGGCTCCCAAGACTGAACGCTTTACCCCATATATAAAAGCTCGCCTTGATGAGGCGGGTAATTCGGTATAAGGGTATTTGATGCACTTTCCACAACCTTGTAACGCGACATTCTCTGCTCTAAGATCTACAGTGCTCCAAGGTCATATATCAAGGTTTGTTCATGTTTTATTTTTGATATTTCAATTACCATTTGATTGTTCTCAAAATATTTCAGTTTCTTCCTTCCGTCAGTTTACCGTGAGGATCAGTTTACTGTTTTTCCACTTGTCATTGTATGACAAGGCCTGCTGGTTGCCACAAGATATACAGTCCGTACCATTATTTTTCTTGATATTTTTACCAATTCAATTTTGGGCTGTTGCATGCGCTTTTCAACCAGTTTTTACTCTATATTAAGAAATATATGGTAAAATAACTTATGTCCACTGACTGACGTCTCAGTTTTTTCGAGGCACTTGAATCTGCAGGATTGTTAAAATCATTTTCCGTGTGGTCCCCTGATAAAAATTAAATCGTAATTACCAAGAATTCGAAGAGGAAATAACAATTGAAAAATAATTGCTAAAAACCGCGTGAGATTTCTTTGAAGGTATCACATGACTGTCCATTACGAGAGACTAACCGGCCTTCAATTTACTTTCAGTAGAATACACTGTGCACTGAATCCCACTTATTGCAATAAAAAAATCGTGAAAGAAAAAGTCTTCCATAAAAGGGCAATGCTGCATAACAAGCTTTCTCGTGAATAGTTTCACCAGTTTTAGGAGTTTAGTTGCCGACTGAGTGGGAGTATGTCGAACTGGCACTGAACTGAGGCAAGAGTTTACAAGCAAGGGTCAGCAAGCACGCATGCAGAGCAGTATACAGAAGAGTATAGTAAGTAAGTTGTTCGGCTTTGTAAAAGGATTATTCCTGGATTATGCGCTAAGAATACAGTAAGAATATCATAGTTTTAAACTGATCTGACCTTATAAACTTGAGCGCTTTACCCAATTGAAATCATGATAAATTGAGCTTTCTTGGCATAAAATGCATTCGTCAAAATGGCTTTAGAAATCCACTTAAACCTTAATCTGTCTTTATCTTTTTATCCGCTTAATCGCATTATTGTAAAATATTTGTGGTTTTCTTTTGTGGTGCTAAGTTTATATATATGACTTTCTTTGAAACGTTTGCTGGGAGAACTGCGAGATACTGTTTTCGTACTATATAATATAATAAGAGACAAAAAGAGCTTAAGCATGACTTTTGCTTGAAAATGAAAATAATGACTAGGTTTTATCGCTGTTGTTGCTCTTGTCGTTTTTCATTGGCCGGTTAACATCGTGAGTTTGTGTGATAGAACTTATAATAATTTACTCCGTCATCGTTCTCGCTTGCGGATGGCAACTGCGCGACCAAATTTGGGGTTTCTTGTTAAATACTCATTCAGAGTATTCTTTGACTTCTTTGTTAACTGTAACTATGATCTTTGTATGATAAAGGTAGGGCACTATGGCGTATTTCCCTCGGGGTGAACGACCCATTACGGTCCATATGGTTTCATTTGATGAAGGAATTCCCAAAAGAATGCAATATATTTGGACCTCATACACGTTCATTCATTTTTTGTTATAATGTGTAGGTTTCTCAAGAGAGTCAAGGTGAAGATTGCCTACATTCTTTCTCAATCTGTTATTTACTAACACAGAGCCATAAGTTAAAGTCTCCGTGGCGCAAATAATTGCTCAATGTATGAACTCGCCCGAGGCGTGAAGGCACCTTTTGACTGACTGATACTGATATATACGGGATGGGACTTTACTTTTACTTTACTTTACTTTTCTTTCCGGGGAACGGAAGATCGATTATTATAGCATGGCTTGAAATAAGGTGGACAAAATCGGGAAAATTGTATTTGTTTGTTTAGTCGGATGATCATGGGTAAGTTCATGTTCACGAAGCAGTCCACTCATCTCCACCGAGAGAAACAAAGAGTCTCCCCCCGGGAGAATTTGATGTTGCGTATGTTATCTCTGAACTGATCAGTTTTGCTTTAACTACTGCAGGTGAGTGAGTGTGAGCAACCGAAGCGACTGTGGACTGAACCAACTGTCACACGTAAGTAAAGATTACACACATTGTTACATGACGTCAGTTTAGAACGTGAAGAAAGCGGCTATATATATAACTTTAAAAGGAAGCAAAGCCCCTTTTTCTCTCTTTAAAATACTCGTCGCTATCCGATAGCCAAGAACTGCACTTGCTTAGTCTAGGTTACACGGTTTCTCCTCTATACTTCTTGATCATATCAGCCATTCATGGCTCCCGGATTCATAAATTCGTAGCTAAGAGCTGAGCAACAGATTACTTTGCAGGTACCTTTAATTCCTGTGGCACCTCTCTGTTCACTGCTCAAAAAATGCTTGGTAGTCCAACAATTTTTGGGCTATCTCCTATTGCGTTCAAATGAATAAGCGTCTGAATAATACAGTACACCGTTTACATTCAGTGTATTGTGGAGGCTTTCAGGCTCTGCGTTTTTTTTCTCGTGAGCGTGACGTCGTTACGTGCATGGATTCCCTTAAGTATTTCCTTTCAAACAAGTTATGTTATTAAGCGGTACTATTAATTAAAAGTTTTAACGCTATACCAAATGCCGAATTTATCAGACCAGCTTAGTACTCTCACGGAAGGCTAGTGGGAGGGTTTTGTATGTGGAAAACGTAGTTTCCCAGAAGCTAACTGTCCCTTCCTGAACTGGGTGAATGATGGAAGTCGAAACGAACTGCCTGACATGATGCTCTAGAAGGATTAATCGTGGCAATATAGTCTAGTATATTCTTCACACGAGCACAGTGTTGGACTGACAGTCCAAGATTTGACTAGAGCTCGAATTAATTAATTAGGTTTACACTGTGCAAGGCCCGAACAAAGGTCTTTTTCTCCAGTTTGGAGCTACTTGAGACTTGAAACAGCATTCAAAAAGATCCCCCCCCCCCCCCCAAAAAAAAAAAGAAAAAAAAAATTTAAGTCAAGAAAGTTGTCGAATGATTAAATATAACTATCATACTTAGCTGGTGTAGTTTTCTTGTAAGTAATCAAATTTAACGAACCGAAACGCATCAGTGTATGCTTTCTGATGTACCCCGGTTAAACTTGCGTTCACTTTAGGACTAGAAGTCCGTCGTATACTAGTACCATCAATACTAACAGTTTGTGTAACAGCGCAAAAACTCATCTCTCGAGTAATCATTAAACGTAAGCCTTCTTTAGTATAGTTAGAGTTCAGTCTTACAAATTCACTAGCATGACGTGATGCTGTTTACAATATGATGTGGGAGTATTTTTCAAACATTTTCTTGGATTGATTTCGTGGACACAAAGTAGTGCGGTCACTAGTGCCTAACACATCTAATAATAGTTCAACAGGATAACAACGTTTATTGTTCACTTAAAAACTAAGATTTGGGTAGACATTGGCTACACTTTTTATCACTGCACTCAGTTTCAAGTTTTCCTTAGAGTATGGTCAGATTGCCCTTGAACAGATCGCTTGAATTTGAAATTGTTATCAGTAAGTGAATGGTTCTTTGTTCAGTTGTTTTTACGGCTATTAATCATTACAACTGGCATCCAACTTAGAAAGCAGTGAACCAATTTAACATCTTCAATGGATACTCTTGACCCATGTCTCCGTTTTCGCATGAAATAAAATGTATCCGCGGACATCCACACTCTCGCTATATAATTAGATAGTGAAGAAACAGTCTAACTGACGCCGTTAATCAGTCTTCACTTAATCGTTTCTTGTAACGTTCAACTGCTTCCGAAAAAAAACTTATTTTGGAAAGCTAACATTGCCTGTTTAAAACAGTCATTGTTTTTCAGCGCCGGGATATAGCGGCATGCCGGTTCTGTTCTAAACCATAAACAACCTACAATTAAATTAAAGTGATACCAACTTTCTTACACTAATTTTGGAACCACCGAAAAAGACTACCGTTTTTGCTTTTCCACTGCAGTAGCAGTGTTCTTTTTTGCTCCGATAAATTTAAATGGTGTACCGTATTCGTTATTTCTTAATTTTTACAGAATGATTTTTTTCCCGAAAGATATTGACTGAGAATAAGTGAGTTTTCCGTAAGTCGCCCACATGATTACTGGAAGCGCGTACAGCCGCGTGCTACGCAGGCTATATGCGTCAGTTTCAAAATCAGGCGGAATTCTTGATCGATTAGTTTAGTTTAAAAAGCTTAGATTTTCGAAACGCAGAGCCTTCTTTCAGGAACAGCTATCACTGATTTGTTTGAAACATGCCCATCGTTATAAATTAGATCAATACTGGGTACACTTGCGGAGTGGTTAAAGCTAGCAGTTTACGTCATTAGAGCACGTGTTCTAAGTTTCAGTTTTTATAGCATCTTCGTGTATTGCAAAAGATTTTAATTTGTCCGGGTCAGTTGTTAGAGAGCCGGTTTGTACACTGCACTCCAGGTGATCTGTGACGTCATTGCGGGGGCCTGGGGAAAGAAATTTTAATGCCGTATCCCATAAACCGACGCGCGCACCAATTCAATTCAATTCAATCTGTTCCCGTCAGCTTTGGTTTATGGGATACGGCATTAAAATTTCTTTCCCCAGGCCCCCGCAGTGACGTCACAGATCACCTGGCTGTTCGAAAAGAGTAAGGGATCCTCCTTCAGGTGTCCGCGTAATAGCTACCAGCTGTAACTGGCAGTGTCTTTAACGTCTGCTGACGTAATAAGGTCATACATGCATGCATTTTCGACACTTTCTAAATTTGGTAAAAAAAATCCCTGCAGTGACTGAATTTTTTGCTTGTTGTCCGCAAAGTAACCAAACAAATCAATGCCCTCAAAGCTGTACACCTCTAAGACGGTAGCGCACTTTTTCACGGCTCGAAGTTCCTCTTTTTTCTGACATTTAAATACGTAAATGCGGAGTTTCAAGGTATCGCGAAGTCGTCGCGCACGGCAAATTTATTACTAACACGTAATCATTCTAACTATTATTAATGAAAACTGATTATTTCAAAATGATCCACGCAATTACAGTCAAACCCCGTTAGTGTTGACACTGGGAGATGCGTGCAAAGTGTCCGCATCAATGGAACGTCGGCATTAAGAGGGTCAAATTTAGAGAAACATGTAAGGGGTTTCTTTCCTCAGGGACAAAGTAAACTGTCCGTAATAATGAGGTGTCTGTATTAAGCGGGGGTCTGTAAAGCTGGGTTTGACTGTACTCGAGAAATGGGCCTGCGAGCAGTCTCACTTGTGTCACTTGTGCGAATTCAGGGAAAATTATTTTGGGCGGACTCACTTTTCCGCGCTTGATGGTGGCTCCGCCACTACAATAATTTTCTCCGAATTCGCACAATTCAGCCTGCTCACATGCTATCGTGAAATAAATCTGAGAAATGGTGATGTTCAAGATAATTTAACATGGTCTTGAGATGCTTTGAGCGGGCTTTGCCTGTGATTATTAGACTGAAACATCGAGAAGTTTTTTATTGAGTTTGTGTTATTTTTGTGATTGGCATATAATTATCTTCTGTATTTGTTTAATAACATTGGCAGCGAAATGAATCATTCTAGCGTGAAAATTAGTAACTGGTCATATTCTTCTTTTTTTTTCTTTTCCGAGACGATATGACTTAACAAATATAAAATATAAAAATGCATATGGCTTTTACACTGAAAAACAAACAAACAAACAAACAAACAAACATTACAAAAATAAAAACAAAACAAATGTATATCAGGCACAGCAAAATAAGGAAACGAAACAACATGACTTTGATTTTCAACAACACAATTCTGACATCTCGTTTTCGGCTCAATCTGGTTATCTTCTCATTATGTCTCCTAGCGGTGAAGAGCGAGGAGAGACGGATGTTTTCGCAGTTTATTTTTTGTTTTGATCAAAAGCACTTGCTCGTGTAATTTTCTATATTCTGTTTAGATCATCCAATCATCAAACTGTAGGCAAAAAGAATTAAACTGAATTTGCTTTTTAAACTTTCCCAGTATCTGAATTCAAATTTCGCTCTCACCCCGCGTACAAAGTAGTAGGGACTCTTCGTGGTGATTAAATAACAGCTTCTCTTTCGTATGTTTCATACCGCTGACCAATCCCTACTTTGTGCTCGGCCAGCTCTGGGCAGCCCTAGCATAGCATAGAATACTTGAAGATCTTCGAAGTTTGGGACAAGGAGAGTTCGAAGCAAAAAATTAATATTGCACAACGTGAAAGTCTTACTGCTTGATTTATTTACATGATGAAACGTATGATTATGAGTTATATATGAAGCTTAAGAGAGCACTGATCAAATAATTTCTAAGCCGATAAAATGGAGGAAGAACAAGGTTTCGTTGTGTACGTTTGCCGATGAATAAAAGGCACATGGATTGTGGTGTCCTCAGATCGAACAAAATGCAGAGCGAAGAAATCATTTTTTATAGAAAGTGAAGATGATGCTGGGATGTATTTGTGTATTCATTGGTCATACAATCTATGCCAGGAGAGTTTTGAGTTCTTTGAAGATTTTTGTGTATCTACATCACCTGTAAGTATTTTGTTTTTCCCTCATTAACGCATGCTTATTAGACTCTGTTATAAATATTAGGGGCTGTTAACATGGAGGAAGGAAGATCCTAGTGCCAGGAATATCTTGGAAGGCGGATCATCCTAGCATCATATGCTTTCTTTATAATTCAGTTTACATGCAAAAAGTTGTACTTGTCCCTAGTGCAAGGATCTTCCTAGCTGAGAGCTAGGAGTTCTTTGCACCATGTAAACTGCTTTCACTAGGAAGATCCTATAGTACAAGGGACAACCCACCCAAAAATGGCGACTGGTCATTCAGGGGGTAATCTTTAATCTTGATTCCTTCTCTACTGTTAACCACATGGACTGGCAAAATTTCTGCATGTAAATCCAACAAAAAGTTGTTTCACCTTCTAGGACCTTCAAAGGGCTAGAATCTTCCTCCCATCATGCAAACAACCTCTTAATCAGGCATTTATTTTAACAAAACAGCTGTTATTTTATTTATTTTTCAATGGTGAAAAAGGCTTTCATGGTGGCGAAAGAGGATATTTTTGTTCCCTGAGCATCTTTGAAAAGAGTCTGCTTGCTTTTTGTTAACTGACATTTTGCAGCCAGGTATGCTGATTTTTGCAGTATTCATGCAATAGATACTAATTTAAAGTAGCTAAAATGGCTGGAATTTCCGGATGATAAAGAGTTGATTATGCTATACTGATGGTGATAAAAAAACTGCACAGATTTAAACTCATCAACCAGTGTATCTAACATCGGAGAGGCAAGGTTATTGGGAAAGTCAGCTACAGCTTGGGTGATTAGAACAGCATTGTTCGTAATGTCAAGCAGTTACAGTGTATTTCAAAATTTTGTTACAGAAACGCTCGATTTTGATTAAAAGGTCTCAGTGTAACTGTTTCAAAATACACGAAAAAACCACAACAACAAAAAAAAAGACGACAACAACTAATAAACAGACAAACAATTGATCCAGACTTCATGCGCAATCTACCTTTAACAGCTCGTTAAATGGCATTAGTTATTTATCAGTTTACAAAAGAATGTTGCTCATAGCAATTCGCTGATGATTATATTTGTTTTATCTTGAGAATAGGGCAATAAATCTGTCTCACTTTTCACGACTTATTAGCCAGTGCAAGAAGACATTTCTATTTCGGTCCCGAGCGGTTATTTTTAAATTTTACTAATATAGTGGGAAGGAACTTCCTGTATATTCGTATCTCGAGAGTCTCTAGAAGTGCACATCGTGTGGATATCGTTTAAGATTCCATTATGCTGTCCAAAACTGTTACCTTAACAATCTCAAATATTTAGTAGAACTCAGCCCTTGTTATATTGCTGCAATAGTTGTGCTGTGTTGATTTCGACGCCATGACCCTTTGTTCAGTGCTTGGTTGGAAGCATTCTCATTCTGTCTCTTTTTTTTTTCCTGTTTTGTGTTCCCTTTATACTAGGGGCCCTTTCAGGTCCATGATCACTCGAACTGTATTTTGCGTCCTGTTTTTTTTGTTAAATTATTTTGAAACGATTCGGTTCACCGAAAACGAAAAAAGAAAAAAAAGGAATTATCGCAAGAAGCGCCTGCAGGCGGAACCTGAAATAAACATGGTTTAAGCGATGATATCTATGAAAAAATAATCGCGGGTTGCATGAACGTGGCCTCTTGTTTCTTGACGTATGGAGAAAGCTAAAATTCACACTTACTGTAAGCTATCTAATCTTTCTAATTATGCATTAAGACGTCTATTTATCGGCTGACGGAACCCGAGATTTATAATAAGAAATATGCGCACATTGTACACTATGGTATCATGATTTTGCATGAGTTATGAATATTCCGTTTGATAACCTTTTGTTCGTTTTATCATAAACTCAACCTACTCCCTTTTTTAAAACGAGATTAAGCATACAGAATGAGTAAAGGTTCCGTCGTCTTATTTTTCGCAGCTTTTTTCAGAGCTAAAGGTGAGTTGAAAGGAAAAGTGTTAGAGGTCTCTTATTAAATTTGCGTATATTCCTATAAAGAAGTGTAGTCATTAAGGTAGGTAGTAGCCTAGTAGGTATTAGTAAAATCCAACTAGTGGGTCTATTGTCAATGCTGCGTTCTGATTGGTTGAGCTACTACTAGGCTATATGTTATAGCCCACTAATTAGGTAGTCATTTGGTAAGGTAGTCAGTGCCTTAGAGCGATTTTCGTATGACCTTGAAATGAAAACGCGCGAACAAAACAGGAACAACAAACGAACGGAAATAGAGCGATTTGATTGGTGTATGAAACGGATACAAACGCACCTGGGTTTTGGTTGGCTAAGCGAACGCGCGGGTAAACAAACTTCATGCCCGAAGAACTTTCTAGAAATTTCTTTGACGTCATACTGCAACACGATTGGCCAATCGAACAATGCCTTCTCCATATTAGGGTTTCTTTGGCGGGAAAACGAAGAGGCCATGTTTTGATCTTTTCATCCATTGGCTGATGAAACAAAGAACGAACACTTACCGAAACCTTTTTTCAAGGTCATACGAAAATCGCTCTATGAGTTTTGTACAGCCTCAGACACACTTGTTTCCCAATCAGTCATAACACAGTGACCCTCGAGCGGAGGGAGGTTTGTTTTAAGTAGAGCCTGAACGTTAACTTAACTAATAATGTAATTCTGCTTCAAATTAGGATTTCTTTCTATTGACTTATCATTTTTAATGTACTATAGATAGGAACTCTGCTCTCATTTTCAAGCCTAAGTATAGACAGATTAACTTGACCACTTGTAGTTTTCGAAAACTTTTTTGTTAATTAAAGGAGCTGTGCCACGAAATTTAGCCAAATTAGGAAATTACAAAATGCCCGTTAAATTAAGAGAAACGTAAAAATAACCGTTTAAAACATTAAAGGAAGGTTAAAATA
The DNA here is from genome assembly GCA_038088405.1 of Porites divaricata. Lineage (NCBI taxonomy): Eukaryota > Metazoa > Cnidaria > Anthozoa > Scleractinia > Poritidae > Porites > Porites divaricata. The sequence continues at coordinate 19,957,197 of JBBMOI010000003.1, forward strand.
ACATAACAGATACAACAGCTGCCACGGATGGGCAAAACTGAAGAAGATTGAAACGGATTGAAAGTAGGGTTTTTGAAAACTGTTCAGCCTAACAGTTTTTCAAAGTTGACCTCTGCTGTTTGCAACTTCAAAAATAATGCTCGGAAGACATATTTGTTTGTCTCGAATCGCTGATTTTGTCATTTCAATGTAATTTCTTTGCTTACTTAAAGTTCCATAGCGATTGAGGGTGAGCAATTGGCAAAATTAAGCAAAATGAACTGGACTGCCGTGACACAGCCCCTTTAATTAACCGGCCGTCGCTATTTTATGCCGCGGTTGCTGAAATGGCGTTAATACATTAACTCGAGTTTTCCTTCGCCTCCCCCTTTCCCTTAATTAATGTTCTTCAGTACAATCAATCCAGGTGATCTGTGACATCACTGCGGGGGCCTGGGGAAAGAAATTTTAATGCCGTATCCCATAAACCAAAGCTGACGGGAACAGATTGAATTGAATTGAATTGGTGCGCGCGTTGGTTTATGGGATACGGCATTAAAATTTCTTTCCCCAGGCCCCCGCAGTGACGTCACAGATCACCTGGATTGCAAACGTGAAAAGAATGGTTACAGTCTTCAATCTGTAGAGCTCCACCACGTGGCCAACCGTGTTATTCCGGCCTGAGTTGGTTTTTCTGAAACCTGCTAACGTGTGCATGTTTGGTTCAAATTTAAGTTTCCTTGTTTTCGGGTATAGCTATACGATAATGAATATGAAAAAAGGAAAATAACTTTAAACCAAGGATAAAATTCTGACCACAGCATATAGTTTTTTTTTACAATTTCTGACGTTGTTTTCGGAACGGCCTCTCAAATCAAATATGCATTGTCAAAAAAGACATAAATGGCGATGCTCTTCTGTAGCTGTTTGAAAATAAATAGCATTGTTCACTTCTACTAAATTAATAATTTCCTTTAAAAACGTGGTACTATAATGACACCTCTTCAGTTTATCCCTGCGAGCAGAGGTTTTCTCTCTGGCATGGCTTTTGGCATGCGCTGAGTCTTTTACATATACATAGGTGTTATTCACGCAACCTCGTTCCCAGGTCCCAGGGCGCTTTGCCAATCCAGGGAAAAGCGCCCTGGTGACGAGGTTGTTATTCACGCAGTTGGCTTGTTTTATACGCCCCCGGGAGAAAATCGGGAATTAAACAAGCCAACTATTCGAATGGCACCAACGCGGATGATTTTGTGATTCTAAGAAAGTAGCCTCTTCTAGCAAGGTACGAGAGTGCATAGAAAACATCCATGTAATATTATCCTACCCCTTCATTACGGCCAAGCCGTTCAAGATTGGAGACCTCAGATAACAACAACCTCAACCAGGTTGTAGCGTCCAGCGGTTTTAGTAAAAACAAGGATTTGGGTGGGGCGCCCAGTCTCGCGGGCTCATAAAACCTAGTATCGGAGACAGAATTGTTCAGAGGTTACATTCTTTAGCCAGGAGGAGTTCCTGATTTAGCTTAGAAGGAGGTCGGAAAAAAAGGAGAAAAAAAGTGAAAGAGAACCAGGGAGTCTTAATGAACCAAGATTACCACATTTACCTCCTACAATCTTGGACAAAATAAAATGGAACAGCAAACCCCCATCCCCCCCAAATCAAGGATGAAGCCGCGCGAAGGGCAAAAACGCGCCATTTTCCCACCTTTGATTTGGGGGGGGGGGGGGGGGAGGGAGGGGGGTGGGGGTCAAGGTTTTCCATTTATGTTGTCCAAGATTGTAGTTAACCAGCCGCACTAAAGGACCAGTCGGTTAACCGCCGTAATTTTAAACTTATACCAATGTCTTTCTAAGGAGTTTCTAGAATGTAGACTTTATCGTTACAGAATGTAGACTTTACCGAGTTAGTGTGACCTGTTAGTATAGGGGCCGTATTAGCGACGTTTTATTTTAGTTATCATGGTTTGCAGTCTCTGTACTACAACTGTTTACGATAGTCAGATAGTTTTCTGTTGGATTATCGAGTCTTATTATCAATCATTTCAAGTGCAGGTTGAGAAGTTTTTAATTGACTGTCGTAAAACTGAACAACCGGCTAAGAAGAGCTAAACGCTCAGAAACCTACTTCGCAAGGCTCTGACCGCCGGGTGGGCGAAACATGAGGCGCGACTCTTGGGCGCGAATATTAAAAAGACCACTTGAATCCCAACAGGGGAGGATATCCAAGTCCCGCATTTCTGATTCGCCTTTTTCTCGGCTCTACACAGCTAGGTTAATGAGGCTCCAGCTTACACAGAAGACATAGATAAGTCAACCAAAATACAGATTTCCGAAAGAGGACCAGCAAATATAAGTGAAGGTAAATTCCATGGTAAAAATGTTGCTGTAGATGTTTTTCGTCCCCAGCTACTTGTACAGTCCGGTCTTCGAGACAAATATTTCCTAGACAATCCCTTCGTCTTAATACTCAGGCGGCCCTATGGTTTACGCATTCAGGAGGTTTTACGACTGGGAAAGGTCTGAAAACAAGAAAATAGTTGAACATTATAATTTATCCGGAGTACAGATGCCTCCCTTCTCTGTACACTGGCTAGTTCAACATCTGTTTTAATGTATATTTTTAACTGAGGGTAAGGAGTAGAAATGAGGTATTTCAAAAGGCACTCTTTTTCACACGGTCGGCGTTTATGAAAACCAATCCGTCCCTCATTTTCGTATATTCAGTGTAGCCCTCACGCGATTTTTGTCTGTTGAATAAACATTTATTAAACGTCAATTACAGTGATGATTGAAAAGTGGTCAACAAAAAAATCACGGAATAATCAATGATAACTGAGATTTTTCTCTTTTATTACAATTGGCTTGAAAAGACATAAGCGAAACTTGCTTTTTCTTTTCACCAGTAATCCGGTTTAGCTACGGTTAGTTACATTCCGCCATATTGTCTTGCCGGTACTGCCGTGTGCTCCCTTAAAAAAAATTCTGGTCTGTTAATCTTTCGATGTCAAACCGTTAGCTTTAAAATAAACTTTCAATCTAAAACATATGCATAGACTTTAAGCCAACTTCAGCAGTCTCTCAAAGTACCACCGCAGACCAAATTTGAATAACAAAGTGAAGTGTATTGTGAAATATGTGTTTGCGTGATTTTCAAAAGAGTGCCAGTTTATAGCGAGATATTTCGGCGTTTTTATAGTCATTTCGGTGACATCGTCAACTAATAATTCAATCTTGATAAAACGCAAGTATTTAAAATACCCAAGTTGAATGGCAGTTCTTCAACAATGCATTCTTCGGCGGTACAAGTATTTGTTATGTTTCTCTGTATCTCAAATGTCGCAAACCGGAGAGCTTTAATTGAAGGTTTCTACTTTGACTGGTAAGACTCATATCTTAAATATTGTCTCACTTTTGAAATCTCATCTAGATTTATCATTCTTCTGAAGTAGTTACAATTGACAAGAGAGTCGTTTAAATGCATTTGGCAGTCACACAAGAAGTGACACTCGGTATGTTTCTGAAATGAGTTAGTGGCAAAAGAGCAGCTTCATGAGTCAGAGAATTATCTGACTTATCGCCCTCGCCCACTCTTATGACACACCACATCCGGCTGCGTGTTATATCTGGCCTTGCGATCAGCGAGTGAATGAATTATGTACGGTCGTTCTCGAATGATCATTCAACATCTTCTTACGTCCGACAAAGGGGCTGCTCCGTCCATAACAGAGGCTCTTCAATATCTGCAGTTTTTGATGCAATCAAACTCCGATTGGAAGCTAATGATACATTACTTAGGTATGCAAAAGGAGGGCAAGTTTTATCCAAAGCTGGCAGACTATCAAGTTTCTTGTCATATCAGATACTGTTGCTCAGGCTTCAACGGGAAAAGTTCATGAGTTGCTGAGCTGCATTCTGTTTTGTTAATTTGCAGGGAAGTGAACAGGTCTTATTTCACTCAACATTAACAAGCTGTATAATCTTTAAGAAGGCTGGAAAGGATTGCTTCTCTTTTAACCTTCACTACTGGTAAGTGAATGAACTTTCTAATTAAAACATTGTATCCAATGGAATCTTTATGCATTATCGACTAAGTGTTCTTAACCAAGAGGGCATACGAACTCCTTTCCGCCGACTAGCTAACTTTTGCTTGTGTGCAGGGCTTATTTAGATATCGATTCCAACTGTTTTTCACTTTCCAAACCCAGTTAATTCAACTCGCGCATTCCCAAACACCTACACAAATGGATGAGACCGCCTGATAGAATCTTAAACAAACTCTGTTTTAACAGGCATTTAATACTGTGCGACGATTATGAAGCAAAGATATACTGTTTCTGAAAATTCAATTATTGGCTTTGTTTTATCGTTTTACCGGCTTTGTACATTATGATAGCAATTATTCTTCCTCGAACGAAACGGAGAACTGTCAGTTGCCATTCTGCATCAGCGAGAATGATGAAACATTTTGCTCTCCTTCTGTTAAGAAAAAGTCTGATACTTTCGACTCAGGGACAATGTACGGCGCGCCACACAAGAAGTTTCGTTATTTTAATCAAGCGTTTGTTTGACCACTAATAGGTCTATGTTAATTTAACGTTTAGAGCAGTTAGTCCTTTTGATGAGCAGTTCATTTATCACCGAAATGCGTGTTTTGGGTCTTTCAGTGCTCTGTGTGGTGCCTCAGAAATGTGAAATATTTCAGTTCCCTTTAGATGTTACCCGCGCAGGATTACCTAGATATTAAAACTGCGCATTGCTTGTAGTTAATGGAAACCTTAGTGGTCAAATAATGCCTGAAATGAACATTGTCGATATTTGTTTGCGGTAAATTGATATAAGAATCAAACATGTTTTGCTCACGTTACAGTAAATGACCCAAATTAGTCTACCATAAAAGGGTATAATTTCTTAAGGTTCTTCGTCAGCAGTAAACTCTTGCGCCTTCTTAGCAGTAGCTAACAGTGGAATTGGTTAAACGCTTTCACTACGAAGAGTGCTTTAAAACAAATTCATAAAAACAGTTTTAATTTGTAAAGTCCTTGAAAACAAACAGTTCCAATCAACAGTACCGCTGAAGAGATTTCATTTAAATGGTTTTGGGGTTTATGAAAGCTAGACAACAACTTTGGAGTGTCGTTTGGAGATTATGGACGTTTTACTCTTGCATCCAGTCTTGCCTCAAACTAAATTTCTATCCGCTTTGTCTAACCTGAACGATGGAAATTGTTTTATTTTGCTTTTTACAGAAGTGAATGTCTTGGCACCCTAGTACACTTCAACTTTTTTTAAACGAAAACAAAAGATAAAATCCCAATCCACCCAATGATTTCCCCAATGTAAACTTATCGTAAAACACAAACGTTAAAGTGAAGTAAAAGTCACTGATTCTCTTAAACAAGTTTGCAGAAATGGCTATGTCACAACTCCTTAGGTTAACGAAGTAAATAGCGATTTATCAACGTTGGGGCGCGCGATTTTCGAGCGGTGTCTGATTTCTGTTCAAAACTTCTTGCGCACGTTCAAGTCCTGTTTCATGTTTGTGTCTGGAAGACGAGTCCAAAGTAGACCACTTCCTTCCCCTTTGCATTCGATAAAAGATTGCATTGTAAACACTAATCGAGTTTCGCATTCGTACGTTATTGAATTTCTTTATCTTGTGAAGATTCTTTGACCAGTTGACCAAAGCTGACTGACTGCCATCAGGTTACTCTTTTTTCTGACTTTTCGACCGTCAGAAAGCAAATCCTGGTATCCAGTTTCACGTACTCGACTAACCCGCAGAACACAGTGCTGGATATTTGTATCCTTCTTGCCCAAAATTAATATACGTCGAGCGAAATTGGGCGATTTTTTCACGACACGATTCTTGTTACCTTTGTAGGCTAACCATACATTGAGTTTAAAGGCCGAAAAAGAAAGAAAAAATCAAATTCTTGCATTTCATTTGGTCATAATAAAACCATGTTGTCAGAAATTAGCAGGTATATTGCTGTAGGTGAAGAAGGGTAAAGCTACGCGCAAGCGGACGCAACAACTCAACAATGTTATGAATTGTAACGTTTGCCTGGTTTCAACTCCCAACAACACGCAACAACTTGCAACAACTTGCAGCAGGGTTTGCAAACGGACGCAACATATAACATCCAACAAATAATGTTGGGAGTTGTTGGCCAGCAAATGTTGCGTCTGTTTGCAGGGGGCTTAGGGCAACAGAACATTTCCCAGTTCCACTCGTACTGATAGGCATTTTTCCCGTGCCTGATAAAGATTACGTGCTTATGGTCAATCTATTTTTACCTATTTTCACTTAACACAAATGACACTTCATGTCATATCTGCGTTTGCTTTTGTTATTTTGACGAATCAAAGAGAAGACCTAAAAAGAGATCAAAGAAAAGAATCCTTGTATTCGGAGAAAAACTGCTACTAGAATCACAATATAATCAATTGCACCACTGAATTAGTAATGAGATAATTATACCCATAGTTTATATGTATGTATGTGGATGAAGGTACAAGCGTGAGTCAACAACAGAGATTTGCAGTGACGGCACTTATACTTAATCCAGATACTAAAAAAGATTTACGGTTTCAGCCTTTGAGTAAACAAGTTTATTAATAGCGTATGTACAACATGTTATTTTAGATTGATTATTAACAGTATTAAGTTGCAGTCTCTTCCTTTTTCCTATCAATAGTGCTTTCTTGACGATTAACAATTTCGTTTAATTTCACTTGTAAGTGTTAAATGATGCTGTTGCGAATTGAAACTTAAGAACTGAAGATCGTGACAGAGTGGTTTATGTTTCTGCTCAGTAGGTTAAATTATTAGAAAACGTCTGATTCTTAGTCGAATTCTATTCTAACATGCCATGACTGTCGTTGCAATTGGTTATCAGTTATGATGACTGTTTGACCCTTTTTTCTGTAACATCCGCTTTTCTCATCAGTGTAAGAACGTATAATGAATGAGTCTTATTTTGAGCTGCGGCTGAGCCAAGATTTAGGGAACGATTATAGGAAGTCAATTCAAGACAAACAACATTTGATTTGTGGCGGATATTTTGTGACAAACGACACCTCTTTCAAACGCTATGACGCAAACTGCATTGCTCTTAGAACGACCTATCTATATTGCATTCATTTGACCTAAATAGCATATTACTTTTGCTCTAACATTCAGCCAAACAATTGGCGTTACATTCAAAAGACCTCACTCATTAGGGAATCAGTAGGCTATTTCCGATTGCAAAAAGCTTCCCTTTTCCAATGAGGCAGGAGATCAAAGACTGAATTGCGCCTACCGCTTCGTTTTCAAACTGAAGGTATTAAACTTCGACCTGAGCTATGCTTCTAGAATGTTATTCTTAGGAGTTTTTGATTTTCGGCCTAAAAGTTCTTAACAAAAGGTTTTTGTGAATAAAAAAAAATTGTCAGCGAGTGAGTAAATTAAATAAGTGAATGAACTAAAAAAAGTACTCATTCCATCAAATATGAATAAATGGGCTGTTCTTTTCATTGTCTAAATTAATATATGCTTGGAATGCTAATCGCTAACATTTGTGTTGCGGAGAATTTACTTATATAGCCCAACATCCTAATCCAACTTTTATTTTTACGTGAATACTTTTTGCTGCAGACCAAGAGTCCTTAGAGGTTCATTTTAAAGACTACGCTTCTCTATTCTCAGTTTGTCATATCAGTCTCATTGATTTTATGCTGGATTAGCTGAAAAAAATCATCAAAAATATCTCAACTAGTGGTTTGAAACTAGGAATGTATCATTTTAAGTGTCTGGGAAACTACCCACCTACCCCTCCCCTAAGCCAACATTAACACTTACTTCGCACTTAGGACAAAATGTTGGCTTAGGGGAGGGGTAGGTAAATTTGTGTGGTGCTCCTGGTGCGCACACAGAATATAAGAACCGTATCTCGGATGCATTTTACATGTACCTTGTTGTCAGTTTAAGTTAGTACTTTTGGTGGGTAGCATTTATTTTTTTGACCACGTTTGCCCGACGGAGAACTCTATGAACGTTCACTGAACCGGCCTTATCCTTCTTGAATAAATGACATTCCACTGATTTTACAACTGACTTAGACAACAGTAACAATGGGCTCGACGATCCTAAATGTGCTTTGAATGCCTGGACTCGGTAGTGGTTAAGATCCTGTTGCACTGAGATATGTTAATTAGGTATTTTCTCAGTGCACGCGACTGCTCGTACCTCCTAAGAGCGTATGAGACTAATGTAAAAAAGTGCCGTGAGGGAGTTCTTTTGTGGCTAATCTACGCGATAAAATACCTTGTAGTAGAGGTGGTTTATTTAAATGGAAACATCACAGGAAGTTTATAGATTTCACAAAGTTAGTTTATAGAATTGAACTACTGACGTGAGACATAATACCTGGCGTGCTCAGGAAGGCCACGCAAGTTTCATACTCAAAATTGGTTAAGGCACATACGGTGAAAGGGCTAAACTCGTCTAATCGTTTAATAAAAGAAAAACATCGGAATTAGGACTGAAATGATTTAAGAATTAGAGGGAAAATCCGATATAGCCGCGAAACTCACCCCACAGGGAGATCTCTCAGGATATCGTAATCTTCTTAATTCTTATTAATTATCCCATAACCAGACAAGAGTGCAACTTGATTTGTAAATTGCTTCGTTGAAAACTCGACTAACGAGTGAAAGCACTGGACAGAATAAAGTTTTTCAAAGATTGCTACACATGAGGCCTTCATCCTATCCTGCACCCAGCGAGGCAACTCACCTTCAAAATTTGGGTGCTTGTGAATCACTAGGTTGAATAACTAGTATTTTGAGTTCTGAGTGGCATCAAGCGTAATACTCTCGCACCTTCAAATGTATCCATTTCTTTGTCAGTCTTGTCGAAAGATGAATCGGACATGTCACCGAAATATTAGGCTGAGCACATTAATTAACATGACGGAAGCACCCAGACGTATTTCTATTAGTACGCTGTATTGAATGAGCGCCGAATTGCTTACAGCAAGGCAGCAAGTAAAAATTTGGCGAACAGACGTTATCTCAGTGTTCATAGTTTGCTTTCGAAGAAGGCTTTTTAAAAGAAAAGAAAGAAAGTGATGGCAAAGAATTCAAGAGGTTGTTTTATTGTCGATGATATACCATTCGGTAAATACCGGTATTTACTCTACAGTCAAGGTCGTAAAGTGCTAATGGAACTGAGCCCTTTGTTGCCTATTTTATTGAGTTCATTTGAACGTAGGTAGGTACGCACGTACTTGAAAGCTCAGGTCAGATCACAAAGCAGCAAACAAGGAACAGCAGTCAAACGACGTCAACAAAGTTTTATAAAACTTGCCTAGTAAGTAAAGTTTAATGTCAAAATTACCCCGCTAACAATAACCCACCCTCGCTCATGGCTTGTCGCTTGCAATTGATATGTTCTATGCGACTTCATCTGAAAACCTTTCTCAGTAACTGTACTTTCATAGGACACTTTTTAAAAGCGTGCCTTTCCTTTGGTTCCCTTAATTAATGTCTAAAAAGGTTAATTATAGAAGTGTGTGAAGTAGTATTTTCTGAGAAGTTTGTTGTTGGAAATGTTTGGCATCCGCCTCCACTGGCCTTGAGGCTTGACATATCGATCGGCACAACAAACTCAGCAACGACTTACCACGTGATGTTACGCTGATTTTCCAAACGTCCAGTTCCTATTGATGGTTTCCAGGTTGCGCTCATTATCATCATATTGCCGGATCATGTTGAAAACTTACCACGCTCGCGCACTAATCAGACTAATTGGGCGGCATGTTTGCTTTGTCCTTTTTAATTCTGGTTTTCCTATCCTCATCTTCGTTGGTACAGTCGCTACGGTGTCTCGCGGCCGTGTACTGAATGAGCCAAGTGATACGTTTCTTCGTATATCATAATACTGTTAGCTCAGCTATAAACAGCTGGTATAAAGCCGTATGTCCTCAGTAACTCTTAACTTGTAGATATGTGGTTTATATTCATAATGTATTTTAATTAACGTTAAATCCTTATACAGAAGAGTTTTAGACGCTCGTATATGATTTATTCTATGGTCCATAACATTTGCTTGGCCACATTTATTTGTATGTTTACTAGTATTGAGTAAACTTCAGCAACAACAACAACAAAAAAACTCTGCTTAACTATAAATAACGTTCATCCTAGGAATGTGTTACCACTCTCGATCAAACCATGGATCAAAGGACAACATACAACATTTGATGTTAGAGAGTGTTAGTCGTTAATATCCACTGGTGTTGACTCGGTTCAGAGACATACTCTAGGCTTTTTCTTGGGCACACAGCCGTGAAGTTTAATAAACCGCTTGGACGTGCGATCGTGTTTCTATTTTAGGAAGTCCGTTTTAACAACAAAGTGTTGATCGGACTCCTTTGAACTTTAAGTGCGTCTCTTTTTGTCTGCGGTATGGATCAAGATAATCTTAATTTGCGTGTTTTTCTATCCATGTTCCTCGTTAAGCCCACTTAATTTCAAGATGTTTCTTTGCCCTGAACACGGACTTCAAACTACATTTGTTACTATCTTGCATCCTGATAGCCTAAGTTATTTCACTAAGATGGGCGATATTTAAAGCTTAAATATAGCAACAGACGAGAGGCAAGAAGAAACGTGAAAGTAGCTACGGAATTAAGGGTCTTTGACGAGATTACTGCCCTGTAAAACCATTTATAGAGCGTTTTGCGCAGTGCGGCGTGCTAATCTGAGCGTATATTGTCTGATCAGAAACAAAAGGCCCCTTTTTAAGTTGGTCGCTTTATATTTAAGGCGGTAGAAATCCAAACGAGGGGGAAATCAATATGCCTTATTGTAAAAGGTATAAACAGACTGTGTTCAACTCTGCAAAGGTAGTGATTATAGTCACGCTCACTTTATAGCCAGTTCCTCATTCCTTGAAGGTTCAAGAGACTGTTGAAAGAAACTTACAAGGAACGCCGATGGAAGTTACTTTTCAGCTGATTTCGACTTCAAATCGTAGAAAACAGCTGCTGCTGACGCTAATTGGTTTCTTTTTTATATATATATATATATAAAAAGAGATGCAGTATTCACATCTTATGGGAGACTGAGTAAAAAAGGCGGGGAAGAAGGGGGGTTGAGCCATTTCTTTCACTACCACTTGACCAAGAGACAATGATCTAAGAGAGTTAGCTCATTCTCTCTTGACTTGACTTATTGTCTTTTCTTTAACCGTGACTCCACAAGAAATATTTTTTGTGGCCATTTAACCATACTTTCTCCCGGGCTTTCTGTTTGGTCCACACCTATCTAATTATCTGATTTAACATGGATTCTGAGAGCGCTCAGAGGGCTTAACTTACCGCCGACCATCTGTAACGAACATAACGGGTTGTATGCTCCCTTCCTTAATGAGCAGGCTGTGCAAAAACCGAGGACTGTAGTCATGTTTCATGTGCTGTAGACTGGTCAAACATGGTCAAAACGGCTCGAAATTTTGTTCCTTTCTGGAAGATTCTGAAAGTAGGTAAAATTTTCAGTACGTTCTAGTGGTTGTGAGGATATCTGCCAAATAAGTCATTTAACAATAAAGTGTTTTTTCCCTGGGGAAGGGACTCCCATGTCATGAGATCGAGAGGCGGGGGCGGAGATACTCGTCTGAAATACTTCAATTTAACTCATTGTGGCCTTCAGGAGCCTATGATATGGGCTCCTGGGCCGTCAGTAGACTCCATTTTGCAATGGCCAGGGCGGGGGCGGGGTGGAGAGGGGGGGGGGGAGACACTCCATAATTTGGCCTAAACGGGTATGTGTCGCTGAACAGGGTATGGTTTTCAGGGTCGGGTATCTTATTGCTGTTTTGCACCAGAAGCCTTTAAAAGAGTGTGAAGATTGGCAATGAGCGGTCTTTACATTTCGATTATACGTTCCTGGGAAACTGCCCACCTACCCCTCCCCTATAAGCCAACATTTTGCCCTAAGTGAGAACTAAGTGTTAATGTTGGATCAGGGGAGGGGTAGGTGGGCAGTTTCCCAGAAACGTATAATGAAAATCCACATCTTTTAATACCAGAAGCCAGGGTTTGAAGTCTTCGGCGATTCTAACCTGCGACGATTAGGTGGTCCTTCTTCCTTTTTATTTTGGAGACGACCGCCGACTCTTGCGCTATCCCCGAAAAATGAACGCCTAATCGCAGGTTACGGCGGTACACCTTTACCCAAGCTTCTCTTGAGTGCTCCTCCCCCCTGGGGAAGAACGATGGAATGTGATTTTTATACTTGGCGCTCCGGCCTGACCACATTTTTATGATACAAAAATTTACACTTTTCCCCTTTTCACCTCTATACGAGTATACCCGCCGGTTTGGGGGTGGGTTACTCCTTAACAGGGCCGCAGCTAGCATGAGGCAAGACGAGGCAGTTGCCTCGTCTTGATTTTGGCCTTTTTTTTGAAGAAACGTTTAATTGAGAAAATAATCCCTAGAAAAAATTGGATTGGCTAAGATAAAACCAGCTAATATAAGGTGGATGAATTGAGGGGAAAAGCATTTTAGGGGGTGTTTACATGAGAAAACTCGCACCGGCGCGAGTTTCATACCGACATGACTTTTTGATTTCGTATCGCGTTTACATGATGACTGGGTTATTTGACATCTCATTATTTGAAGGTACACTTCTTGTTGATAAAATGAAAGTGTGATTCAAAATCGCGAACATTACGCATGCGCTACCCGTTCCAGTCTACCGGCAGACTGATTTCACACCGAAACGGGTGGTCGTTTCGTGTTACATGATACCGTTGCGAGATTTCGTCCCGGAGTGAAATTCTCGCCCCGGTACAAGAACCGGGGTGAACTCACGTCAGGGTGACTCGCGCCAGCATGAAATTTGTGGTGGTATCATGTAAACAAATATTGAGCCATGAGAGGGAACCGGAGTGAACTCGCTCCGGGGTGAAAGTCGCCCCGGTGTCATGTAAACACCCCTTTAATGAAGGGGTGACGAATGGTCTTTGCGAGCACGAGCAGAAATAAAAAATTTGCTTTGCGAGCTTGCGAGCAACGAAAAAAATTGGGGAGCACGAGCAAGCGAGCACTCGTTTAAATTTTGCGAGCAAATCGAGCAAAGGTAAAATTTTGCGAGCAGTTAAAAATTTTAATGGACCATTCATCACCCCTTAATGAGGTTAATTCGTTTCACGTGAACTGTGAGTAGCGGTTTTTCAAATGCTTCAAAACTCAGATGGTCACCAGTATCGCTAAGCAATAAAAAAGTGAACTTTTACACTTCCCTAAGATTGACTTTTCCAGTGAAGAAAAATGCCACGGAAAATTCTTACAAGAGCATTTCTGAGCCTCCAGATTTCAAAATTTTCTGGGGGGGGGAGGCATGCCCCCAGACCCCCCTAGTGGCTAGCGCCTTCGGCGCTCGAAACTTGCCGTGTCTTGTTCTGAAGTCTGGCTACGGCTCTGCTTAATAGCCACATAGGTATGTGCCGCCCATATGGGTATAGGTTTTGGAGCCGTTTCGGTTTGAAACGGGTGTAGACTTTCACTTTTGGGTCTGGAGTCTGGTATGGTTTTCAAGGGAACTACTGGAATGTATGAAAGTATTTGTCTCCAAGTGAATTAGAGAGAGAGAGAGAGTTATGTGCGAATTCGAAATGGATTTTAAATGAATGTAAGTAATGATGACATAAATTTCTTGCAGGCAGGCCCAAGTTGTTCAAAAGGCAGATAGCACTATCTATCGGATAAATCGCTATCCACTGGATAGTGCAATTGGTTTTCCTAATACTTACTTGGATACTAATACTTGGATAGTGATTTATCCGGTGGATAGCGCTATCCATCCTTATGTCTTTTGAACAACCGAGGCGGGTGTGGAACTGACATAACATTTTTTGGTCTGAAGTAGGGTAATAAATGATTTGAAGAATCGGGCGGCACCTACCCTACCCTACCCTATCACCCCTACCCAGAATTCTCAGAGCACCCCGGGACGGTTTCACGGGGAAGTCCCTCCCGTGGTTCATATAAGAAGATAGGTCTTGTTTATAGAGATAACTTACCTTATCGTCTTTCCATTCCTTATAGTAATTATTAATAAACAATTGGATTACATTTAAACATTTTGCCGTATGCCTCTTTGTAAAAGAAGATGTGAGTAAACTTCAAGAACATAAAGCAAACAAACAAACATGTAAACAAGCACTAGTTCGCCGTTACTGATGCATGCCTTCAAAGCTGTCGTGTTCGATAAAGGGGGAATCATGTATTAATTGCTAATGATGTTTCACCCATTTTTGGAGGTTGTTATCTGGTGGTGAAAAATCCTAAAAATATTTTTCTGGAACTATCGAATGCTCTCAGCTCTAGACGGGCGTGTGTGATATTGTGACATAAGCCAGACAATGGTTCATCTGAAATTTGTTTTTGTACTGTAGCGGAAACAGTTGTTGAAGGGTCGGTGTCTTGGTCAGGTCGTATTTAAAACAGCTATAGTAGCTGGATTGTCCTTGTGCGAGGGTACAGTTTGTTTTGCGTTTGGTCGTTGTAGCTAGACGTCAATCGTGTCTGTAACGAAGGCATTGTATAGCAAAATTACCATCAAGACTGACAAAAAGTCTCGTTCCACTTCAATAGTGGATTGCTGTATGAGTATTAGGTATGTCATTACTTTATTCTTTATCGTCGTTTACTTATCATTGACTTATTGACCGTCTCACTGTGACTAACCGATGCCCTACATAATAATTGTCTGCATTTTCCCTCAATATAAAAGCTTTCTAGATCTGATCTCCATAGCCAAACTCGTTTTTTTTTTTATTTCCGTTCAAGTTGATTTTTAATTCACTTCAAGTTTTTTCTTGTGCCAGTCTTTGCTTGGAATATATTGAACTGCGTAAAACATCTCGACAGTCCCGTCGAAGAAACCGCGCGCGAGTGACGCAATAGTGTGATCACTAAATTTTTGTGTCTCATTTGATACAAGAAATAACAGAGGAGCTACCAGACCTACCACGCCGTTTAGCGGCTGCTTTGCTTTTAATAACGCGATAGAAAAACGGTACGTTTAACTAACATCAAAGATCGCGATTCTCAGTCAACAAATGTGACACGCCATTTGCATTCTAACTAGGATAAAGAAATTCAAGTGTCCTCATTCAAATTTTTTACATTAAAGAGGGATTTGCCGAGAAAAACCTTTAACCCTTGGATTAGAAACGTTCTTGTGACACTAATACAGACAGGCGGAATGTAACTTATTCGAATTATTGTAAATTGTTAAATGGGAGTGGCATAACACTGATTAGTTCTTCTATTTAAGACTGATATATGAAAAAATATATCTAAGAGTAAAAAAGATTTCAGTGGTTACCGGACCGGTGAAAAGGTTTCGAGAGAGATTTCGGGAAATTTCGAGCTGTCAGGACAGTTGTTCATAAAAACACGTACATTTATCTTGCTAACGATTAATTAATTTGCTAATATTGCGTAACGTCACGATTTATAAGGTTCGCAGCGAAGACTGTTCGCTGGCCGAAGACGTAAAAATTCGGAAAAGAAAATCCAGTGCCCTAATCTTAGGTCATAGTTGGCAAATAAGAGGATTTTTGCCTGGCGAATTTTAAGATTTCTTATCAGCCCTGTATAAAAAATTCGGCAGTCCTAAGGTTTTTTTCCATCCATGCAATTCTTATGAGACGGACTGATAGCCAAGTCGACTCTGGAGATTTCTCTTATCTGCAATACTGAGATAGATAAGGGGATTCCACCTCAGTTTTCTTTGATCTTATTGGAAACAATTAATTAACTGAACCTTAGTTGAATTGTTAGAGAATATGATATATTCGTTGATAAAAGATATAGATATAGAAAGACTAATTGTCCCTAATCATACCAGGAGTTATAACGAGGTCGTAAACTGTAATTACCCGAGAATTCAGCTAATGAGTGTATGTCTTATCAGGAAAGTGAAATGACACCGAGATAATACTCAGAGAACATTGCAGTCAATCCACTGACACCGGCCCCTTTTAAGGAAAGTTTTGTTGGTCTCAGAGATACCAAATTACATACAATTTTTTACCTCTTTAATACGGACACCTCAGCAATGCGAGTACTTGGCTCTGTCCCTTTGACCACATTAAGAGGTTTGGCTCCGTCTTGTTTATACTGTGTCATCTATTAGTTGTTTTTTCCGCCCCAAGATCGAAAACCCGTTAAAAGCGATCACGTCAACGTACTTGCTTCTGGGGATTACCTAAAAGAACTAGAAATTGCCAATTAATTTTTAAGATGTGCTTCCACGAACATCGCCGACATTTTTTCAATGGTCTCTCACCGAAATTGTTAGGACGGTGCGAATTTTTTTACGAGTGGGAATTTTTGTCCTCTTGGTATGACATGTGCCTTATGTACTTTGTTTTCAATAATCTTTTTTTGTGAGAAACATAAAAAGGGTGCTCCGCTAGTCTTGTAAACCTTGGTTAAAATTGACGGTAGCCCCCGTTGCAGTCGTTTCCATAGACTTTCATAAAGTCCTTTATTTTTTTTCCTGGTTGGTGATTTTAAAGGACGGGGGGACCTCGAGACTTCGTCGCTCGCTCGGTCGCTGCTAGGCTCTGTCTCCTGCCTCGCTGTGCGACCTCATGCTTTGAAACTCGCTTCGCTCACTTTTAAGAACTTATGAGAGATCGACTTGTAGCAAGTCTATCGTTTTCATTTCCCATTACCCAGCAAGGCGGAAGAAGCGCGGGACGCGCGTCATGGGTGTGCAACAAACTAACAGTGGGGGAGAGGGGCGGGGAAGGAAGGTAAAGTTGTTTACTTTCCCGGCCCCTCCCTCCCGCCCACTTCAATGTGTTTGCTCCTTTTACCCCATGCCCTTGCGCAGTTCCTGCGCTCCTCCTGCAGTTCGCCTTTTTGACCCTCTGTACCCCTGATATAGACACTAGAAAAGCCAAGTGCGCGATTGTCAGCGACGCGTGAGACTTCCTCTATTCTAGAAAACTGTGCCGAAAAGAAAACTTTGCTAGCCGAGTATGCTGAAGCTACCTATTTTCCATCTTGTGTGAATTTTAAATTTACCATCCACATGTTAACAGTGGTTAGTTGTGAATTTTGGAAAATGTGTATCTCGGAAATAAAGAAATTAGAAAGGCTGATCTGCCATGGAAGCTGACAGAATCCATCACCTCAAAGGTTTTGAGTTGTAATTGCGCGCGTAGTTTTATCGTTCGTATCACTTTCTAGAAACTATTTTATTCCCGAGACCTTTAGTTACACCGCAGGTCAAGTTGAAATTTCTATTTCATGGCAGTTAGTACGAGACGTTAAAAGCAAACCAGCTCACAGTAAGGTACTGTCAAGTTGCCTTAACACAAAATTAATTGATGTGTCTATTCATCACTTGGTGCAAATGCTCCCCCCTAATCTGAATTAGTATCTCTTTGGACACCACCAGCTTCAAGTAAGACTTTGCATGGCCACATCTTCCCCTGTTCTCTGTTCTCTCAAAGGCCTAGTTAATTCCATGCCAGTCCGTTTCTTCCTTCTGCCCCTTCTCCTTCCATTTTTCACAGCCTGTAGGGAGGTTTTGCAAACGCGAACTGAGATGATCGCATAGCATATCCTCGATTTCAATGTTCGCTTCTTGCCTCTAATAAGCATTGAGTGTCAATAAATATTATGGTCCAAAAGTTTGCTAAATCAAGCTTCGAATCTTCTCGTTTGTGCAGCATTGCTCTATCGTGGCCGTATTGTGAGTGTTTGTTAAAACTCCACGCAAAACGAGGCGTTTTGACGTAGGAATGACAGAGTTACGTAATAATTACTAAAACGCGTAATTTTATTAGACAAAGAGAACTGAAGTAAAAATGGCTGAAAGAAATGGAGTGTACTGTTACATTCCTAATGACGGTTTCTCTATAATGCGAAATTCTGTCCATAGTGGGGACAATTTACGAGGTTCTAAAGATGCCAGAATTCTTGTAATCAATCCCTACCCAGTTTATAGTCTGTACATCGCCTTGGTCTGTAGACGCTTGGTCTGTCCCTTATTGTTGCCCACATTGAGCAGGTTGGACTGTAGCTAGAAGTTAGTTTTTAAACTGTGGTACAAGCTAACAACATGTGTCAGAAAACTGTATTTCTTGTACATTTTCTCTTTTTTCCTTTTTGGCCCTCTTTAAATCGTCCTCTTGAAAAAATGCGCTTGATTTTTTAAAAGTAAACAGACGTCCACTTCTACGTCGAGGGCTTCCGGATTAGATCCTTGTTTTCTTTTTCAAAATTGTTAGACTCTAGTAAAGCTAGTGGCGTGTAACTTCTCCTCTATATCACTAAGAGATATACAGAGCCTATATATGTTTAAAAATAACTTTTGATCCTGTATGCAAACTCTTGGTATGGCCGTACCTACATTAAAATGAAACCTCTTTTGCGTGGGAATGTTTGTTTTTTGCTGCGTTTTTTTTGTATTTTAATTTCAAAATACGATTTATAGGGTCTTTTGGAAGACATCTACCTGTGCAAAGAAAGTGGTGATTTTTTATCAAAGCATGAAAAAACCGTAGTAGCACAGATTTTGGTCAAGCGATATCACCACGATGCCGATTTTTTTGTTTTAGAAGATTTTCGTTTTCATGTTTTCGTTTTAGTTGATTCTTTCAGTAACCTTTTTGCATGATTATCTTGAAAATGTCATTCGCACATTAGAGCTTGGAAGTCACGCGACATTGTCTCCATCACGAAAGAAACTTGGCTTTATGTACAAAAGTAAAATTTTAAAAACTGTCAACATATTATATTATTACCGCTTTGAATGTACATTTTTCTGTGTAACTTGCGTATCGTCTTTCATATTTTCCTGTCGCATACTTAAAATACCAACCGACGGGAAAAAGTAAGGAACTATAATATGCATCCCACATTTTCTTGGTACCTCAGTGTGGATTTACTCCAAACGTATTGCAAATTTTTGTGATTTCATACATAATGACCGCAGAAATTCCTGGTAGTTGCCTTCTGGCTGTTGTAGGATTATTTCGACTTCCTAGCGTAATCCTCAAACTTCAAGAGCATCTGTTGATGACAAGTGCCCTGATTTTGACAGGATTTTCTTATCATAGCCTTTTTATTTTGCCAGCGCTTTTCAAACCGAGATTACCATGTGCCTGACCTCTGTGTTGTTTCAAGGGAGAGGAGTAAAACGTCCTGACCAATGGAATGTTGGGGCGTTATTAGTTGAACGGGAAGAAATTATGGAGATACGATCTTAATTAAAGGTTTGTTCCCATTTTTCAGCCCATTGTCTTGATTTAATATGGTGTTCATGTTTGAACGTAAATCACGTTGTTTTTTTTGGGCAATAAATATTTCCCAGTTTTATTATTTGTTTTAATCCACTGGGTTTACTTTCGAGCAGGAGAAATATTGGCTTGTGCTTGTGTCATGTTTTCTTATTTTTATGCATGCCGTGTGGGAGAGGCTTTGTGGTTTAAAATAAGAAACAGTTGAGACGAGCGAAGACAGACATGTCTAAAATGGTTTTTGCTCCTTATCTTACCCGTCCCACGCGATAAGTCGACACAAATTCGTTCCAGTTAGTGATGTTATCATCTGGTCATGGGTTAGAATCACGAGAGCAAAGAACTCAGTTGTGTATGGAATAGAAAGTCGATATTCTAACTGAAAAAAAGTAGCCATAAACAAAAAGATTCTGCGAGAAACAATTCAGTTTTAATGGTAAGTCTTGGCATGGTTAGCGCGCGTTATTTCATGTTTAGGAATCCGGTTTTGAGGTTCACTGTAACAAACAGCTCTTTTTGTAAGGTTCATGCAATCGTGGTCCGTGATGTTGAAGTGTGTATGATTTTTCTTCAATACATACTCAGTGGAGATTGTGCATCCGGTTGAACCCTTAATCAAACAAGTATAAAAAGGAAAGATGGGAAGCCTTTTATTTGTGATACCGGTGTTTCTTAATCTAATTTAACGCTCGGGTGACCGTCGCCGTTACATTTTGTTGGAAGATGATTCTTTTCGAATATCCGCTCATTGATGAAGTGCACCAAAACTGTATTTAGCAGCGTTTCCAAACTGAGTTTAAATCTCAATTATTGAAAGTGTGGTTTCTTAAATGGATCCTGGATACTTAGTTTTGTCCATGGTAGTCGGTACTTTCCGTTAAAAAGTTGTGTTCTAGACGTTTGTGGACTTTGTGATTGCTTGAAATCCTCTCATAATGCGCTTTTTAGCTGTAGATATTTTCGCTTTGTTTAAGGACCGGTTGCAGTTATCGCTTATGTAGTGCTCACTGTAATCATTCTTGAATTTAACTTTTGTCTCTTCCGTTGTCTGACTCAATCAGTTGACTACGGTATCCTTTCTATTTCTCGTGGGATCTTTGTGACCTTGAAAAAGACTGATCTCTTCACTGCTTTCCTTCTCTTTTGCATTGTATTAGATGTATTTTAGTGGATTCAGTGTTAGATGTTACCTGTCCGTTTAGAATCAAATCACATATGTTCTTGGCAATATAAACTTATATAGTATATATATAACAGCGACGCAAACGAATCCGCGCATCCTATAAAAAACTATCCCGGAAAGACACCTCTACTCGTAGGGTAAAGTTCCCGCCGTTTTCCTTTTTAACGTAAATTATTTGTTTTTAAATGTCAGTTTACCCTTGTGAGACCGGATATTGCTTCAGACAGCAAGCATTTTTTTAACCCAAGGTCAAAGAAGTTTACTGAGTAAACGATTTACCATTATATGGGATATGTGTATCTTCAGTGTTATAACTTTTTGAGTCGGTGTGCAAGGAAGACCTCGCAATGAATGAGGTCATCAATCTGTTGTGCTTCGTAGAGATGCCTGTTGCTACTAAACATTTGAGTTTAAAACACTTTAAGTTTACTCAAAGAACGTTTGCGCACTCTCAGGTGCCAGCAGGAGCCCATAAAGCCAAAGGTTGTCTTAGACTATTAGATCACATATACACATGTGGAGAGATTTGATTGAGGTTGTTCGTATATTCATTGGCGTCCAACGTGCAATCTCTTTGTCCGAACTTTTTTTTTGGCGCAACATTCTGAGCTTGTTCTTTCTTTTATTGCAATGTTTTATTAATACTATATTAGTAATAATTTTTGTGTGAGTTACTGGATTATGTTATCAATTCACTCAAAAATCTTGGTGCTTGATTTAGGTTTGAGCTCATTACGTCAAGAAGCTTCAAAGTCTTAAAAGAAGTACTATAAAATCCTTTTTATTTTCTTTTGACACAACTAACCTCCTTAAGCGACGATCACAAAGTATTAAGCTTTCATTTGGATGGATACGATTGTAGGGGCTTGTGACCACCCATAGTTGATCCGATCCGATCCGTCTTTCAAAACCTCACAGGGTATTACGGAATATATGTGGGTAATCTGTACATCTTCATATAGGGTAAAGAAATAGCTAAAGAAGCTTTATGTAATTTTTTCCCCACACTTCCGAATAAATCTGGTTCTAACCTTCTCCAGCTGCGTCTGGAATGAGCAAAATCTAAAATTGTGCCATTTCAAACTCAAGCCAATAAGGGCGCACTGTAAATTAAAAATGTCTGTTTTCATAGTCGCCTAGTGCAAGGTAGCCTTGCAACCCAGGGGGGGGGGGGGGGGGAACTCCCTCAGTTATAAGGGCTTAATGGGGACGTGCGGTCAGCAGGGTATGTTTTTCGGGATTTTTGTCTTAAACAGGGTATCGATTTTATCAATTTGTGTCTTAAACAGGGGATCTTCTCTTGGACGATAAACAGCCTGTGCGTATGTTCTACGAATGTCTTAAACAGGGTATCAAAATCGGAATTCTGTACAGGGCCGTAGGAAAATCAGCGATTTTTTTCTTAAACAGGGTCAAGGTATGAGGGGCCGGGCCGCATGTATCGAGTACCCCCCCCCCCCCCCCCTCGGGCCTGCAACCCACAGCAGAGTTGTCCATCTCCCTTTGGTGAGCTATTTGAGCACAATAACACTGTTAAAAAACTATTCCAGCCCACTTTGAGAATCATTTCAACTCAAGAGACAATGTCAGACCTGAAAATTTGACCCAATTTTGGCTCTAACAACGGTTTATCTTTCCGGCAGCCTCTAATTTTTCCATGTTTATTAGCCTTCTCAGTTTAACATACTTTTAATGTTTCAAAACATCCAATGATTAGAATTGGTGAAAATCTTGTTACTACTGAGTAGTTGGTCTGGTGGATAAAAAATGCAGAACTTGAAATTCCACGATATTGCCACTTAAAAGCAAAAATTGACATCAGTGGGCCGGGGGGTGTCAATGGTATTTCTGTCTTGATGGTACACGTGGCAGAATCGATGTCAGGCCCCCAACCTCCCTCAGCTCTCCCACATGAAACATGGAACAAATAGATTTGGTTTAAGTTTCCTAGTTCCTGTATGTCTCCTTTCGGTTGTACTAAATACAATAAGGAAGCGGTTGATCTAATGATACTGGTCTTCGAGAAACGCACGCGATAGGCGTGCGAAACAAGAGTGCGTTTGGTTAAAAATACTCTCCGGCGCCTGCTTGCCATTGGGAACAGTTGTCTTAGTTGCTAATAGCCTGTTCTATGTTTGTGTTGGTGTGGTGTTCTCGTTGATACTTACATGCAACGCGCTTGTTTTTCTGTGAACTAATTTATCCTTAACTCTTTAGCACCCTAAATGGAATTTTAATCCTTTAATCGTAACTTTTCGATCGAGATCCCGTCTTTAATGGAATTTCTTCCAGTTAATACGAGTGTGTATGAATCCTATGCTCAAGTTCCAAAAAAAGAAATCCTTGCGCTCAAAGCTAAAGGAACCTGGGTAGATATTCACGTCATCGGAACTGAAAATTAAAAACACTTCAATTTCTGAAAAACTTACTGAAAATGTATATTTAAGCTAACTTAATTTTTCGGATTGTTTGCATGTTTTTGGCTGTTCAGTCTACATAATAGGCTTTCTTTCTTTTTAAAGATTCTTGCGGCCCCTTGGGAAAGAGTGCAGCTGTTTGATTGTACTGTTCAACGGAATCTAATTTTTCTCACTCTTTAATCTGAAATAAATTACAAAGAAAAAATGCGGTGTCTTTATTGCCTACTGGAAGGTTGTTTGCTGAAAATATTTGTTTGTAACAGTTGGTGTGATAAAACAAAATGCAGAGACTTCGACGGAATTCAACCGCCCGTTCTTCAGGTTTGATTATTCTTATACGTTACTCTGTGAACTTAAAAATAAGATCTTTATTATGCTTTGAAATACTCCAGTTGGTGTAGTCTGACGCTTATTCTTTATGAGAGTGTGTTCCATTCCGCCGGCAAGGTCACATTTGTTTTTAAAAGGGGATCGTGTTCTCCAACAGCCAAACGCGTTCTGGAAGTCAGAACGTTTCTCGGCCGTATATTTCACCGTTGTGATTCAGTGTCTTTTCCAAATTCCGCGCGGAGCATTGGTATTACATCGCTTCTGCTTCAATACCATCATCTACACAACTGATTATTGCTATGTATATTACTAAGTCAATTGTCTGTAAGTGGCAGATTGGATGGTAAATGTATTTCTAGACAATTAAGGGGCAAGATTGTACTATTTCTTCCTCTTTTAAATGATTGATCCCTGCTTAATCTTTCAGCTTTTTAGAGCGAACTTTGATTCTCATACTGTCGTCGAAGGTTAAGCATTTATCTCTTGCTGGAAATGAATTCCCATTGTTTAGATTTCAGTCACGTTTTTCCGTGCCAGGGATAGCCGTGCAAAAGAGAGAGAGAGAGCTACACTTTCTGAAACTAAAAGATTTAACTGAATACGCGGCTTGATGAATGCTTTTTATTGTTCAAAAAGTCTCTTTACTCTGAAAATTCTGATGTCTAGTGTGGCAGCACATAATTACTATCCATGGACCTCGGAAATGTTCATAAGCGCAAGGACTTTGATCTTTAGTCTTGTATTCTTGTATCGGCCTGGTGGAGCCACCGTTTATAAGAACTCGCTATTGTAATTTACTGTTCCGCATGAAATCCAATCTCAACGGTTATTTTAGGCCCGTTACCGCAGGATAATCAAGTTATTAGTTAAAAGTACGCTTAAGCTGAAGACTTTTTTTTTAATTCAATTCAAGTGAAGCGTCGAACTTCAAATGAACCTAATGTTAATGAGCGAGAACAAGAGATTTTGCTCATTAGCATTAAGTTCGTCCCATGTGAAGATCGAAGTTTGACCATTGGTCTGCGTAGAAGGCGTTTGGAAGACAAGTAACGTGGGTGCGGGAAAAAACAGTTCCTATCGCACGTCCCGTTCTTGCGCCCATATTGCTCCCTGGGGTCTGCTACGCAAGTTGACCATGGCCTCAGTCAGGTGTCTTGCGTCCATACAATGTGTCCCAACACTTGCACGTATACATCGGGTGTTAACAATAAGCAATTTTAATTAAAAAAAACTAAAACAACAACAACAAAAAAAAAAAACGGCCGTAGGGTGTAAGTGAATAGTTCCATGTGGAAACTCTGCACAAGAGTTCAAAGTAAGATCGACCCGACCTCTCATCACCACTTGAGAGTAAGGGGTGATTGAAGGGCTTTTTGTTTCTTCCACTTTGTTGTAATGTGCCATCAGCGTTGATGATAAGTTACTTCAATAAAGTTTGATATGTCTTTCTTTTCCAGGAAAGATGAAGAGACAAAAGTTGCTTTGGATTTTTCTTGCCGCGGTATATATTTTTCGATCGACTGATGCTCTAGGTAAGATTGCAAGCCTATTTTTATAACTTGATCTCTTTTAAAGTAGGGGTGAACAAATAGCTTATACAAGGGTGTGGCGGGAAACAATTGCGCGAGATTGTGTTTATTTTCTAAAAGGGGGCGTTTTGTGGTGATATTCCGGATTTAAATGCACAGGTACTCCGAAGCTTCCCGTGTTAGAATCGTTGCGTAACAGAAATATTACAAGAATTTGTATGAGAAGATTAGTGATCGTTATTTAGTGGTCAAAAATAGTACAAACAATACATCAGAACCTCTTACCTTGTCTCCTTGCAGTTTTGGGCGTTTTGGTGCGATTCCAGCGAATTTTAGTTCTGCGGCCATTGGTAGATAACAATGGCACAGTCTTTTTTGATCTGTTTTATTGACATATACTTCGATTGTGATACTTAAAATAAATAAATGCATTTTCAAAAATAAAAATGCGTGCAACAGAACTTTCCCAAAATAAATGGTGTCATATGCGGACAACTTTACTTCCTATAACTGCAACCTCTACAATGCCACTCATTGCTTATGTCCTAAACTAAAAGTGGCCGCCGCAGAAGGTTTGACTTTATCAATATCTAGATACACTGTATGTATCCAGTTTACATATGACCCCGTAAAACGCAGCTCGGCTACTTGCTAATCATGCACTGAGCAGTCAGTCTCAAACGTCAACTAAATTAGTAACAGAAAGATTAGAATTCACTTTTCGTAGTGGAGAAAAGTAAAGTTAAGCACACTATAAAATATACTAAGACAATTCTCTTTCCTCTGTAGAAATAGATTTGCTTTCACCAGTTTCCAGTAGTGCGAATTCACTGAACGTGCGCCGCGTTCTTGTGTCGCCAGGGGAATGGGCCTTTCTCTTTGGTCGGGCAATAAAAGATATAAAAGCAAAAGAAGATCTACTTCAAAGAACTATATCGAACATCGAGTCGAACGAAGAGTTCCTCGTCTTTGCTCGAGTGAGAGTCATGTCTGGTACTGCGGGATGTTTGTTTTCTATTTCACATAGACAGAGGAAGCTTCTTATTCTTGACTTATCCACTAAGGGATCGGGTAACGCTACAAAGCTTATCCTTAGATACAGATCAACAAACGACACTGCGGAGAACGTCGTGTTTAAGAACGTCGCCGCGCTGGGAGATAAACAGTACCACAGTATAATCCTTCGAATCACGGATATTTTCGACAAAGGAAAAAAGATATCAGCCGTCGCACTGTACGTAGACTGCCAGTTTTTTGGCAAAGCTGAAACAGTTTCTGCAGTCTCGTCAATTTTCTCCTACAGAGGGACTTTGTTGTCTTTGATGGAGTTCAGAATAGCACAGAGAGTAAAGAAACAGAAAATTCATACTCAGTGGAAGGTAAAGTAATTTACTCTTTTGGCGACAAATTTCGTAACACTGATTTGCTTTACGTCGCTCCCTCCCCTCAATATTATTGTGGGGTGTTTAACATTTTATTGGCATTGTCTCAAGCCCGCTCAACATTGTTGTTGGGGGGGGGGGGGGGGGGGTGTTGGGAGGGTTCAGGGTTCAACATTTCTTCAGCATTGGCTCAAGCCCTCTTAACATTGTTTTGGGGTGTTTAACATTTCTTTAACATTGGCTTGAAGTTCAATTTTCCACAAGTTTAGCTGTCACCTTCATTTATTTATTTTTTTGTTGCCTTTTTAATTTAGGGGACCATACAGTACATGAAATTCATCTTCAAACGACCTATAAACTTTATACTTGATGGTCCAGAATGTGGGCAAACAAAAGGTGCAGTAAGAGGTAGATGTATTTCCACTTCTCTTGCCATATTAATGCCTATTCTTTATTTCCCAAGTACGCACGTTCTACATGTCCTGTGACGGATATGTAAACCCCTCAAAACCGACCAGACTTATTAAGGCTTTCGGTTGAATTTATTACGTTCTAGTCAACAAATCCTTTTGTATTTCTGAGAAAGAGAATCTCCCGACAGTTTGGTGAATATTTCTAACGATCTTAGGGCTGTTTACCATCCTAATCAGGTTTAGGTATGGGGAGGCAAAGAGGGTCAAACCGCCACCAGATCGCATGCCATTAGAATAAATCATCAAAATCAGCACTTAAATACTATAAAACAGTGGAACCCGATAAATAACATCAAAGTGCCAAAGAAGTGCTCGAGAAAATCGTTCGTTATAACGAGGTTACGTTGCCATGATAGGGGTTCTGTTCCTGGGTATTTGTTTTATGCGGGCCAGTAAGAAAAAATGCAGCGAGATAGAGAAAGAGAAGCTGAGAACACAAGTCAAGGTTGACTTTGAAGCGTATTTAAAAGAAAACCGCAGAATTTCACAGTTTCCTGGGGAAATGTCTGGGTAAAATTCCGAAAGTTAAATTAAAGGCTGGTTTGTACTAGCGACGGATTGGATGTCGTAATCAGAGTTCTTTAGCGCTTTTAACTAGTAGTGAAAATCAAAAATCAAAAATCAAAGTTGTGAGCTGAATCATAAGCTCTTCAGAGTGTGAGTCGCGATATAAATTCAGCGTTTCCTTTTTCTTCTGTTCAGAATCTCTTGCCGTCTCCGTCGCTTGTCATCTAGTGGAAACTGAATTGTTGGAGTCGGAGGCGGCAGTTGATGAATAAGCCAATCACAATGCTCTTTCCCACTCGTTGTGATTGATTTTGTTCTTTAGTTTTCAATTACCCTGCCAGCAGATCCTTTCTTTTGTTGTATTCGAAAAAGACTCTGCGTGAATCGAATAATTATGATCTTTGTTGCGCTAGGATACAGTTTGGAACCAAGGCCTAATAGCCGTGCTCTTGGTACAGCGGGCTCAGTTATGACCATCGGTCATATTCAATGGACGGCTGCTGTCCCTCGAAAAACCAGTTTGACGGGAAAAACAAGATTGACTAGTTCAGAAGTCTGGGCTGCGGTGGCTTCAAAGGCTTGAATACAAAAGCAGGCTTTGCTTGCAAGGTGGTTTTCACTAAAACATAAAACTCTGTTCTTCTGTCAACGATTCCGTCTTCGAATCCTTTGCTAGTGAAAACTAGCCTCGAGCTGTTAAGGTTTGAGCTTGAGTATCAAATTTGACACCACTTCTTCTCTGTCTGCCCTTTTATCTCTGTATATTCGCCAAAAAATGTGAGAATTTCCTCGAGTTCTTTCTTTTATCTTAGGTCTGTTTTGTTTTCTTAGGGAAAACTCCCTATCCACCTCGGATAAGCGATGCCAGCGTTATAACGAACGAAGTAGCCTCTGATTTGATTGGTCTCATAAAGGATCTTCGATATGACTTGTCTATGCAGGTAATGAACTGCTTGGTCTCATACGGGATCTGCGATTTGATTTGTCAAAACAGGTAAAGTGATCATTGCTGTTCACATGCGTGATGTGGTCATTCGCAAAGTAACGTTTCACGTTTCACGTTGTATCACGTTTCATTTCCCATTTTTCCGCACTCATGTGTATACGTACGTTCATGGATGTAGTACTTGATGGTGCATTTATACAATAGACTCGAGAAGACTGAACGTGTGAACGTGAATCAAAAACAGACCACTTTCGGAACAGTGATGTAGCACTTCTACCGCATCTGTTTTCATTATTTGTTGTAATAATTTCATTCACAATTAAAAGGAACGAGAAACAAAAATTATCGAAGTAGTGTTTAACTTAATTTTCATCAACAAGTAGGGATGATTGTCATATAATTATTGTAACCGTCGCCTGTTTAGCTAAGTTGGGAGAGCGCCGGTCTGCCGAGCGGGAGGTCGCAGGTTGAAACCCCGGCCGGACCAACACTCAGGGTCTTTAAATAACTGAGAAGAAAAGTGCTGCCTTTGTAATGACAGCTGCAATTGGTTAGACTTTCTAGTCTTCCCGGATAACGACGAAAAACCGTAGGTCCCGTCTCACTGCACTTTCACAAAAGAACCCCCATCACTATTCGAAAAGAGTAGGGGTCGTAGACCCCGGTGGTGTGGACAACCTTTACGGGTTGTGGGAGTGGTTAGGGATGGCACCTCGCATGGGACTTAAGTCCCGTTCGTGCACATTCCCTCTGGGCAGGCCTGTGTCCAGAAAAGCTGGTAAATAAATAAATAAACAAATAGATAAATAAATAAATAATAAATATCAAGAAATAGTGTTGGCTTATACAATTTGCTTCGTTCTGTTTCAGGTGGCTGAAATCAAGTATCTTCGTGGTCTAGTGGAAAATTGCCAGATGTGTCGAGGTAATGTGTAAGACTAAAAAGGAACTGTCTAGGGTGTATCGTAGCCGCGATACAAGGGGGGGGGGGGGGGGGGGAAGATGTGGAGGTAATATAAAATTTAACTAAATTTTATGCGGCAATAGACTGCAAAACAGTCGGTTTTTTTCTCAAACGTGGTTTAGCCTAGCGTAAGAGTAGCGTGACACACCTCTCCTCCGTATCCGTCTCCGTTTTCCTCCTCGCCCCAGACCTTTTGTTTGACTGTTTGCGTGTACATACAAGAGAGCTCAAGCAACGGCGTTTTGTGAGCGACGGACGTCAAGTGGACTTTTTGCATCATTGCAAGTGGTTTGTTTGAAAACTCTCGATTAAATCGTTTTTATAAGAGAAAAGAAACTTAGCAATACAAATTTGGTAGCGTCAAGGCATATAAAAAGGGAGGAGGCCTCACTTCCGGTTAACGCCCATCGCTCAAAAACGTCTTTACTTTACCGGACCATAGCGTCCGGAAAAGTCCCATAGTGCAATTCGACACAATGCCGACCCAGTCTCTCGCTTAACCTCAAAGTCGCCATTAGCATGCTTGCCTTCAGTGGTGGTTGGGACGTCGTCATAGGCTCGAATCCTGGACGGGACTCAAGATTTTTTTCTTGGTTCCGCGCTCCTGACTTAACTATAAATCGTCGATTCATTCAAGAACTAGTATGTAAACAGCAATTTTTTCCTTAGTGCATTATTTCTGGCTCCAATGCATAAACATTTCTTTGTTGATAGTTCATTTGAAATTGGGCTTTGATAGGTTGTGCTAGCATAATGTTTGGCCGGAAAAGCACTTCTAGCAAAATATGCAATAAGCAGACAAACATTGATTTTGTCGCTTTAATTTGGCTGTAACACCGTGACTTATCTCGGGTCAAAAAAAAAAATTGGTTAGATGATCAATGAATGACAATTTTGTGCTGCAAAACTAGCTGAAAGTGTAAATTATGCTAGAAGTGCTTTTCCGGCCAAACATTATGCTAGCACAACCTATCATTGTCTTTCATTGATCATCTAACCAATTTTTTTTTGACCCGAGATAAGTCACGGTGTTACAGGCAAATTAAAGCGACAAAATCAATGTTTGTCTGCTTATTGCATATTTACTGCTTATTTTTGTCGCATTCACGGGACCTGAGTCCCATAGGAGGAAGTGACCTAGGACTTTTCCACAGGACTCAACGCATGCGCATAACTGACTAGCTCGGTTACCGAAGATGGCTTTCATGTGCTTGTTTTTTGTTTGGATTTTTGTTGTTTTCAGAGAATGAATTTTGCACTCTTAAAGATTCTAGATGTAAATAGGGTAAATGTGTTTGCCATTCACTTATGTTGTTTGTTTCTTAGTTACTGAGGTATTTTTACCAAATTTGAAGTAGAAAGTAGAAGCATACTTTCTGCATAATTTACAAAAGCTGTCATAATTATTGGCATATTTTAGAAATATACGAGCGCTACTAGTAGCATTTTATGCTACTTCTTTCGAACACAATCTGTCAAAGCCTATTAAAGATGTGTTCATCAAACTCGTCGTTATATACCTCACTCTTCTATCTGCCTTTTGTTTTATTTAGTTCAAGACTTCTGTCGTTTTAAGCCTTGTTTTCCTGGTGTGCCTTGCTTCAATGATCCTGCTACTGTAAAGGGATTTGAGTGCGGAGAATGCCCGCTTGGAATGCTGGGTGATGGTATCAACTGTACTGACATCAATGAGGTAAGAAGTCTCTTGTATTTTGTTTGTGGAAAAGGATTGTGTTGAAGGGACTGTATCACAGCAACTAAGGCCGTTTTGCATAGTTCTTTTTTGGTTATTACGTTCTCGCTATCAGATATACCGTTATCTAAAACTACCGTAAAAATCCGAAAATAAGCCCCGGGGCTTATATTTTTCAAAGGCCCTCTTTGAGGGGCTTATATTCGGAGGGGCTCATGTATGGAGGGAAATTTGCGTTTCAAAATCGATTGGGCTAGCTTGTAGTGGGAAGGAAAGTTACCATTTTTGCTTTGTTGTACTTTGTATTCGAGAGCAAATTCCAAGTACAAGCCCCCCCCCCCCCGGGGGGGGCTTATATACGGTATTTAACAATGACAAATGTTCAGGTTAATGACAAACAAGATCGGAGAGAGACATGAACTTTGAGAAATTGTCAGGTTGAACAGGTTTACAAGAATCCCAACTGCCATCCGTTTTTATCTTCAATCCATAATTATGATTTGCTGGCTTCGGGTCATTTTTTTTATGAAAGGCCTCGGAGGTCAAGCATCATACATGTAATACAAGCTAATCGTTTTTTTGTTTGTTTGTTTTTCATTTCCCTTTTGTCTAGTGTAAACTGGCCGACCCTTGCGCCAAAAATGTTCTTTGCCATAATAGAAGTCCTGGATATTGGTGCCCACCATGTCCTCGGGGATATTCTGGAAAGGAGGTTCATGGGATTGGACTGTATTTTGCAAAGGACAATAAACAGGTACTCTAGCTTCTTTTTCATCCGTATGCAACTTTCTCTTTTATTCATCACGTTTAAAATTCACCATCACATTTTAATCATTGCGCATCAGCACATATCGATATTCCAGTCATAGCAGTATGCAGGATGTTTGTCACATGATCCCAGTTTAGTGGCGCTAGCTCCCGCGAGTCCCCTGTAGCTTTGTGGTAGAGCATCTGGACTAGTAACCAGTAGGTCAGGCTCAGGTTAGGTTCGACTCCTGTTGGGAAAGCTTGGAATTTTTCTTCTGAGCCACCTGGATATTGGACTGGTTAAACATCTTGCTCAACGGTCAAATAGTTCGCTTATTCGTAAGGCCCGTTCAAACCGATGCACTGACATAATCTAACATTGTTGCGTTCCACAGTGTTGTCTGAAGTTAGACCCGGTATATGTTGGATATTATATTTGAACAGGGCGTCACATCCCATACCGGTCAGCTTCTTGTACGTGTATCTTTGTCGTATCCTTAGGGGCGAAGTGGACGTAGTGATGGGTAGGGTAGTTATCCTGTTCAAACCCGATAGTGTGTACTCGCAACTCTTGCATAGTTCGATTATTATACCCTCCCTGTAAGCGTATAGGTAACATCTCCTGTCGCAGAATTCCTGAGACTGACATCGATGATCATCGTGTTCATGTCACCGTATTTCCTGACAGCTCTGCCTTAAGGCTGGTTTTACATCTCAAGAGATTCGTCACAAATATAAATTTGTAAAGTACACTTCAAACCCTTCCGCCACAAGAAGGGGCTAATGTGGTATTCATCGGTGCAGGGATAACTTCACTGTGTTTTTTTCTCTCGTAGGTTTGCACGGATATTGATGAATGTGCAGAGGTACCACGCCCATGCGCAAAAGAATCAAAGTGTATCAATCTTCCGGTAAGTTTTTTTCAACTTGGAGTAAAATCTAGAGTAATGTAGTCATGTGTTGATAGCTTTCTACATCATGTCTGTTTGTTATCTTACAGGGAAGCTTCGAATGTGGAGATTGCCCTCCTGGCTTCACTGGCGATCCACGACACTCGTGTTACTACCTAAGTTATTGTGACGTAAGCGATCCAAGGAGTAACCCTTGCAGTCAATACGCCAGGTGCATTCGACTGGACAGTGGGCGAAGTTTTAAGTGTGAGGTGAGGATATTCTTATAAAGCCTATGAAGGACTTCTCAATGCTTCATTCGCCATTGTAGTGTGGCAGGGGTTACCATTAGTATCAGAGAGAAATTCGCTAAAAGAAAAAAACACGACAAGGCGGATTAAGGTTGTGATAAAAGATGAAAATGAACAAAAAAAAACATTATTATTTTTTTCTCGGATTTAACTACCAAAATAAGACGTGACTACGAGATGGGGGTAAGGTCTCGAGGTGATCTGAATATTAAATAAATATATGAATGACAAAGATGGAAATGATGATGACGATGATGACGACGACGGCGGCGACGATGATCAAGACGACGACTACGACGACGACGATGATGGTGGTGGTGGTGATGTTGATGGTGACGATGATTATAATGATGACGATTGTGATGAAGATGATGATGATGATGATAATGATGATGAAGAAGGAGAAGAAGAAGATTTGTCAAAGAAGCACTTGACAAAAAAAATATAGTAGTTCCAAACTATTTTTATCGACAGCTATAGGTGAAAAAAGGAATACAGGCGTTAATCTACATTAACATTTACATTGTGTTGCTGAACCCTAGTCATCCTCGGAGACCCAGGGGCAGATAGTGGGGACGAGGAAAAGTCTAAACGGGCGGAAAAATATATGGCACGAAGAAAAGTAAAGAACGGCGAGAAGAGCCCCTGGGGACAACGTCTTACCAGACCAGTTCCAAACCGTCGCCGCCGTTCTGGCTTCTGATTGGTGCCAGAAAAACTTGTGTTTTTCTGGCACCAATCAGAAGCCAGAACGGCGGCGACGGTTTGGAACTGGTCTGGTAAGACATTGTCCCCAGGGGCTCTTCTCGCCGTTCTTTACTTTTCTTCGTGCCATATATTTTCCCGCCCGTTTAGACTTTTCTTCGTCCCCACTATCTGCCCCTGGGTCTCCGAGGATGAATCCTAGTGAACTGTTTAACATTATTACTTGCCGATACAAATGATATTTTCGTGAATTTATTTTAGTGTCGTGAAGGTTACGCTGGAAATGGCATCTTTTGCGCTGAGGACTTCGATTTGGACGGCTTTCCAGATAAGGAACTGAACTGTACCGACAGCGTTTGTCGTAAGGTATGAATAACTAAAACTAGTAATAACCAAAGGTTAGGGAGCGCGGGCGAAACTGATCGATGGTCAAAACGTGTTTGCTCCATTGCTATACTTTGCGTACGTTGTACGTGACAGATGGTCGAAACGCGCGTGATCAAATTGCGTTCCGTGCATCGCATTCATTCTTAGTGGAAGTCCAAACAAATGCTGGACTACATACATTCGACGCATGCGTAATAACAACCTTGAGATTAGGATTGCGGGCTCCTCTTGTCGCCCTCAGTAATGTCAGAAGTTACGACAGGGTGCTTAGGTTAAGGGTTGGTTAAAATAAGGCATTTCTCTCGTTGAATGAAACAAAAATTGTTGGTAGAAACTGAGGCTTGTAGTTGTTTCTGCCAGTTATTTTAAGGAGCTTAGTTTTACCCGCCTTGCGCCAGAACTCAATTTCGTTGTGAAAGTGATATTACTAATGAACTTAAGAATTAAGCAAGTGGACTGCTGCAGAAAGGGTTTAATCTTCCTTTGGTCATCCAACCAATTATTAGGACGGGACCGACCGGAGGAGGTATGGGGAAGCGAGACGTTGTAAGATAGCAGCGCTCATGATCAATGAATCAGTTTCTCACAACTCGTGTCCTGCAGATACATGGTCATGGAATGTATATCGGGAAGAACATTTGCGTATCAGGCAAGAGGGGAATGGTTTCTTTCCTAAAGACTACTGAGGTACCCTTGATCTCTGAGCATTGAAGTCCAAAATGATCGCCCACGTCATTTTGTTAATGCCAAAAACAAATACAACTATAAATCAATACTAATATAATATGTTCTATTAACGAAGTATGCGCGGTTTGCTATTTACAAGACAGGGAAACAAACTGATAACTCTCCTGTTACAGGATAATTGTCAACGGATAAAAAATCCCGGTCAAGAAGATCTTGATGACGATGGAATTGGAGATATTTGCGATGACGACGTGGATGGAGACAATATTAGAAATGAGCGGGTAAGTACGTGACGATTCTCTTAATTGACGGTACTACTCTATCCTGCGAGCAGAGGTTTCTTTCAGGCATGGCTTTAAGCATTTACAAACTCGTTCGCGTCGCTTGTCAATCGCTTAGCTGGTTTGTTTATACGTCTCTCGGGGCGTAGACAAACCAACTACGCGACTGGCAAGCGACGCAAACAACTGCGTAAATGCTAAATGCCATGCCAGAAATAAAACCTCTCCTCACACGGCAGTACAACACTGAATTCTGATAGTGGTGCCTGGTTATGATTGGGAATGAAGAGTTGGTAGCAGTGCAGTTAAGGTTGAACTTACATCGCGTACTGTCGAGAACTGATTTGCTGATTGTCACGTTGCCTGCGTGCGCGCCAGGAAGAGAGGAACTCGCGCGCTCCTATCCCATCCTTTGCAATACCTTGCCTCTCAGGTAGCCTTTTTCCAGGCCTTCGTGGAGAGTGGCGCGAGTAGATTTTCCCTGCTCAGTTTTCTTTGCCATGTCCCCACTATCTGAACGCCTGCAGCAACAGGCTACCACGCAAGCTCCACGCACGCTCCACGCACGCTCGTGAATTTGCCCGTGGAGCTTGTGCAAGAGAAAAAAGTTTATTTATGTATTTATTTATTTTTCCACAAACTGAACAAGATCACGTATAGATGAAGGTACTTGAGAGAAAAAGAGAAAAAGGTCAAATGATAAATGAACTAGTACCTTGCCCTGATTTGTTGAGAAACAAATTCTTAGTATAATACAAAAGAGAGACACGTAACAAACGTAAGTAAATGTAACTAGTTAAATTAAAAGACACACAGATACACATCAAAACAATTTAAATTTTAAGTATATATTGGCAGGTGAAGTGACTAGGTCAATCTGAGATTTCATATTGTGAAAGGTAATGATTCAAGTGAAAATTCTTCCGCCATTTTTTGGTAGGCCTAGAGCGGTTGGAAGGGGAGGGTCGTTAAAGATTGTTTGACTTTAAGTTTGACTCCTCCCTATATAAAGAGCATAATCTGCACTATAAAAAAAAAAGGTTACTGTGTATTTTTAGAGAAGGCACTCTATAGGCCCTTTGCAGCTAGCCAATCACGTGGTACAAAACCGCCGTACTGGAGAGCAAAAGTCGCTCTGGGACAAGACAAACAAAAAAAATTACTATTTAAAATTATGTATGCCTTTTGTTTGTCTTGTCCCAGTGCGACTTTTGCTCACCAGTACGGCGGTTTTGTACCACGTGAATGGCCAGCTGCAAAGGGCCTATTGATTCTGTGCTTTGCTTATCCCTTTTGTTGGTTTTCTCAGGATAACTGCCCGCGTAATGCGAACCCTGCTCAGTATAACAATGATGGCGACTTATTAGGCAATGATTGTGATAATTGCCCGTATGTCAGTAACTCGCTTCAAGCGGATCTCGATAAGGATGGTGTTGGTGATGCTTGTGACAAGGACATTGATGGAGACGGTAAGTTAGGGCGATCGATAATA
Source organism: Porites divaricata (assembly GCA_038088405.1). NCBI lineage: Eukaryota > Metazoa > Cnidaria > Anthozoa > Scleractinia > Poritidae > Porites > Porites divaricata. Next base: position 19,993,423 of record JBBMOI010000003.1, read on the forward strand.
TCTTGCCTCTAGTCATTGACACCTAAAGCTACTGTAAAACGGCCAACGAAAACGTGCAACCTGTTTTACAACATTGCGGCAAAAAGAGTGCACGCGTTTTAACACCGACGTTCAAAACTGTTTTGCAACATATCATGTTTTTGCAAGTTGCGTGAATACAGACCTCTGACTGGATAAAATGGGGTGGGAGTCACGCCATAATAAACACGGGAGTAACATCACTTGTTGCAAAACAAGTTTGCCTTGGGCCGGTAAAACGCGCAATATGTACAGATTTCGTCCCGATAAGTAGAACTACTCTCTACTTTCTGTCGCAATCTGTAATGACCTGATTTGTTACAAGGCAGGCTTGATTTGTGGTTAGTAAAACGCACAACATTGCTATAAAACTCTTTTTGCAGGAGTGTTGCAAAACGAGAAGCACGTTTCTGCTGCCCATTTTTCCGTATCTTTTGTTATATGGTTTGTTTCACGCGCACCTTAGCTACTTCGTCGCAAATCGCGTCAATGTGACAAAACTTGTGCTGAAGTCAGTAAAATTTACAACTGTGCAATTTACAATTTGTTAGTGTAACCTTGGGTTTAGAGTCTATGGCCACACTAGTAAAATTACATTCACTTGTAAATTAAACCGCCATCCCTGTTCTCCATCGGGTGGTTGTGTCGTTGGCCTGTACGGGACTCTTAGTAATGCCGTGGCCGGCTTTTAGGAATTGTTGGATTGTTGGAATTCACTACTTATTACTCACGCTGGAAGTTGTTCCCTCAGTAGGCTAGTTACAATGTTTTGTTTAAATGGCGCTGATCATAAGTGTAATGGAGTTTCGAGTTTTCCTCGGCTGTTGCTTTTGGATTCCTTTTGAATGGATTCTCTAATGGTTTGGGTTCCATTTAAATACTCCCTATAACTTAAAGGCTCGTCCCGAAGGACAGGTCTATCTTACTGGAAATCTACAGCACTTGTTCCCTTTTTTATCTACTTTGCGTTTTCCCGTTTTTATCTTCGCAACGGCTTGACGCTTTCTTAAATTTCTCCAGGTGTATTGAACTCTATTGATAACTGCCGAAAGGTACATAACTCACTACAAGAAGATGGCGACGGCGATGGAGTGGGTGATGCGTGCGATAACTGCCCCACAGTACAGAATAGAGGCCAGGTTTGTAGTAACCTTTTTTAAACCGAATAAGGTTAAGGCCAAATTCATGAAAACACTGTTTTATTTTTAGCAAAACTGACTGAAGGCAAATACAGTTCAGTTTTTTTTTCATTTTCAGGCCTCGCTTCCAGTCTCAAAAAACTACCGTATCTGATTTAAATCGCGCGTTTTATAGTACTTTAAAGTCTCAACCATGACACATGTATGGCTCGAGAAAATAGTCGACATTTCGCGACACCACAACTCCACGAAATGACGCTTGAGCAACGATAGCAGAAATTCCATAGTGATGACGCGTCGCTACCCAGATCTTGATAGCGTTTCTCATTGGCTGAAGCAAATTTCTCTCAGTCGCAACAAGACCAATCATCAGAAGCGCTACCAACATCTGGCTAGTGAACGTCATCAGTATGGATTTTCTGCAGTCGTTGCTCAGACGTTATTTCGCGGGAAAACCAGTGGTGGCGTCGCTAAATGTCGGCTGGTAACTTAGGCTACCACATTTATTAATTAACTTAGAGGGAAAGAGATGTTAGCCTGCAATACAAGCGTGTTTTAGGGCCGAGGAGGGCTGGGGAGAGTAGAACTTACGGTCACTATGGGCGATAACAGGGGCGAGAAAACAACAAGCAAACATGAATAGAAACAATGGAGCCTGCCTTGACACAATAGAGCTGCGTGCCGGGACGTATGAATGAAATTAGAGTTCGAAGATCTTCTTGACAGCGGGATATCACCGCTGCAAATAACAGGGTTTTTTAGTGATCGATTTAGAGTTAGGAGACAATTTAGTATTTTGAAACCGGCCCGACAGCCTTATTTTAATTGAATATTTATTTATTTATGTTATTTTATTTTGTAGTACGATAGAGATGCCGACGGACTGGGTGATAACTGTGATACCGACCGAGATAATGATAATGATGGTGTAGATGACATGGTCGATAACTGCAGAGGAATGTCAAACCCGGATCAGATAGACAATGATGGAGATGAAAGAGGTCAGAACCCAAAAAATTTGTTTGAACCACTAGTACTGCCTCCTCCACAGGCTTTCCCAAGGCTAAGTGGGGATTGGGGAGCACGCGAGAAGTGCGAGAGAGGGATGATCTGAACGAGCGTAAAGCGCGAGCGGGGAGTGTTAGGAAGGAAAAGAAGAGAAGAGCCTTTTCTCCCCATCCCATCTTTCCCTTCGTCCCCGCTTTCCTTAATAATTAACTCAAATATCCCCCAGCGATCGCGAGCGACTGGGGACGAGGCAGCCAGTAGCATGCTAAGTAGCATGCCCAGATTGATCATTGTATCGACAAAATTTACTTTTGGATCATTTTTAGTGCCAGAGTAAATCACTCACATAAAAAGCATGTGCTATCTTATATGTGTCCTCGGATGAAAGCTGAAGACTGTTCACCATGGGAACGAAATTTCAGACTGCAGCTTTTGTCCAGACGCTCGCTTTTAATACTGGCTTGATTTTATTTAAAATTTTTTCCGATATAGCACTGAAAACAAAACTAAAGTATTCTGGTTCAGTAACTTGATTATTACCTTGTCTCTGTTGTAGGTGATGCTTGTGATGACGATGATGATGATGATGGTGTGCCAGATAGGTCCGACAACTGCCAACTAGTGCCCAATCCAACTCAACGAGACTTAAACGGTTGGTACCATTTCCTCAAAAACTAGCTACTCACTTGTTCGTTTACTTCTTGCAATATAGCCTGCTTTGCTACCATGGCAACGTGACGTAACGATTTCTCCTCCCTATTGGGAGAGCGCCAGTCTGCTGAGCGGGAGGTTTCGGGTTCAAACCCCGGCTGGACCAACACTCAGGGTCTTTAAAATAACTGAGAAGAAAGTGCTGCCTTTGTAATGACATCCGCTGACGGTTAGACTTTCGAGCCTTCTCGGATAAGGACGAAAAACCGTAGGTCTCGCCCCGCAGCACTTTCTCTTATCTGTTCTTGTGGGTCGTAAAAGAATCCACCCCACTGTTCGAAAAGAGTAGGGTTCTTAGAGACCGGTGGTGTGGCCGGCCAACCGGCTTTCCTGGGCTGAGTGGGTTATTTGTAAGGTGAGATTTTAATATAGGAATAACCTCATGATGCTCCTTTAGGTGTCGTAATGGCTACCTGTAAACAGTATGTATGTATGTTAACGAAATGATTTGCTCTTTTCTGCACAAGATATTAACTACAATGGATGTTTTCCTCCTTGGCAGGTAATGGTTTAGGGGATCCTTGTGATGGGGATTTTGATGCCGACAAAATCCCGGATGAAGAAGATGCTTGTTCAGTTAACCATCATGTGACGCACACTGATTTCACGTGGTTGCAAAAGATCAGTCTAATTGTGCCCGAAGAAACGAACCCTTACCAACCAGCTATCTGGCAGGTAGACTCAGAGGTAAGACCAACTATTCCAAGACGCCTACCCTCCACGTTAACCTTGACTGAGTCCACAATTTTGTTCATCATTAAGACATGGATTCCAGCTATTTAAAGTGTCAGTTTACGTTTATTAATGTGCCAACCAGAAACTATAAATGGCTCTGGAGAGAAAGGATTCAAAGAAATGAAAAGAGTTTTTACAAACAAGCGGAACTATCGCAAACCCTTACAATTATTAGCAAATGTGTTGGAAATTAAAGGGATTTCATGATTAATCTTCTAAAGCAAGGCACAAAATTGCAAAGTGCTTATCAGTTAACTTGAAAATACTACACTAACTTCGGATGTATATGTTGTGGTATTTAAAATTTTATCCTTGGTTTAACTTTTAATGTCCCTTTTCCACAACATAATGATTATGGGTGGTAGGGCTTTTAATACACCACCTATATAATGAGCGTGATGGACAAAAATTTTGACGTGAAAAATCTGAGATGTGACTGAAATAGTTTGTGTTTATGAACATAGATTGTTAGCCTCTTACGCAGACGTTCTTAGGGCTTCGTCATTCCAAAAGAACGTCTGCTTGGGAGGCTAATAGATTGTTACACCAACTGCACTGAGGGGTTTAAATCGTATACGTTTATCTCTTTGTATTAGAGAGGGGGCAATGCAAAATAAGAAACCATCTTTTTGACATGTGGTGGGGAGTGGGGTGTATTCTTTCCGGGGAGTGATGGTTCATGGCTGATCTTTACAGCAATTGAATCATTTTCCTTTGAGCTGAAAATTGCTGGTCCGGCAGTTTGGTATCTATCTGCGGGAGGATTGTGCTAGGGTTGTGCCGGTTAGCGGTTATATTACAGCCGGATTATAGGTAATTTCTTTTTTTTGCAGGGAAATAAAGTAAAACAAACCGAAAATAGCGATCCAGGAATAGCTGTGGGTAAGTCCTTTTATTATTTTTTTTCTCAACCCCAAAAATGAAAAGAATTATTGTCAATGTCGTTTCACTGATCTATGTTTTCTAACTTATTTTAATATAGGACCCGTCCGCTTTGGTGGTGTTGACTTCTCTGGCACAGTACAGGTTCAAACGACCCATGATGACGATTTCATAGGACTGGTTTTTAGTTACCAAAGTAACAGAAAATTCTACCTCGTCTCATGGAAACAGCAGGATCAGGTTTACTGGGAAATGAATCCATTCAGAGCTAAAGCCGTGCGAGGAATTCAAATCAAGGTAATGCTTTTCGGATGGCCGGATCGAATCTTCGGATTTATTAATTTATTGATTTACCGTTTTTATGTATTGTTTTTCTCACAGTTGGTTAATTCTGATACCGGCCCTGGAACTGCTCTTAGAAATGCACTATGGAACTCTGGGGACGCCCAGGGACAAGTAAGTAGTAAATGAAGAGAATAAATACAAAGAGTTAGCAAAATGAAAAACTACTTTGGGTAGTTTGTTAATCACGTGACTCTGCTCTAGGGAGTCATCTCTTTTCAAAGTTGGTCAAATTCACGCTTGCTTTCCCTCCCTGTTACTTGCAACGTCACGCATGGTGTGACTACAAGGGTCTTGATTCACTCTTCCCTAGTCCCCGTGCGGCGTCTTTCCAGGGCTTGTCGGTCAGTGCACTTCGGTGACGTAGCCGACGCTTGGACTACGCTACGCGTTCGCCCAATCGGTCAAAGAGTTGAGAAGGTGATCAGTTTCTCAAGAGTGAAACAAAATACATGTATACCAATATAGTCTAGGTACAAGTTCAGAATTATTGTTACCACTTTTCCTCTTTCCAAAGCAGGAGTTCGCTGTTGGAAATGTAATAATAATTATGTCTATTATTTTAACTTCCTAACATCATGTCTTTTGAATTGTTGCAGATAAAAGAAATTTGGAGAGATCAAAATTTGATTGGATGGAAGGACAAAACAGATTATGAGTGGTCGCTAATGCACAGACCGATTATTGGATTAATTAGGTAAGACAAAAATATTTCCTCGATTAAGGGTTCACGCTTTCATAAGCGTCCCCCCCTCACATACGCACTACCCATTTGCTCTATCAAATAAAGACGTTTCCCCTGTCTCCCTAAATTTCTCTTATGGTAGTAGGAAATCGACAAATCCTGTTTCATGTCTTACTTTTATAGATATTTAATTGCGTCAATATAGAAGAGCTTTCTTCCTCTGTTAGACCAGATTATTTCTAGATGCTCTATAACATTTTTTTTTCTTTTACACGATGTGCATTATTCGTGATCAGCCAAGTGAAGTTTTAAATCGTTTTTTGACCCTCCTTTAAAGAAATGCCCCTCCTTTTTGACGAAATGTAATCACCCGGGCTATTCGAAGAAATAAGATAAGGAAAATTTTAATTACGGGAATAACTTCTGGAACAGTAAGGCTTTGCCCGAGGAACATGTCATCTTATTTAAATGCCAGCTATTCACAGCTGCATTATCAATCTATTTGTTTGCTTTATGTTCCTTGCTTCGTTTTCAGACTGAGAATATTTTCGGAGGGAGAGTTAGTGGTAGATACAGGATACGTTATTGACAAGACCCTTAAAGGCGGAAAGGTTGGGATGTACGTGTTTTCACAATCAAACGTGGCCTGGTCAAATATGTCGTACAAATGTAACGGTAGGTAACAACTTTTTTCGCTACGACCATATCCATCACAAGAAGCACCATCATCCATTAATATTTCGTCATTTATATTTTATCCACTTTTATCTGCTTGTCATCCCACTATCATCAAAAACCACCACCTACGCTATCACCCTAGCTATCATCACCACCACCATCATTTCCATTGGCCGTTTTTATGCTAGCCTGCACCACAGACGAAAATAAACTTCTTTTGAAGTCCGAGAGCAAAATAGCGCCGAAATCCTAGCTCTGGGCCCTACCTTTGTACCAGGATTTAGTACGCGCCATGATTGGCCAGTTAAAAAAGCCTTTGCCAATCAGTTTGAAGGGAAGTTCGAAACGCACTTCCGGTAATTTCTTTGAGTCCGTTGGGGGCTGAGATCAAGGATATCGACGCCACTTCGCAGACGTTACTAACCGGGGTTAGATGAGATCTGCGACGCAGGCTATTTTGCGAATAAGACAGTCGTGTTTAACGTCTCAGACAAATGCGTCTAGCATTAAAACGAAACGCGCTAAACTAGGACGCATTTCGCTGAAAAACGGCCATTATCATCATCATCAGCATCATCATCTTCATCATCATTATCACTATCAACACCATAATCATCATCATATCATTATCACTATCAACACCATAATCATCATCATATCATTATCATCGTCGTCATCGCCACCACCACCAGCATTTTTATTTTGATCGTCGAAATCATTGGCGTCATCAGCAAGTACCACCATCATCAATGCCCACGCTTCTGTCCACACCGAGGCTTCCTGTGACTGATTTTCATTTTTTCTTCTTTCCTCTGAACAGAAAAAGTTCCGGACGACTACGAAGCTCTCTAATAAAAACCGTCTGGAGGAACTGCAACATTATGGTGTTGAAACATGTCGATAACCAGCTTGGGGTCCCAAATGTGAATCTTTCATGCTTATAACAACAAAGTGAAACATTCAGTATTACTCATGACGTTAAAAAGTTGTGATATTAAAACTAGCAGTTAGTATTCTCGCTGCGTTATCAATAGCAGTTTGTCAGAACTAAAAGCAAATTGTCTAGTTTGTTCCACGAGAGATTCTGCGTTTTTACAAAACCAGTTAGCCTAAATCATGTTCCACACGGCATTGCGTGCACGTAAACAGTCGAGAATTAAAACGAGAGAATAAACTAGAGATACACAACATCCATTGCATAACTGGAGAGAGTCTGGATAACAGGCAACGTAGCGCTCCTCGCTTATCATTCAAGTCCTTCCAAGACGTCGCAGCCTTTCTGTGGATGGCGCAATACAGCTGCAAGTCATTCGACGAAATGCGGCTGCTGAAATGTGTTCCAAGATTTAAAAGAAAACGGGCCAGCTCTCTTGCGTCTTAAATAACAGCAGCTCTTATCAAGAAATATATAATCAAGCGTTAGCGTTATTTTGTATGTAAATATATGTAAATGTAACCAAGCTTGTACTGTATAAATGATATCTTGTAAGTAAACAGGCTGTTAGCCCGTAAGCCGTGTTGCGTCAAACCAGGAGTACCCACAAAAGTAATAAGAGATGGACGATTTCCGAAGATCTCCGATCCTGAGTCTCGGAAAAGAGAAGTAGATAAAAGATAGCTAGATGAAGTTATCGTCGTTGAAAATTTATATTAGTTCCTTTATTTAAAACAATTGTTTTACTGATGCTTTAGCACTTATCCAGTCTTATGGACATGCATCTTGCAATGCCTATTTTTCTCTTAACCCTTTAAGTCCCAATAGTGACAAGAATCAATTTTCTCCTTACAATATATCAGTGCATAATCAAGAGAAGAGGTTACGAGAGTTAATAAAATGATCACCCTGAGGAAAAATGCTTTGATCTTTTATCAAATTCTCTCAACTAATTCTTTAGGGATATATGAAGATCAATATGAAGAATTTGTATGTGGATATTGGGGCTTCAAGGGGTAAGGATTCATTAAGGCTCAGAATGAATTGTAGGAAACACATGTTCAATTCCGTTTGGAATTATAGCCCATGTAAGCTTAAGAGTAACTCTAAGAGCGACGCACTTCAACCGGAAGAGAACTTCTTGAATTCTTAAGCAGCGGTTTTGCCGAAATTTTCGGGCATATCGTGTCTATAAGAGCAAAATTTGTTAGCGTCAAGGCATATTAAAAGGGAAAAGGCCTCACTTTCGGTTGACGTGCGTCGGTCAAAAACGCCTTTGCGTAAGATCCCTATATTGATGTAATTGCCGGCCTGTCCAAGAAGGAACGAATAGTGGTAGAAATGGAAAGGAAATGAATTTACGCCAGAAGGAAAACAACTGGTTGCGTCTCTCAGGAGAAGGGCTTTTAAAACGCGTTCCGTTTCCTATATCGAACTTGGCCTCTTAGAGGGGTACAGTCTAGGATAGTATCAATGAAGACGGGACTGCTGCAATTATACTGTTCCCTCTTCACATTATAAGGCCTATGTTATCGCATAAAGTAAAACGCTCGCTGGTCAACATTAGCAGTCATTGCAAATTACAAAATAATAGCTACATGCGTATGTGTGGCTGTTTATATCGCTCTCGTATAAGAATTATCTTCATTATCGAAGACATCACAGTAAGGTCGTAGGACCATGCATTGTAACATTTTTGTACATACTTAATTTAAAATGCTTAGGCTAATATGCCTGGTTTGCATGATATGTATTTCGTTCTACTGATTCATCCTGGTAAATTAAATTTCAAAATAAAAATTATTTGTGATCTTATTCTTAGCTTTATTTTAGTAAAAACTAACAAATCTGATTGGCTATCAACTGTCCTGATTTCAGCACTAATATGACAGTGCAATAGAACAGTACGCACCATCGCATGCGCGCACTTAAATGGCTTTTTTTCACTGCAAGCCAAAAAACTTCTTGTGTTTTAATTCAAAAAAACCTAAAATATCACAAATTTTGTAATAGTTATGATTAATTGGTAACAGAACCTCGTGTCGTCCAATTCGGTATGTTATCATACTCGTGATCCGAGTCCCCCTCGCTATTGGACTCCATTCAGTCCTATTACCATTATTAATTATTTAGCCAGGGCTAAAAGCGAAGCTCTGGTTAATAATACTTGTAAACAAAAAAAATTAAATCGTGTAACGCTAAACGGGAAGGGCAATGAAAATGGCATCAAGATCAATAGATCTAATTAGCAAAAGACATTGCACGTGCAGCACACTTTTCCTAATTATCAAAAAGACAAATTTGCACGTGCAGCACGCTTTTTGTCTTTCTTTGCCGTTGTTTTGCACAACTACAACGCAGTTTTGTAGGACTAGAACATCAAACTTCCTAGTTACACATTATTTTTATGGAGGAATTGTCGTATGTGCTTACCCAACATTTTGTCTCCTGTGTTCATGTTCGCTTTTATTTTTCACTGCCACTCATTTTCACCTTGCTGGCCGCTAGCATTTCTCATTGTCTCACGGCCGCCTTCAATTTTCATGTTTTTCTTCCTAGAAATTCGCCTCTTGTTTTCAATCACTCGCTCTAGCTCTTTCTCCGTTATCCATGTGAGAGAAAACATCAAAAATAAAGTCGGAAAAGACACGACTTTGTTGTTGTTTTTTCTTTCTAAAAGTCCCGGCGGCCATGCGCTTTCTTTCCAAATAAAACCTTGAGTTGCATTTGGATTGCCATACCTGTTGATTGAATTATTTTACATTGGTATGCCTGTGGTGCGAACGGACGGTCGGGCGGTCGGTGTACGGTCACGTGATTACCAAATTTTCTCGGATAGGTAGTTTACCACATTTTCTTACCCATGGTGCTCCGCGCGCCAGAGCTCCGCTAAAAACCCGTCTGTTAAGATTTGGTCAAATACGTTTCAAATGGTAATGATTAATTATAGTAAGCTGTGTGAAAGTTTATACGAAAATCTAATCAGCAAATTTTACGTAAACTGAGCCAAAGTGAAATTTTATGGTTGTATCCAATCGTTCCTATGAAAACATCAAATTTTACCTGTCAATCAAAATCTTTCATCAGTATATTTTTACTGTCCAAGTTTCAGCGTGTGAGCTGCAACCGTTCTCTTGCCATGATTTGGCAAATGAGATAACTTATACTCACAAACTACCAAAACTGTGTTCAGCCACCTTAAGCTCCATGATACCTCTTTTCCATTTGTTCCCAGAGTCTCTAGTCTACCCTTGGAACGAGGTTCACTTCTCGTATTGATCATTCTAGTTCCAGGGAAAGCTTTTCTGGAACAAGATTCTCGTTCAACTTGTCTTAGGGAAACACGCCTCTGGTAGTGTTTTCTCAGTAGGCGTGTTCGAAAAGGGGGACTTTTGGACAAGAAAACAACATAAACTCGAATTCGAGTAGAAAATATTTTCGACATTTACTGTATTTCCTGTATGGTTGCTTACACCAGGCTTACAGCTAAGTATCTCACAAACATCAGTGTAATTCTTTCCTTTGTTGAACGCTGGTTTGATATTGTTCCTATGTAGGCTAGTCTACAGAAGTGGATCTTTTCCTTCTTCGCACAACGCCCCCAAGAAATGACGGCATACAAAAGTGATTTACAGCACATGGTTACTACATCGGAACCGAAATAAGCGTCAAAAAGAGCATCAAAACCCATACTTTGACTGAGTCTGTCTCCGTGTTTGCCGATTGGCAGACCACTGTTGTCGTAGCTCGAATTCTCTTTCTTTAGCCTGGGATTAAAAAGCAAACAAAGTTAGTCTCTCGCAAACACTGCACTGCTATCTCCGACTCAGGGGCTTTGAAAGGAAAAAGTTTCATGGTTTGTTCAGTTTCTCATACGACAATGTCAGCGCGCAATAACTGGGGCAGAAAATTCCAGCTTAACCAAAAATAGAAAATACAGTGGAAACCCGACTTTCGACCGCCCACTTGGATTGCGGAGCCCCCCCCCCCCCCCCCCCCCCGTAGGGACGTCAGCGGCGAGGAGCGAGGAGAGGCGGCTGAATTCGCGGTCTACCACCCACTTCGCTATTACGACCTCATTACGTAGCCCTAACTTAAAAGAACATTTGATAATTGGGTCGTAGTAATGGAGTTCCCCTTTAGCTGACTAACAAGGACCTGCTTTGAGAATAGCAGGGGGTGAGCTAGTAGTTTGCATCCTTGTGTGTATTTAAATATTTAAATTTTTCGTCTGAATTGCCAAAAAGGGTACGGCAAGGGACTCTCTTGATCCTTGTAAAGCCTGGTTTCCATATGATCGTTGAAAAGAACGGTGACGTACAGCAGCTCCACAACAAACATAGTAAAAGCGGCGATCACCGATTTAAGACTTGTAATCGCTATCGTCTAGACCGTTGGGTTATTTTGTCAACGATGGTTGAGATCATTAAGAAGACAGGATTTAATGGAAGGAAAAATTAATTAATGTTTGTTCTGAAATTTACCCTCCACGTGGCAAAGGCGACTTACCTGATAGGCTAGATAAGTTATTTGATGCTTTCTCCTCTGTTGGGCTGTAGGCATGTCCTTCTTTTTCTGCAATAAAATAGGGAGGTAAATCATTCCCATTCGTAGACAGATTTACCGGTATGGCGTTTAAAGGGGCTATGTCAACAGGATATTGCTGTCAATACTGCTGCCAATATTGCTGTCTAGGTCAATTCTGTATTTGGGTCATTACTTAATGTATTTACCCATACCACTGGCAGCCCAAGCTCAGTTTTAGAGTTTAAGAAACGGTCCAGATAAGAACGATAGCAACAACGGCAACGAACATGTTGGAATGCAAAAAAGGTGCTAACTTTTCTATTGTCTGTACTTACTTCTGATTGGGTTAAACAGCAAAAGTTAACAAAACTTCATAAAGCGGTACATATATTCATCCTTACTTTACAACTATCTTTCATATAACAAAATCTGGTCTCAGTTTGAATAACAAAGAAATCCTATGTGGGGAACATGTAAAATTGTAAACTTTTCTTGGCTATTGTTTTCAACTCTTGTGATTGGTCAAAATCTTTTAACACAAAAAAACCCTCTCAATGTGGAGTGTAAATGCATTTTATTGTGTAAACGGCATTCATGTAGGTTTATGCATTCTCTGTGTAAAAATGAGAACATTCCTATGTGGGGAAAGCACCGTTGCCGCATAACAAAAGAAATTGCTATCCATCTTACCCGGATCATTACTTAATCATTAATACATGTGGTTTCATATTGCGTACTCCTTAAAATGGCCGTTAACATAGAGGATTTGTATGGGAATTTAGGAAAACGATTCAACAATAGAAATACATGTACTCGCTAGAATTTTCAATATAATACACCTTATTTACGTTTATTTTTACTTTTTTGGTTTTGCTTGCTGTGTGGTTATTCGGGGTTAAAGGAAATCGCTTAAATCGCAATGGATCGGGAAAATAACCGCACAGCAAGCAAAAACAAGACAGTAAAGTAAATAAGGTAGGTTTTTTTTTGTTTTTGAAAATTCTAGCGAGTATTTATATTCTTGAATCTTTAACCTGAATTCCCATGCAAATCTTTTATATTCACGGACATTTTAAGGAATTTTTTACCTGAATTCCCACACAAATCCTCTATGTTCACGGCCATTTTAAGGATTACGCAACAAGACACCACATGCATTAATGATTAAACTCTCTTAGTATAATTACATCGATGATTATCGAAAATAGAGCGCTGTGATTGGCTAGGAGCTTCGCACTATCCCGCTATAATCACCGCGCGGTGATTATAGCATTGAAGGCTAGCAGTTTTCAAAATGGCAGCCAGATTTTTTGATGTTTCGGGGTCGGAAATTGGTCAATAATTTATTTTCTCGAATAATCATCAATGTAACTATACTAAAACAATTAGTCGCCTCAGGCGACGTGAATATTGGCGAATAGTCACCTCGACTTCGTCTCGGTGACTATTCGCCAATATTCACGTCGCCTGAGGCGACTAATTGTTAAATACTGAGCTTGGGCGGCTTGTGCCTATACACGAAATTCTCCTGCAGAGTTATGAAGAAGATATCAAATAAATCTCATCGATAAGCACTACCCATAATCTTTATTGGCGATTTTTGAAGGCAAAACATTAAAACTTGAAGTTTCAATCCAAGTCCATCCTCGCAATCCATAGCAACGGACGACAGCAAACAGTTTTAATGCCTACAAATAGTCGTAAATAACAAAACCAGAACATCATTGTTAGAATTCAACTGATGCGGAGACACATTTTAGCTCTTCAAAAAGAGCAAATCAAGTAGCGTGATATAGCTACTTTAACATGAAGTCTTCTTAAAGCGAAATGAAGCAATGCCATAATTATACTTTGTACTTATACCCTTGTGTAAACAGTGGGAGACCTTTCTTATAGAAACAGTCAAACCATGTGTACAAATAAATTAATGCCGAGCTAAATCAGGAAATATATAAATAACTCAATTTAAACAACCCTTTACCCGTGAAGGTCGATGGGCTACTTCCTCTGTGCCATATTTCGATACCATTTCTGCAGCGTTGCCAATCTGATCGTCAGCATTAACATCAACAATGTTAATTTCCTCGTGGCGATTTCTCTTCCCCTTGAGTTTGTGTAACTAAGAAAATCATACAATTGTTATAAAATCATGACTGAGTTAGTGAAAACAAAGTTTGAAACAAAATAATAGGGAGTTTAAGCGGTGACGTTTTCGAGCAATGTACGCCAACCGGAAGTGATCCTTTTTCTCTTTCAATATGCCTTAACCCTTTAGGTCCCAAGAGTGACCAACATTAATTTTCTCCTAACAACATCAGCAGATCATCAAGAGTAAAGGTTATGAGAATTACTTAATTGATTACCAAAGGGAGAATGCTTTGATCTTAAAACAAATTCTCTCCACTATTCTTAAAAGAAATGTATAGAGATCAGTCTGGAGAATTTGTACGTGGAAACTGGGGCTTAAAGGGTTAACGCTAACAAATTTGCATTGCTAAGTGTCTTTACACCTATAGAGACGATTTGCCCTAGCATTTGTTCAAAATCACGGCCGAGGAGTGGAAAAAGTCCACTTCCGGTTGACGTTCGTCGCTCAAAAACGTCGTTGCTTAAATTCCCTAACAGCCTCTGGATTACAGACTACTCCTGCTTCTAAGGAATGAATAGGAAGACACCTGCATGCAGGCTAGCAACAAGGAAAAATGCCAAGAAAATTTAAACAACAGCAAAAACACAACATTCAATAATAAATACCATTACCTTTTCTAAATCAATATTATTCGTTTCTTGCAACTGGGTTTGCTCCAGTGTTGGGGTGCCCGTGGGGTAAGTGTATGTAAAGGCTTCTGATTCTTGGCCATGATAACCAGTGTTGCAACTGTAATATTGCTGAAAAAAAGTGGTTGAAAACTATAAATGTGACATCATCATTCCCAGGCTGGTTCACAACTGAAAAGATATAATTACAAGGGTAGGCTTGTTTTCTACCGATTTCTCGCGCCCGATCCTCTACCTTCCCGAGGAGGAACGCGGACAATTCTCCCAAACAAAGGCAGGTAATCGCGCCAAGAAAGAGGGGATGTTCATGTCCATCATAAACTTGAGTACAGAGCCGGACAAGATAGCCTTCCACATCCACATCCGAGTTAGTGCCGTGTTCAGTTGGCGCTTGAATTTATGTTGAAAAACATGATTGTAGTCAATGTGTAGGTTTGCTTGTGTTTTCTTTTTAGTTCGCTTTGCATCACCCGTGTTAACCAGCCCTTTAATGGCTTTAAACCTTATTGTAACAAACCGTTGTCTTGGTATAGTCATAGTTAGTACATGTAGAAGGGACACTACTACTTAACTACACTACTAACTATGGTATAGACAACCTTAAATATAAGAACTTGAAATTCACATCTTTTAAAATGCAATTAAAGAACTTTTTTCAATGTATAATCTTTTGATCTAAATGGTGCTGTGCAAAATGAACTACAATCATGGACAAAAGTCTTGGGACACTTTTGCGTTTCTGGGGTGTTTTTCAATTCACACAGGTCCAACCCCTTCCCTCACCCCACAAACAATGTTGGACGCGTGTACCCAGAATTTTTTGAGAGATTCAACTTTGTATAGGGTGGGGGGAGGGAGAACTGCAAGAACATTTCGAAAATGATGCAGTTTTAAGAGGGAGCTGAGAAATGACGGAAAAATATGCATATTGCAGTACTGTCCCAAGGACTTTTGTCCATGATTGTAGTTTATGCTGTGGCTTTAGGTTGCCCCTGGTTCAAATATTACTCTATCACCACCTCTCATCAGAATGGTGATGCACAGTATCCTTATTAGTTTGGAAAAAAGGAAAATAAAATTTGAGCCAGGGATAAAATTGCACTCACAGCATACTGTAATTTGACACTAACTTTCACGTTCTTTTAAAGAGGTGTGGGAGAGGCACGGGGTTGGGGGTCGGGGAGGAGTGGAATAAAAGGAACCCCGATTTTTATTATTAGAGATGCTACATCAAATGTATGTCACTTAATACTTACATAATCATTGTCAGAATAGCCTGGATACTGCTGATTCTGTGCAGGTTGCTGTTCATAATGGTAAGTCTTTGTCTCTAATTCCCCTGAACTGAAGCTTTCTCCACTTCCAAAATCTACTTGTGTACTTGGCACTTCCATCACTGGCTGCTTTGACTCAGTCAAACTGGCACTGACTTGAAATGTAGGTGAAGTAGAGGGCTGCTCGCCATGCAAAAATGAGGTCACAGCCTGATTTGAAATTTCTTGGACTGGCTCATTAACCGTTAAACCAGAGCCGTTCTTAGCATCTTGACTTTGGATGGTTTCAGCCTTTTCATCTGTTAAGCTCTCAGTTTTATCACTGAACGTAAAGAAACTAACTGGTTCATCTTCGTCGTCACTTATGGCACCTTCTGCCAAGTTTAACACCTTAGCTGTTTTCTGTGGCACTTTCTCTGCAGCTTTTGCTTTCTTAGTGAGTGTATGAGGTATCAAAGGTCTACTGGCTAATTTCACTGAGGGCTTGTTTGGGTTATCAGCTTTCATTGTGATGCTGTGCTTTGGTTTAGGAAGAAGTGACTTAAGACCAGATCCTTCCTAAAAATAAACAAACATACCAAGTAGTAATTTCCCAATATCCACATACAGTTTCTCCACACTGATCTTCATACATTTCCTAGCATTTTCCTTAAATTCTCATAACCTTTTCTTTCTGATGATTTACTGATGTTGTTAGGAGAAAATTCATGTTGGTCACAAGGTTTTCAATAAGATTTTAAGTAGGTGGAGAAGGAAGCAACTCACCACAAAGGTGCGAGTTTATGGAAAAGTTTTAAAATCTAAGCCTCTTAGAATGCATTTCCAGCACTCTGGAGCAAAAATTAGTTTGTTTGAACAGAACACAGACATCATTAAATTTTGGCTTTCCAAAGAAAAGTAGGAGCTGAGTTCACGTGAAATATCTAACGAATTTCATCCGCCATCAACTCTTATTAAAAACCTTGGATCACTATTAGGACTTACTGTGAACCTCACAAAACCGTGAACACCACAAATATTTATGGAATGTTATTGTGTTGTGAGAAATTAGCCAATAAGGCGCAAGATAACTAAACTGCAAACAGCAATGGTAATTAGTTTATGGTTTTGAGGTTTGCTTGCGTACACTGAACTTCATTGTAATTGGCCAGTTCACAATCAACATTCCTGAAAATTTTCAGGTGTTCAGGTTTTCTGAGTTTGACAGTAAAGGGTATTGAAGTTAACTAACAGTGACAGAAAGCTGCAAAAATCTAGAACAAAAATTCATCTCTCCACTTGGAACTTTAAATCTCCCCCCAGAATCTACGAACACTAGTCGTTCATCTGAAGTGTGCTACCTTTGATGGTGTGATTTTCTTTGCTGCAGGAATATCATCTTCATCATCTGAATCAGTCTGATAATAAAAGTAATAGCCATTATTAAATTCCTATTCTTGCATTGTAAGTTGAAACATTTACCATTTTGCTATGCGGAACTATATCCCTGGTCCTATAAATGACAACCTCAGACCATGACTACAGTAGACATACTCATCCTGTTTATTAAAAAGTATGTATATAGTTTTAAAACTAATGGGATGCCCTTAACTGTGCACAATTTATTAATTATTAATTATTTAAAAACACAATGGAAAATAGAAAAGTTTAACTTGTGGTAATATCTCTTATAACCTTTTCACATGTAATTAGACTAATAATATAAATTGTAATCAATTTTATTGTAAAACATTAGTATAGGTATTGTGATGTAAATATTTTCCATTATCAATTTTAAAATACATTCTAAAGGGTTTTTAACTAAATCAGTCAAAAATATATTTTTGCACAAAATTTTTATCTCTACTATCATTGTACTCATAAGGGTCATAGTTAGAGTATAAATTTATCAAATCAAAGTGGGCAGACGGCAACTTGTTGTTGCTCGAAATATCTAAAAGCGAGTCTTCTGCACGATCCTCCACAGATGAACTTTTTTTTAATCATCTTCCCTACAGCCCTGTCACACTGAAACAGGCACGCAACCAAACCACAGTGCAGAGCTACAAGTAAAAGTCAGCCATTGGACAATGTCCAACTTAAATTTACCCCATGTCTGACAAAATCCTACAAGTTGCAGACATCATACTCTACAGATCACATTTAAAAGACTATTATTTTGTGGTTAAAGATTTGCAAACTTAAAGAACTTAAAAGTCGACATATTGTAGGTCTGGCAACTTTCCTGGTGAGACCTGGTCAGACATTAGTCCTTTCTAAGAAAAACCAGGCCTGACAGTGGCTTACAGTGGAGAAGTGGTTTCTAGTCCTTAAATGAATAAAGATGGATAGTGGTATCCCCCGGATGAATCACTATCCAGAGGAGAAGCATTGGGAAAACCAATTCATTGCCTCATCCACTGGATAGAAATTCATCCAGTGGATGGTGCTATCCAGCTTTTAAACAACTGGGACCTGCTGTTGCATCTCTTTAAAAGAGATGATGATGGGTGCCCGTGGCTTTACCATCATCTACATTTTGTTTTTATGCAAGGAGTCGCGCGGATCAGTCCCAATAGTGTCTGTCTGTCTGCACCTTAATTGGATTAAATGAAGGAGGGCAAAAAATCAAGGCCCCAATTGACTTAAATATAATTCCAAATTCTCTTTTGATTATCAAGTATGTACATGTACACAAGGTAACTGAAAGGAGCAGAAAGCATTTTTCAGAGGTCACTTAGGGCATTCTGTGGTTCTAGAAAATATCCAGACCCCCACCACTGAGGGAACTGGAAATTCCAGGGGGTGGGGGATTAGAGGACCAGAAAATTCCCTAAGCGAAATTCCCCTCCATGGTGGGGGTCTGAATATTTTCTGCAACTACACATTATACCAGGCATCATCTAATGATAAAAATATCTTTATGCATGTGGTCACCAAACCAGTCTGTCAGGGGTCTAAATTCATTGCACAATGAGTCATTCCCTGCATTTGCATGATACCAGTAAAATGTTTCATACTTGAATGAAAAATTAATCTCATCAAGACAATGGGTAGTCTGCTGCACAGCTGTTTTTAGTGTCGTCACGCAACATTCCTCCCCACTAACGGCTGCTGAAAATCGAACAACATTCCTTTTCTGCGAATGCGGTGAATGACAGAACAATCAAAATTGTCGCGTGAAAACAAGCAATCAACTAGAGTAGTGTTGTCATAAAAGTCAAGTCCTTTCAAAATTTTTGAGATAAGCAGCAACAGCAAGCAAGTTGAGCAAATATGATGAACAACATGGACATGCTTATAAAGTTGCCGGGTATAGTTTTGGGAAATCACTTATCGATAATTTATAAGATTGCTTTTGTTTGAATCAGTACCCCTGAGAGTTTAATCTTCACGGTCTTCACATGTACAACAACACAATGAGCACCTCCGGCACATGAAATTCATCATACATATGCACGTTAAAAAGAACCAACCGATCCTGGTAAGAGTCTTGTAGGCCTATCAAACCTTTTATTCACTGGACTTTTGTTAACCGCTTAAAACAAACTTTTCTGCAAATAACCTTTTCGTTGCTTGCAGACACAGAGCCATCAAAATTCAGCGACGATTGATTTGTTGAAAACTGAGAAGCGTGTTCGCTCCTAGCGCCCTGCGGCTCATGTATTGTCAAGTTTCTTATACATGATTGGTTTGTTCGTTAGACCACAAACACAAAGGGAAAGGAATGTGGTTCGATTTTCAGCAGCTGTTAGTGGGAAGGAGCGTTGTGTGACGACACTAAAAACGGCTGTGTAGCAAACTAGGGAATGGAGAATAAAAATGAACTTGTCCCAGGAATTGTGTAAGCAAATACAGAGCCAAAAGAACCCAGACAAGTTCATGCTGGTATGAAATCATCTGGGGGGGGGGGGGGGGGGTTACTCCAGTATAAGGGCTTAATGGGGACGTGCGGCCAGCCAGGGTATGTTTTTCGGGATTTTTGTCTTAAACAGGGTATTGATTTTATCATTATTTGTCTTAATCAGGGTATTGATCTTATCAATTTTTGTCTTAAACAGGGCATCTTTTCTTGGATGATAAACAGCCTGCGTGTATGTTCCATGAATGTCTTAAACAGGGTATCAAAAATCGGAATTCCGTCTTAAACAGGGTAGGAAAATCAGCGATTTTTGTCTTAAACAGGGTCAGGGTATGAGGGGCCAGGCTGCACCTCCCCAACCAAGGATATATCGAGTACCCCCCCCCCCCCCCGGCGAAATCATAGTGGTATCATGTAAATGCCCCCCTTACATGTATTTGCAATCTCTGTTTATCTTACCTTTGGGACCATGGGAATAGCAATTTTGACAGGTTGTTTGGAACCTCTCTCTTCAGAAGTAGTCTGTTTACTCTTTGCCTTTACTTTAGGGTTAGCAGTTTTTAACCAAGAGTTTTCACCTTGCCAGGGAGAAGGGAGAAGAGAAAACAAACTGCCAACAGACTTTGGCTTATCCTCAATTTCAGTTGATTGAATCTTTTTCGTTCGTTTTACAATAGGCTCATAGTCTTCTTCGATCTCTAAAATCTCCTCCTCATCATCCATCATCGCTGATGAGCTGATTGAAGGTTTTTCATCTGAAGTATCTGCGCTTTCCTTCTGACGATTGCTGATGTTTTTGGGCTTAGGAAGAAACGATGATAAGCTAAAGCTTGCCTTGCTTTTGACAGAATTTGAAGTTTCATTGCGTTGTTTGGGCGACGGCAGAACTAGACCCGTCTTATTCACCTCTTCTCTTCCTTCTCCAGTGGAGGTTAGCTTTTCCCCATCTTCCTGGTCATCATTATTTGTAATTTTCAGTTCTTTAGAAACACGAGAGCTTTGAACCTCCTCCGAATCGCTCGAGTCACTTTCTTCGCCGCTGCTTCCATATGCAACGAGCGACATCTCGCAAATATGTCAGGCGTACGTCCAAAAATTTCAGAACCAAAGGAAACTATTGTATGAATCCCTTATTTGGCCTCCTCTTGGTAAAACTCTTGATAATAAACAGCGCATTACAGTCGATTACAGCCGCCAGCCGCCATATTTGTTTTGTGTGACTAGTGTCCAGTGGAGCGCTGATTTTGGATTAAATGCACGAACTGAATGCTGGGACATAATAGAGCAGACTGCAGACAGACTACATGAAATAAGGACGCTGAACACTTAAATTCGAGTGGTGCAGTTTTATATTATTTCGTGGTAATGCGATCCTTTTTTATCTCTTGTACAGCTTACTCAACCACGTGAATAGAGGTCTGGGTCGAGATCGTCGAAAACGACGAAAAGCACTTTAATTTTACGATTAGAGCCGCCCCGTCCTGATAATAACAGGCTATGCACTGTTGTTAATATTTTTTTCAGAGTCCTTAAGCTAAACTACATCCCGTGATGAATGAACTGCGCAAAGAAAGCATATTTAAGTTCGCGACAGGAGTATGATGGGCCCCAGATTGCGTCAAAGGCGGTTTTTAAAAAGTATGTTTTTGAGGGGAAAGGGTATTTTTTTAGCGAAACTTATTACATGAGATTTAGTTACAATACATGACTCTTCCGGTTTATTAAGTGACACGCCATTGTCACAGATTCAGAATAGGAATAGCCTTATGGGCGTAATATCTTTAAATAAAATCGCAACAATTTGAATTGGACATAGAATTACTCCAAGTCTTTTTCTTTGTTAAGCGACTTTTACAAAGGGAGTGATTATCCTCTTGTGTAGAATTGGACATGCACACAAATGACTATCCACAGTTGTATCCACTTCAGCCATAAATTGAGAAGTGAAAATTGCTGTAGAAGATCGCCCTACGCTTGTGTCCCCAAGACTGGATTTTCGATCTGTAACCAGCTTTATTGTGACACCAAGCGGCTATGTATTTGGTAATCAGTCGATTATTTTCCCCTGTGTTTCTACAGAAAGGATGTAAGGTCAATTAAGAATTCTTTTGAATAAATGATAGATAGGCTTTATTTTCTTACGGTCTTGTTTGTGCTCCGCAATTCGATCGGTACAAGCTGCGTAAAATCTCAAACTGCATGTGTACCCGGGAATATTTAGTTTCTCTTTAAGGATTTCTCGCTGGAATTGCGTTGGATAATTTAGCAATGGAAGAAGCTGGTGTCGAAACTAAAAAAAGTACTTGAAAAACGAGAGCTTCAGTGTGCCATAAAGGAACTCGACACCTGAGAACAATCTACATTTTGTTATTGCGTTTTTACTATGAGCGGGTACAAAGCAGGTTGTTAATTGTTCAACGTCCCATCAACCCTAGGGTGTTTGCATAATTTACGCGTAATCGGTGTTTTAAAACTGTGATAGCCCTCATTTAAACAACTGTAATGGCGAACCTAGCTGATTTGAGCCAAATGAAGCGCACAGGAGCACTTAACCTTGCGGCATACGGTCCCAAGTAATTACTAGGTAAGATATAAGCGTTATCTGTCAATTTTATAATCCTGGTACCTATCTCTTACTGACCTTATATCATTGTATCGGTTTTGCTTTCGAGGCCGCCCAGCTCGAAAGCACGCTTTTCTTCACGTAGGTGAATTCGAAAGGAGACATACTCATTACTCTTAAATGGCTTTTCAGTACAGATATATATACTTAACAGTATCTAACATTCATTCTTTACATGCAATGTATTTGGACGTATTTCTTTGCTTAGGGGTGTTTTAAAACAAGCTAAAGATGGGGAGCTTCCGAGTTTGTCCAGAGGGAGTGAACAGGTTAACAACTTCAGGCGAAATTTAGGCGCGTTCACAGTTTCCCTTGTCAAAAATAAACAAAAGGGTTAAACGTTCAAACATTGGTTATATGAACCGTTCCTATGTCCGACGTGATATAAAATCAGCTAAAATTTGTGAACAATTACACTTCATCTGCTTGCAGGTCTATTCATAATGCCATTTTGTCTAGCATTTACTCTTTCTTATAAGCAAGGCCTTAGGGTAATTCGCTCTAATCTCTCATCACAAAGGTACCTATTATTTGCTTCAAGAAATCAGTTTTGATGGAAATAAAACTATTGCTTTTCTCGCTTAACGTAAACGAGGGCAAAACTATAACATGTTTGCATGCTTGTTACAGAAACTTTTCAGTCAGGTGATATCCCGGCAACATAGTTCAGGCGGGAAAGAATCTTAATCTACTGGTTTATTTGTGCTCGTCAAAAGCTATATCCTTACTCACCAGTCTAACCATACTATTCAGGCATAAAGGATACAAAAAAGCTTTGTTATTTATTTATTTCGTTTGTGTTTATCTTCGAAAATAAAGATATATCATGTGTATTATTAGAAGTCGCTTTTGGATAAATGGAAATAATTTTGTAATGTGAGTTTTCGGTTTACTACATAGACAAATATTAAATACATCTGTCCAACATTTTCAAAAAGCATTCCGAAAATTGAAAACTAAAAAACATGTATAAACGATTTTGATTATTATTTAAATTTCAGAATCTATTGAAAAATTGCCACTAAGGGCGAAGCAACTATAAATTTATGAACGGCGCTACCGATAAAATTGCTGCTTTTATGAGGGCAGAATGTGCAAGCGTTTGTATCAAACAGCAGCTGCGAGGAAAATAGCACATTTGACTTTTTATCGTAACCTGATTGTTTCATTCATTATAAAATTTGCAGACTCGTTTTATTTTTAGAAGTGTTTGAACTACTTTTGGTATCCAAGCAACATAAATCAATACAAAACATCGCTTTTCTTTCCCTGTCTTAAATGCCAATTATCATATAAAGAAAGTCGGAGCTATTAGTAGATTAAAAAATATCTAAATCTTCGAGGAATATCTACTAAACAGATTTAAAAAAATTCTGGTCTCTCCAGGGTGATACCTAATAGTACCGTACTTGTCAGATTATCACCGCTTCCCGCTAATATATGGGGAAAACTTGTCCAGGACAGATGATTCGCTCGCCTACCTGGGCTACTTTGGTCGAGCCAACTTTTCCTTCATTTCCTCACAAACTTGGCGAACCATTTACATGAGAAACAAAAAGATGGTTCCACCAAAAGGGTCACCTGGCCAGCCTGGTCACCCCTTTTCGATAATAGAGAGATTAAGAATCATGTTTATGGCAAGTTGAGTATTTCTCAGAATAGAAAATAAGCAGATAACAACAATCCAGAACAATTATTATGGACAACACTGGCGTGAAAATACTCATTTCTGTGTAGAAGTAATAAACAGTAAACGACAATTAAGGGGCAAACTTGGTCACGTGGTACAAGTTTGGCGTAAAAGTGAATCTTAATCTCTTTAACAGGACCCTCCCTCCCTCCCTCCCTAACCCTAACCCTCCCTCCCTCCCTAACCCTGACCCTCCCTCCCTCCCTCCGGAGCAAGTTTTCTCCATAGAAAGACTTTGGCAGGGATGAAATTTTTTCTTCCTCTTCAAGGAACGTTCGCAACAAGTCGTTTCGGCTGAGAGGGTGCCCCTTTTTCTTCCTGGGACAACATTTCACTATATAAACAGGGCTTAGATTGGAATACAAAATTGTATCCGTGGGTACCAGTTGCAAATCTAGTTTTCTGGTTTTTGGGGTGTTTATACTTAAGGGGAACCTTTTCGGTCAAAAATGGTATATAAAAGGGTAAGGGGCGGAGCAGGGGGCCTAACCCCTGGGGCGGAGCTTCCCCATACAAACTTTTGTTGAGTATCCCCCCCCCGCGCTTAAATAGGGAAGAACTCGTTTGTTTACTTTGTGGATTGTTTTCTTTTTAGAAATGGTTCGAATGACAGAGAGTTTTAAGAGATCGAGTCGACTAAACACATGAAACCAAACAACCAATGTGGATTTAAGAGGAATGTCCCACCATAGATCTTCAGCAGCACATGAACAGATCTCAAGTCAAAAGACAATGATTGCACACCAAGACAACTTAACAGATGCCCTAAACTCTCTAGGCCTCACAAAAGGCTCCGGCACAATCCTCTCTCCAGAGGCAAAACGACACCACGAAAATGTTGCACTGTACATGTTTATCGGCCTTGTAGCGGCATTTTTGTTCATTGCTACTATCATTATTACGGTTGAACTGTACAGAAATGGAAGATGTTCGAAAAACGTCAAGCTAAAAGGAGACAAAGGAAACAGTAGGACTAGATTGGAAAATGAGGATGATGATGACGAGGGTGACTACTCTGAAATAGAGATGAACGACTTATAACATAAGCCCTAATGGGGGGCTCACTTGCACGGCGGGGTAATACAACATCAGTTTAGATAAAATGGAAAGGATCGTACAATTATTCGTAAAGAGCTCGGAAATCTTGCAGATGAGTACGTTGTTGACAGAGATCTGCCCACGAACCGAGGATCATTCTGTGCACAAATTACTGGCAATAGATCCCAGCCAGAGGATGCGATCGAGCGGGTCTAAGTGCATACCTTAAAAGCTCGTACTGTCTAAGTTTTTGCTAGATAACTCTAGTTTTTCAGACCCCCCTCCTGATAATTATTGCGCAGTCCCTTACGTACGATTTTACAAGAGTCTCTAAAGTTACATCGTCTTGTATACAAGCATCATTAAGAGGGTACCGGTACGTGATCAAAACCTTTTCTTTTGAAAATGCACCACGGATTTCAACCACACAGCCGTAGATTACGACTTAGGCACAAAGAACGCATTGAACGGCAATGTAAAATAGAAACAAATACAGTCAGCTCTCCTTTATAAGGATGACAAAAGTACAAACCTATGTACTGATCCACAACAAAGATTCTCTACATTGTTATAAATGGAGGATCGTTTTCAGTGATGTTGGTACGTTTTCCACCACTGAGAGGACCGTTGTTAATAGAGAGGTGTCCTCTTTATAGTTTGGAGAGAGTTTCATCACTGTGTACTTTATTCCTAAACAGTCACAACTAAGAATTTCATTCTCAAGATTTAATGATGTGGAAAGGTAACTGATTAGTTTAACTCGATACAAGCTGTTATGAGACACTCAATATCGAAGGATGAAGGATCCGATTGATTAATTCAGTCGCGCCATATATCGGTCTACATGCTTTAGATTAGTTTAAGTCTGAAGACAAGTGTTTGTGAGATCCAGCTGATAAACGAAAGTGATAAGGGCTTCCTTTGAACGTGATCAATTTAATTAGGCAGTGGCTATCAAAATAATTTAAACACTTGTAACCCTTATTGCCGTTGAAGCACCGGAAATGATATAATTAACGCTGTTTTTGATATGCTAGATCCAAGTAAACAATCTCTTTTTTTATTTTTATTTTGTATAAAAAAAATGTTTAATAAAGCTTAATTGCATTTGACTTAATTATTTTATCAGTAATTTTTTTTAAATACTAACATATCGAGCTACGAGCTTTGCCTTTATCACCTAAGTAATACTGGTCGCCAATACATTAGTATTGAAGTTGTATGAAGAGCTCATATTGACAATCTTTGACTAAATTAGTTGACTTATGCTTAAGTAGAACAGCATTGAATTTTTAACGCCGACTCTTGTAGATTAGTGTTAGCCTATTCAACACATTGTAATAAGCTTTTGCCTCTCATGATCAGGCCCTAGATAACTCGAACCCTCTCTTCTCCATGTCGCAATGAGTTTTTCACATTAGCGAATCAAGTCAGGCCGCGTTTATTCTCTACACGCCCCATGTAAGCGGAAATCTGCGACAGTCTTGGACTCTGGATTCCACGCTGTGGATTCCGGATTCCAGGTACTGGATTTCACTATTTGACAGTAGAACTTGGATTCTGGATTCCAATCGTTAGTGGGATTCCGGGTTTCCTGAGTTGTATTCCGGATTCCAAAACCCAGGAGTCCGGATTCCACGATCCAAATTTTCCAGGATTTCACATTTCACAAGCAAAAAATTCCTGGATTCCGAATCCGGATCCCTTACTAAGGGAGACTCTACAATTTTCTTAGCTTTGTCAGATTTAATCCAGCCACAGAACTTTTGACTTTTGATGACTTACACAGGTTATTTTTCATGGTAGCGCCGGGTTTGAGCTTCTTCGCAGTACCCGTGGTCACTAACTTGCGTAACGTCAACGCTCGATGACAAGACGTACGAGATTACTATGATTATGATTTAGCAAGGCTGATTTAGCAACGGGACGGGAACGCCAGTTGACGACGGGAAAGCGTGCGGAAAGGACTAAACACGACTTCCGGTGCTTAATTTGCCGCTTTGCCATTGGTCAAGCCAGTTGTTTGATTTGCGCGCGCCGTCGTCAACTGACGTTCCCGTTCTGCTGCTAAATCAGCCTTATATCAGCCTGGGGAAACCGGTATAAATGCGGAGTGTGAAATCGCCAGTTTTTTGCACAGATTTATTCAGTGAGAGCAAGAGTTAACAGAGGACACCCAAAAGAAAGCTCGGTAAGTTAGAGTGCATAAGTTAATTTTATTCAATCAGCTTTTGCAAGAAATGATGAATTCAGTTCGAAGTGGGAAATTAATATAGATGAGTTCACGCTCATAGTTGCATCATGGGTAATCAGGGCAAGATGGCGGGAAATTAGGAGATTTATATTCTTCCTGAATTCATATATTTGATGCTTTCTCTTTGAAAAGAGTAACTTACTAGTTCAAAGAAACCGAATACACTAAAGCTGGAGTGCAAAGAAGTCCGTGATCAGTTTTTAGAAAACCTCAATTTTTCCATACATTTTCTGCACCTGATACTGTTGAATTACAGAAAATGCCGGTATGGAAAAAATTAACATTTCGGTCAAGATTTGTGTTAGGGCTGTTGCGAAACTTGTGCGGAAATCTCGACCAAAAGTTCGTTAGCGATCAATCGAGTGGTTTGAAAGAGAATTTTTGGCGATGGATGAGTTAGAGTTTAGACGAAATTTCCGGCTCTCTCGTTCAGCAGGTCATTTTCCTGCCACTGCAGCGCGCGTCTCTCGGCCGCGAAAGCCTGGGATATAATTCAAAAAAGAGCTTGCGCAGCAATCGTTCACGGCTTCAGCAAGCCGCGGACAACGTTAGGTTGCATTTATACGAACACTTTCACGTCCATGATAAGCCACGGCTTGGATAAGCCCAGCCCAAATCTCCTGAGCCAGGATAAGCCGCCGCTTGAGATAGCCGTGGGTTAAGCCGTGAACGTAAATTTTGTACCATTTATACAGGGTGTTCGCGTCTTATGTAATTCGCAGCCAGAGTAAGCTACGGCTTATTTTCTCTCGTATAAAGGGCCCATGCTTTTTATCTTCGTAATTTCAGAGTCAGTCTCGGGAGATAGTAGCAATTTATATGTTCACTGCTGGCACAGCCATCATTGCTTAATAATGCTGGATTAAACGCCTAGGTGAGGAGTGTAAAATGAATAGCTGTTGGTTCTTTAAGGCGACTGAAGTTTTGGCAGCCTCTGCGGTTGTCATCACCGCAGACAAAATGGCTTGAGTAACAAAACGTTGCGGCTCAATATACTGTTGGAACCAGTCAATCGAACAGAGTATTTCATGTTGATAAAAGCTTCTGACTGACCTAGCTCACTAAGAGTTTTCAGTTATGCTGTTTTGGAAGAAACTGAAGGGTTTTTAGTTGCGCATGCTGAAGAGAAACTGGCGCTTCAGTCCTCGCGGAATTCAGTAAGATTAAAGTCCAAGCCAATGACACTAGTCAAACCTCTAGTCAGAATGAAAATGTGTTTTATCCTCAGTTATTGTTTTTCATATACTATTAGCAATATTAGCAGGCAAAAAACCTAGAAAGTGTCAGTTTTTAGAAGGCGGCCACGTTTACCAAGTTTTCCGATAACGTCACATGATTTTCCCAAAAATTACGTCAGATACTGTAATACAACTAACATCAGTCAAATGGCAGGAGTCTCAATAAAACGAGCCCTTCTCCTTTGTAGATGTTGTGGTTCAATATCATCCTTCGTTTAAATTTTATTTTCTTTTGTTTTTGGGTATGGTAATGTATGATAATGATTTTGAAACAAAAGAAAATAAAATTTAAACCAAGGATAAATTTGAACCACAACATAATTATACAACCGTTTCACTCAGTCTGTACTAGAGGACTTTTACGAATAGAGTGTTTTCACATGACGTCACGGCGGCCATATTGGTGTCCCAAAACAATGAAACGGCGGCCATCTTGGTGTTCCAAACCAGTCCTGTGGGAGTTGAACTCTTTTCTTATGCAAACGCTTTCTTTTGCTCCATTAAATTTGCATAGATGCTGACCAAGTGAGTGAAAACGCTCTATAGAGTGTTTTCACTCACGTGGCCAGCATCTATGTAAATTTATTGAAACAAAAGAAAGCATTTGCATAAGAAAAGAGCACAACTCCCAGAGGATTGGTTTGGGACACCAACATGGCCGCCGTTTCATTGTTTTGGGACACCAATATGGCCGCCGTGACGTCATGTGAAAACACTCTATAGCGCGCGGTTGACTGGTATTAAAGCGTAATTTTTCAGTGATTCAGCGATCGATTTAGATTATAACCATCAGTGCACTGTTTTTGCCGCCAGTAGGAATATCGTCCAAATATCCAAACCTCAAGATCTTTCCAGTTTTGTATTTTTGGTCAACCCTAAGCGTGTCATTCGTGCGTCACTGGTACAACGAATCTAATGTTTCTTGTTTTAAGAATATCAGTAGTCGTTATCAGAAAACGGGAAAAAGATATATCAGCCTTTATATCACGAAAAGTTTGTCCGAGATTAAATTATTTTAATAAAGAAGTCATTAAAGTTAGAATGTGTGGAATCTAGCCGTTGGGCATGCTACTTAATTCTTGGAAGACATCTCCATGTAAGATTTGAAATCGGTCCACCTGATGATGTGACTTTCTATCTGTGCCGGTATGAAGACCTCGCTTTGTTTTGATAATATTTACCTTAAATAGGCAGTTTTGAGGGTGAAGATCATCAGTTAAGTATGTTCACCTCGCTGTAACTAAAACCAAGTTACCGTATCGGTGGTGGCACGGACGTGCCCCTAGGACGTTGATAACTGACACTTCTGAATAAGGAATTGTGAAAGGGGACTACCTATGGCGCTTACTTAGGACTGAGAAGGCTTTGATTTATCATATGACTTAGTTACAAACGACTCACGGAAAGGACACAAATTAGCAGGAATATATAATGTCTAGATAGTCAAATTCCGCCGCCGTAACTAAGTTTAAAATATTAACATGTACTTATTAATCATTTGAAGCCAAAAACTTCATCCCCAGACTCCAGGTAACGCAGCACGTCTTTTAAAATGACTTAATTGCTTAAACGGAGGAGTCTTGTCGTCTTTTTTAGTGTTTCATACTTGTTTTAAACACGATTTCCTGAAGGAAACAAGCAGTATTCGACTTTGTTGATGATGAAATGTTTTTTAAAAAAAGTGGTCAATATTTTCTTTCTGCCACAATTCATATGCATACAGAATGCTTTTTTGAGGTTTCCGACCTGGGCGGGGTGAGACAATAAAGGAATTTTGACCAATTTTTTTCCGTTCCAGTTGATTTAGTCATATTTAGATCGGTATGACAAGCAGTTTAATAGGACTTTTAATTCGTCGCCGAAAAACTGACAGTTTATAATAAATCACTTAGTTTGTATGGCTCATGTATCATCTTTAAGGCAAAGCAGAAATACTTGGCCCATATCAGGTCTTTTAAAATGAAACTTCATTGAACTAAATGTTGAAGTTTCATTTTAAAACTGAAATTAACTTCAATATTTTAAAAATCTTTGGGTATCAGCAATTACATTTTGCATGTCTGAATCTGGCAAACGCAGTTTAATCGTGGTTCATCTAAAAAGGGATAAGAGTTATAATCCAATGGTTTTAAAGTCAAAGTTGATTGTTTTCTAACAAATCCCACGTAAACAACTTTCTACAATTCAAGACAAAGACTAATAAAGTTTTCGTGACTTTGCTCTAAATGTGTGGATCAATAATAAGACGTAATTAATTTATTCGATTTGGAAGCACTCGTTAATAACATAACGCCTTCCCGTTTACACTACTACGATCCGATACGTGCGGTAAAGTGTGGTTCAAATTTAGACAACCAATATAAATTTTCTTCAACAATTCCGCATGCTAAGGTAGTTTAAATTCCTAATGGTTTTTCATTGAGTTTTAATTTGAAAAATTGATAAATTTAGAGAGCGATGAAGCTAAAATTAAGTGTCATTTATTTACGCTGGGTGACCATTTCAATGACAAAAGACTGTGCCTGACCAAGGAGCTGCGACTTTCATTAAAAGGGCCCTAAACCAACCATTAATTTTTCGTGTGTCAGTTCACTGCTGTGGGTCGCATAGATGCGTCATGGAATAAACCATTAAAGATACTTATAATCTCTTAAGAAGCCCACGTCAGTAAATAATTAGGACCTACACTTTGCAATGATGACGAGGCACGCGTCGGGCTGAAACCGTCGGCCTTTACTAAGTTAATGTTGGAGCGTCGTTAGGGAAATAATTTTAAACATCAGGATCCTAAATAGGTAACAAGCCCATGACTTAGCTTATTTTTTACAAGCTTCCCTAATTGTGCAGCTGATAATGTTTTTAAACATTAAAAAAACAAGAGGCCAAAATTGACAAGAAACTGAGAGGCCAATGAAAGTATAGATTTTTCCGGTTAAATATCGAAAAAAAAGCGAAACGCGAACGTACAGTTCAATTTAGAGCTTTTGTTTTCGGCATTCAGAACTGAATCACCCAATTAACTCATTCGAGGACTTGTGGTGTTAAATTGTGATACACCCTTATTTCACTGAACATTCCGTCAGTCTTAACGTACTTATTTTCCGCATAACCTTTCATAGGTACTAGTTTATCGATAGCACAGAGGAATTTGAAACATTTTTAACATTACGTTCAAGGAGAGAGAACATCCTCAATTGCCATTTACTAGCTAATGGAGAGAGCATTACAAACGTTTTTTTGGCCTTTACTTCATTTTCGAAGCTTTGTTGGTGTTTAACCTTCTGAGAAATGACCGTATGAATATTACAGTTTAATTGCCCCATGTTCGCCTCTTATCTTATTGCCACCACCTGCCATTTATAAACTTACTAGAAATACGTTTATCGCTGAACCTCGCGAAGCTCGGGGGAGGCCCATAAAATGGTTTGAGGAGAGACGAGCGGGTTTCCCTCCTGATAACTTACCGTCTTTTAAGGCCCAGTTATGCGTAACTGACATCTTGTGTAAAATAGTTAGTTAGTTTCAGGTGTGTTCCAGAAATAATAGAAACCGATAGTTAGTGGTAAAAAGATGTTGTATTTGCGATGCCCAAAGCAACCAATAAGAGGCAAGGTCTAGCGACTGATATGGCTTAACAAACGCGAAACTGAAAGTGTCTATAGCAATTAACTAACCATTTCTTCTCACTTTGTCTGAATTTTCTGCATTTATGTTTCTAGGTTTTTTTCTGTTTAATACTTTGTTGAACTTGCTATATATTACGTCGCTTCGGTTGCTAAGCTAGTCAATTCAGTAAGACAAGCCTGGGCGAAAATTGATAAAAAATCTGAGCTATTGTAAGAACGGCTTGAACTTACCACAAAACTAGTGTTCCAGTATTTTCTAATTTTCTCTCAATTTGGTTTCATTTTCCAAATTTTTGTTAAATAATTGTTTGTTTCCTCGTCAATACTTGAACTAATATCATGAATACTGTATTACTTGCATTTCCTTGATACGGAAAAAATAGTATGTTTCAACGTTCAGAAACGTTTCTTAGTTGAAACGTCCCAAGATGGATTACACTGTACAAGCTATTTTCAATTGATATTTTCTCATCAGTAACTCAGAACCGTTTACGATAGCACTGCCGAGCAATTTGCTTTTCCCTACCTGCTCAACTTTCGGTCAATTTGCTTTAATTTTATCACCTAACTGCGTTAAATTCCTTGACTGTATATAGGAAAAATATGTCAATTTTATATTCAATTTACATCCGTTGCAATAGAAATCATTTACTCATCAAAATGTTTGAATTGAAATTCCTCTGTTGCTGCATGCAAAATAAACACTTGAAAAAATATTTGCGGTTAACTTCATCAATTTTCTTAATAATTCGGTACCTTTTCTGTCAATTTTGTGTAATAATCGTTAAATTTTGCATTATTGTCCGTATACAATTTGGATGAGAAAACAGTTAACATCTCCTCTGGTAAGTATAGTGCAATTTAATTGTGTTAACAGTCGTCTTACAAACACAATTGAAAACAAAACTGTTTTCTTGTTTTGGGTACTAGTTTTTAGCTTTCTATTATTGGGTTAACTTCTTAAAATATGCGTAACTTCTTTTAGTCCGGGTTTACTTTTTGTAAGCCTTTGCATGACGAAAACGCCTTCGGTTTTTACATTCCAGGCATTTTGAATCCTTTATAGGTTTTCTACGTTGGTTTATGTGGAATAGGCATGAAATCCTTGAGCCTAGTAGAAAAACAGGAATTCCTACGGCTTATAATTAATAACTCAGTTTCAGAGATGTTAAATCCTGCAGTGTTCATCTGTTTATTATACTGTGCAAGATTTTATCATTAGCCTGTGTATGAAATCCTCAAATCAGGGTGTGACCATTCAAATGAAAGTTACTGGGCAGAATTTTTCCGAGGAGCTGTTTACCATTCAGCCGGTTGACTTTAACTTGATTCAGTAGTCGAAATCCTAGAGTGGCCACGCCCGAATGAACTCTATATTTAAATATGACAATGCAGAATGGTTCGCTGTAAATGTGGCCTACAAAAAAAATTCCCAAAACTCGACAATTATATAGGATAGAGTAAACAGATGCAGTAGAAGATGGTATTGTTCATTACTTTCCTGGGCTGTGTTATTGTCTGCATGGTTTGCTACGCGAGGCTTAGTTCTAACCCATAGTATAAAACTACTAATAAGTAAACTACTGCAGCGGTATGCAACTTGAAGTGGTACCAAGTTTTGACTTTGTGGCTAAAAAACCTTAAGCTTGTTCCTCGGAAGGTGCTGGTAAAAAATGAGTCGCGCATCACCGTAGAGTACTTTTCAATACTCTTTCAGTTTTCATAGCATTTTTCATATTAAAATGAGGGATTCAAACTCAGTTGTCTCTCATAGGAAACTGAAAAATGAATCTTAACTTGTCAGCTTGTCCTACAAAACTGACAACACCCAAACTCGGGAAATTAAGCCAAATAATAAGGATCTGCTCAGTGTAAGCTACTGACTGCTTCATGCGAAATACTGAGCTATGTAACAAGTGCAACGTAACAATACTTGATTTTAACAGGAAAGGTACTTAAAAATTCTGATTCTTTAGACCTCAGAGATGTTAGATACTCGTTACTTATTATCGACTACAGCATCCTCTGCTCGGCTGTAACTCTCTCAGGTACCAGAGTGAGAATAGTAGGCTAAGG
The DNA here is from genome assembly GCA_038088405.1 of Porites divaricata. NCBI lineage: Eukaryota > Metazoa > Cnidaria > Anthozoa > Scleractinia > Poritidae > Porites > Porites divaricata. Next base: position 20,027,520 of record JBBMOI010000003.1, read on the forward strand.
CCCTTACACTGGAAACTTGCCATATTAAGTATTTACGCAATTTTGGAATCACTTGGAAGTGACAGGGATGCCAAAAATTGAACTTACTTGGTTCGAAACTCGAGACGAGAGTTAAACTGAAAGTTCGTGAAGGATAAGTGGATAACAAGCCAGGCTCCTGGCGTGCAAATGCTTTCCAGTTTCATTCGGATTCACAACAAAAGAGGTATACTAAATGTAAAATAAATCGTTTCCAAGTGTTTTTCAGTGCACTGAAAGAGAAAAGCGTTCTTCAGTTCATCGACAATCAGCAAATATTTGTTTTTGGTTGTGCGGGCTCTCAAGGATGATTTGTTTAATTACGTTTAGTTTCCTCTCATTTATGAAACATTTCTAAACTTGGACAAAATTTAAGACTTAGCCTTTTCTTATGCAGCTAAAGATGATCGCTAGGTGATAAAGACCTGCCATGACACTGTTTTTCCAATGTTCAAAACTTTCGTCTCAAAAAAACCCCAAATAGACAACTTTGTGTTGATATTGCGACTTACGTTTGTTTACCTCTGATCTATCTTTGAAATGAACTTAATACTGTAAATCGAATGCGTGCCATGACAAAATTTGTCTTAGAAGAAACTGTTCCGAGTCTTTTTTCTTTCAAATTATTCTCTACCTTCATTTAATAGTTCCTCGAAATGACTCATGTTGCGTTTTTGTGTTTTATTATATTAACTTAATATTTTTTTAATGATCAAATCTTTCATGTATACCTAAATTCCGCTTTTTAAGCCTAAACGAAAACGACTTGAATTTGCAGTTTTCCAGGTTTGTTCTTATTAGCAATCAATAAAAATTAAAATATTGCTTTGATCGTGCCACATAATTCTCTCTAAACCGAACGATAACCTTAAGCCCCAAACACAATACTGCAAATACAATACTTTAAGGCATCCATATATTAACTTCTTTTATATTGATGATTGCCTTTAGTTCATTATTTATCACTCTTGGCCACTTAGTTTATGTTCCACCATGAACTAAACGTCAAATATCAAGTACCATATTAAGTGATGTTGTTGCTTGCGACACGATCACTATTTCCAGCCTTACATAACTCTGCAGCTACAAAAAGAAAAGCTCAGTTTGACGTTTAAGACTTTACGTGAGGAGGGTAGTAACTCAAGGAAACAGAACTGTTCTAGCGCGTTGATAAGGTCTTGACCACTCAGGAAACGCGTGAGTTGTGGGTAAGTAGTTTATGAGTTTGGTAAAAATTAGGCGCCATTCCGGAAAGTTTCTTTTGTTTTACTATACAATAGTTAAAGTTTGCTCGCGGCAGTGGCTGTAATCCCCGTTAAGTAGAGATGCAATATTTTTCTCTCTAGGTGTAAGAATGTATTGAAAAGATACAATAAACACAACATCTAAAAAGAAGACCACATAAAAGGACCCTTGAATGTTCAAAAAGTAGTAATGGTTTGTTCTTTTAAAAGACAAGGATTCGTGCGTAGCAATCTGCGTTCGAGCTTCAAGGACCTACACAACTGACGCAAACGAAACTTGGTTTTAAATAGTTTTTAAATAGGTCATTAACCAACTAAGGAATATGTGAAGTAAAACTGCACTATACTTCAGTTTCGACAAAGATAAACAACTAACTTGCCCAAGGCTATAATTAATTAGTTATCTTTGAAATATTCCAGTGGACTCCTTTATACGTATTCACTTAATTTGCAAAGCAATTGTTTGCTGCACATAACAGATTGTTCTTTAATTAGAAAGTTACGAATACATTAGTGCTTCTCAACACCTCCCAAAACAAAGAGCGAAAAAGGGCTTAGAAATTGTGCAATACTGCGAAGAATAACCCTTTTGTACTTTCGCAGCTTGAAATTAAAAGTATGATAAACATTTCGCGGATATAATGAAAGCAGCAGTTAGTTCATGGTTTCCAGTGGGGCTATAGCGTGCTGCGATTTACGCACTTCCACAATCAACGAGACTGTTTCATTCCTCATGCAGGATACATGCCTATTTTAATCGCGCGACGTTTAACACTCATCACGTATTCTTGAGGCAAATTGGCTGCGACCGAAATTTAATTAATTTATTAACCCTATTGCCTTAGTGAAACAACAAGAGAGGTGTTAATATATCCATGGATTCAGAGACAGTTGAATAATCTTCATTGAGCGTTAATTGTATTATGGAGTTCTTTTAATCACCACCCAGTGGTCAAAGACGACGGCTTTTGAGATTTTAGGTGCATAAATCTGGCCCAACGATCGCGGTATTCAAATTCCGGAGCGACGCACTTTCGCCATCATGGCGTCAATTTTACCTACGGCACTCATGAGCTATTAACATGTAATAAAAAGAATTAAGACAACGAGGCGATGACACAAATACATTTTATCAACTTCCTGGGAGGAATAGTGTTAAGAGGGGACCATGGGGGCGAGAGGAACAAACAAACTTAAGTATTATATTGTTAATATCGCCTTAATCACAACGCGCGCCCCTGATTGGCCGAGCGGAATAGCCTATTTATTTTGAGGCCTTTGTTTGAACAAATAAACACTGATTAAAACTATGACAGTCGGTCATTTTGATTAACTAACAAAGGACGAAGATTAGGGGCAAATATAAAATCTGCATTAATCTAAATTTTCTTTTCAAATAAAAATTGCTGAAGACGAGGCAAGTTCTTATCGAGGACAAACAGGCAAGCTGGTCGGTCAGAGAGTCAGAGTAATTGTCGTGGATGTTAATGATGGAAGGAGTGCGACCAACCATGGTGTTTTCAGAGAAGAGGGAAAAAAGCGAAAGGCATGGAGCAGATCACTCGATAGAGTCTGCTTTGATTAACGCTTCGAGTAAAGGCTACACGATTGATATGATTCTAGGAACGCATGATCGAAAACCCAAGCAGGAAAGCAATTTTGAAGAGGACGGCAAACTTTCTGGAAATCCAAGCGACGATGAAGGTACAGTAATTAAATAAACCATCAACTCGTTCGGTCTCAAATTGATAGCACAATCTTATTAAAACATTCGATATAGTTTACTCAAGAAATTTCAACGCGTAATTCTACCTTTTTAACTGAACGCTCCGCAAACATAGCGAAGAGCCACAGATGAGGTGCTAATTTCGTGTTTAAACTTCGATTCCTTTATTTTTCTTTCATTAAACACAGGAAGAAATGTTTGCTTCTCTCTCTCTTTAGGCCTTTAAGTATCATTTTCGCGGTCAGACTTCTGCTAACTGTTAGGATAAAATATTTGTATAGTGAGTTTATTTGTGTCTCTCGCCCAATATGATTGAAAATTGACGCGCATGTGGCACTGCAATAAGCGCGACCTCTCGCATCTTGTAAACTAAGTCAAATACTGAGTAACTTGCTCGTACGTTGCCCACTTAACTTTCATTATTTAACAGACGATTTAAGTATTGGCGACGAGAAAGGATGCAAAGATGGGGACGACATTGATGACAGCGATGGCAAACCTAGAAAAATGAGACGGAGTCGAACTACCTTTACAACCTATCAGCTGCATCAACTGGAGCGAGCGTTCGAGAAGACTCAATATCCAGACGTGTTCGCTAGGGAGGAGCTAGCTTTACGGCTAGATTTGAGTGAAGCAAGAGTACAAGTGAGTACATTTTCATATCATTCATTGGTGGTCATTTTTTGTATTTAAGGGTAGGTTAAAATAGTTTTCAAGGGGAAGCCTGGAGTCAGTGTTAATAGGCACAGGCTGCAGTCGGAACCGTGGTTCATGGGCAAGTGTTAATGCCCACATCAAATGCGACTATACCATACAAATGGACCGCTCCACTGCCGAGCTCGAGATTCCCTCTTCAGTTCACCAACTGAGGAGTTCATTTCGTTCTCTCATCCGGTGAATTGCTGGAATCGTTTGTTTAAGCAGAATGGAGGAAAAACGTAACTCCAGGCTGCGGAAATTATCTTTTGCCTTTTGCATCAGCATATAGAATGGTTGCGTGGCGCCCGAATCTTCATTTCCGAGAATGCAGCAATATTTAAACTTAGTTTGTGATTCAATAGTTGTGATACAGTCTGGGTTCCTTTGTTTTATCAATTATATTGGTGAAAACAAGCCAGTCGCATAACAGTTTCTTGTCTTTATCACTATTTTAGAGATTTGTAAAGTAATATTTTTTAATTAATTAAATAAGAAGTGTTTTTGATGTTTGCATTAGGTGGTTTCGTTTGTTATATAAAAACGCGCGTGCGAATTGTTAAAACGAAAACTACCCTTCGATTTTCAGGACTCATTCCTTATAAAGCCAGCGGTCAGAATAACTGGCGGGAGTGCTTTTTAGAGAGAGGATATCAATTCCTTGAGTTGCTAGTATAAATAAGAAAAATTACCAGCTGAATAACTATTAATGGGGATAAAAAAGAAGTACACGCGGTGTTCGGTAACGCCCGAAGTTGAGTGCCTGTCATTACAACCTGCCAAAAAACGAAATATACCAAGAAAGTGAAAAATTGTTCTACACGACCCAAAAGTGATATAACTAGTCCTTTTCGGCTCAAAGTGGCGCTGTTTCAAAATGAACAAGACAACAAAATCCTACAAGCTTTTGTTGTGATACTTTTTATGTTGTGTAATTAAATCTCGGAAGGTTTTGTTAAATTTCAAAGATATTAGAATTTACATTCAACTGTCGGCGTGTAAATGCGTAGCATTGATTTCTTTTAATGAATAAACTTCCTTTGAAACGCAGACTTCAAACTCAACTCATTAATATACTGAAAGAAAATGCCTTATCGTATCTTAATGATGGAGTTTGGACGGCGACGTTGCGTTTTTTTCGTAATATCATTTCGAATTCATATTTTGTGCTGACGAATTGCTATTAACCACTGTAAATTGCATTTTAAGTGAATATGTATACAAAGTAATCACAATTGAGGCAATTATTTCACCGTATTAATGGGTTATATTGAACAGTCTTGAAAACAAAGTGGATAATTAAACATGACGTCGATACTAGAATTGGCAATTAGCACAGGACCTTTTGAAAAGTCACAAGATCTTTACAACTATTTCAATAGGGCAAGGCTCGACAGTTCATAAATAACGCTTGCCCGAGGGGTTTAGGCTGGGAAATTGAAAAAGTTAATTAAGAATAACCTTTGCTTTGTAAGCTTTGCGATGTCTTCACGAAAAACAAGCAACTATATTGAAAAGTTCAGATGAAACAAGAGAAGAAAACGCACATTACATAGATGCCGTGCGCAAGAATAAAATTAGGAAAAACCTCATGGTATCCATTTCCTTTTGAGACACTCAACATTTGAAATTCTTTCGCGTGTATTTATAACTAAGCATGACTCGGTGCATTCTTTTTATTGAAGTTCCGTCGAGGTTCAATGAAATCGGTCAAGTACCATTATCCAAGTGATCCATCTTACTTCTTTTCCGATATAAAAGACATTATTTGACGGCGTCTTTCAGCTAAGACTGATTGATCAAGAAAACGCAAAATATAAACACCTATACAGTAGTTTGGTTAACAAAGAGTGAAAAGGAAAGATGTATTGTTTAAATTTTGTGTTGTATAGATGAAGATGACGATGAAAAATAATGCCAAAATAGACGGTTTAAAGTTGATTTTTTGATAAGGAAGTGATTTCATTTTTGAAGATACCTTTCGGAATTATCCTTTAAATTGCTAATTTCATATTTCATTTGCTATGAGCCAATTTCGTTCCGTATTACTATTTATTACTTTTTTTACGATGGCTGCCAGTTACGTTCTAAAGTACAATTAGACAGAACTTTTTCATACTGATCCGGTAAACTTCAGCTTATCAGTAAACCTAACAGGTTTTTAAAATGACTCAATTTCTTTACGCTGTGCCATTGTGTTTCCCTTAAAATATATTTAGCGGATCAGTTCTGTTTGCTTCTCCCATTTTATAAACGAGATTCAATAAACAGCTTACCAAAAGAGTTACTCGAGTTTGCGTGTCGTAGAAGGTTAATTTGTATGCAGAATTCACACGTATAGTCAGTTTGCCGGAAGGCAAAAATAATCAGACAAAGTCCAACATCGTGCGTTTCATTCAATCGCTCTTTCGTAGAAATACTTAATGTATCACTTTCAAGCTAGAGTTTTCTCCGTTGATAAGACCGCAGTGAATTAGTTTGTGAAAACAATCTCGTTATCTCAACAGGCCACTCCTAGTTTAGACATAAAATAAAAACGACATGAAAACTATTATCAGGAAATGAAGTACTTAATGAAACTCCAAAATATTGATTCCACCTCAAGCTAAAAGCCCCATAGCATAAGTTAGAGATAAGACAGATAATTAGGAGGACCAAATTCGTCTAATTATAGAGTTTATCGGCGAGATGATCTGATTTTCCGTTGTGTCTATTTTCTCTACTCGACTTGCTCCAAGTTTATTACTTGGCCTACGCGAACCAATTAAAGTCAATTACGGTTTTTGCAAGTTGTGCCTCTTTTTCAGCGAAAATCCAATGCGCTAAACTATAAAACTTTCTCAAAAATGATGAAAGTATAAGTGAATTATGAATAAGATAAAAATCAATGGCAATACAGCTCATTCTCACCCATTTTACATTTCTCACAATCAAGCTTTCACGGCTGTGTCAGTTTATCAACGCCACGAATCTTACTCTGTATCATACACGCGATAAAATTGTTTTATGTGTACTTATCAAAATCATTACAATATTTCAATTAGAGGTTTTTTCCACATACAGATATAATTGATACTTGGACGGAAGGAGGACGTCTTTTAACAATCGCAAGAATTTTCTGGTTGTTGTTTTTTACATATTCCAAACTGAAGAATGAATTCTTCACTTTACCGGGAAAAATCACGTTAACATAACTTTAAACACACTGTGGGAGAGGAGTGAAGTAATTAAGTTTAGAATGTCACCATTCGATTTTTTCCCGTTTTAAATTTCTTGCAAGCGGGAATTGCTCGCAAATCAAGAAATAAAATTGTAATCTAGATATTTTGTAGTGTGAAAAGGGGGATTTTAAAATGTTCTGCAGGTCACAGAGATCCTCAATGAGACGTGACATCATAGAGCCTACAGAAGGCTCGTTACAAGACAATGTACGTGCATGCATATAGATCATTGTGGTTTCTAATTTCCAGGACGTGTTTGTAATCGAACATATTCTGGAATACTGTTACTATTTTCTATATATCTATTTAAAAAAACCGCCGTCTCTCAAATAATTTGTAAACTAGAATAGATTCCGACCACGCTGTTATGTTTTTGTAAGTTGTTAATTTTGTAATTGCTAAACAAGTTACTCACTGACAGAAACATTTTTAAAAAATAAAGCGGAATAAAGTACTTGACTACGTCATGTGTGATCAAAAAAGGAAACACGTATGTCGACCTAAAGCTGTCTCCAGAATTAAAAAAAGTTAGAAATCACAGTTGAATGCAATCTACCAGAAAGAAAAGTACATCATTCAGTTATAAAGTCCTTCATTACCAACGGACAATTAATTACAACATACAAACATCTAACGCGGCTATTTCTTCTGAAGTTAATGAAGGTAGTGAAGAGAGCGGACTTCTGCTGGTCAATATAACGTTTTCCTTTGCCACAAGACCGTGTGAATGGCGACATCGCGTTTATCTTTATTCTCTAAAACCTGTTTTAAATTAGTTTTGTGTGTATTCAGTATTCGCGTGTTTTTATACATGTGGTTCCACCCTACGCATACACGTGCCGTAAGCATGGTTTTACCTATAAAACACGCGGCTTTGCGGTTCTTTGTCTTCGCAAAGCGACATATTTTTTCATATGCCAGATACCTGCACCATTCGCAAAGAAAAAGTAAAATGCGATAACGATGATCGCATTAGTGTAACGATCTTTGAATGGATTTTCCTTCAGATCAAGAACAGCTCATTTAATGGTACATATGTCCGTCATCTCGAGCTTCGCTTTCCAATTTCCATCCAGTTTCGATCCTAAGCTGAAAGCATTGCACACAATTACTAACGGTAATTTGAAAAAATTCCTTAATTCAAGCAACTTGATGTGCAGAATAAACCTAAATGAAGTATAGTCAATTTCACTATATTCACCTAATGGCACATGAAGCGTTTTTTTTTTTTTTTCGTTAGAGCACATTCCTCTGCGGAATACCTTGAATTCGCAGCTACTTTAACAAAGAGTATAATAAGTATAATAGTTCTGAATAGGCGTTGTTGAACAGCGTTAGAGCAAAAACGCGGCATGGGTGGTATGTATTGTTTTCAGCAGCTGCTGAACACAAGCCTATTGTAATTACCATTGAGAGTGGCTTTAATGGCCTTAATGGCTATCATTTAAGGCTACCAGTTTAAAATGATTGCAGTTAATTGGTTGGATAACCCTTTCCAAGACTTGGCTTTCGTTTGAAATTTGGTTTGACTCTTTGTACGTAATTCGCGACATCGCGTATCTAGAGAAATTGGTGCTCGAAAAAGAACAACTAAGCTGGACCGCCTGAGGAGGGCAAAATATAAACTGATGTAAGAGAAAAATGGGCTCATCCTCGGTGTAAGAACCTGTTGAACTCACCGGTGACGTAAAACAAAGAAAACAAAGAATTCAGCAGAATAAAACCTAGAAAAATAAAAGGTACAAAACAAAGAAATAGTTCACAGGTTCTTACACCGAGGTAAACCCGAAAAATGCCTACAGCCCTTGAAAATGTCCACCTATTGCTGTTTCAAAAGCATTAGTAGCAATTGCTGCCTCCAAGTTTCTCTCAACCACTCACAATACAATCCCCGTACTAAAAACAAAACAATGCGAGAAGTAACTAGACCCTTCACGACACTACAATACTCGTCACAAATCGTTGAAACAGGAGCCATTTGCCTTGAATTTTCTCCAAATTTCTTACATTCACTCTTCACACTTTTGTCCTCACTCAAATGTGCCACTCTCCTTCCCCAATGTTGAGCCGAGCGTATTTTTGGAGCACTGAAATGACTGCAAACCCAAATCAACATTGGGGAGGGAGAAATCACACAAGTGTTTCAAGATTTTTGACGAGTATTGTAGCATTTATGACGGCTCGTTCGTTGTTGTCGTTGTTGCTGTCGTTTGTGACGGTCTAATGATAATGATGATGATGGCGATGATGATGATGATTTGCTGTGTGCTCAATGTTTTTTTAAAGCAAACAAAATTGACGACAAAACAATTGTTGGTTTTCACATGACGTCACTAAAATTCAAGCTAAAAAAAGCTATCGATCCTACCGAGATTTTACTTTCACGATGCATTGGAGCAGCTGAGAACTAATTTTCATACAAATTTTCGCTTCAAAAGGGTTCTTGGTTTTGTGATAGAGGACGCTTGAATTTCTAAGTGTTTGCGTGACGCGATATTTACATGACGGCCGAGAGAGCTGTCATATAGGTTAAAAAAATGACTAACTTCAGGAAATTTTGCTATTTAAACAGTTCATGTGTTAGAAAAAGTATTACTTTAATGTTTATGAGTTTCTCAAGGAATAAATTCACGCTTTTGTAGCAAAACTCGGTAACAGATGTTTCTGTTGATTTCCGTCCGCCATGTTGGAGCTCATCCAGGTGAGCACCAGCATGGCGTCTCCATACAAATCTCTATAAATTTGTGTAAAACATTTCTTCGGATATCTCGTAAACGAAATATTCCTCTGACCTGAATCTTGGCGAGGGTCTTTGTATATGTACCTCCTTTCATTTCAAAGATTCTGGACTTTATCTATTGGACGGTTTTGATTTTTATTTTGATCTATTTTGAATGGTGTGACACTGAAAGCCAGCAATAAAAACAATATTACTAATAATAACTCGTTTTTGTATATCGTTCTTTTTCAGGTATGGTTCCAAAACAGGAGGGCTAAGTGGAGAAAGCGAGAAAAGTCCATCGGACGTGAAAGCCCGACATACCTTTACGGACCATCAAACGATTACAGAGCACTTCAAGATATGCCACACGTACACGCCAGCGCACATCCCTACCCCCCTGGAGTGGAAAGATGGCACCCACATGTGCCTGCTCTAAGCCTTTTGTCACCTTACGCAACTGCTCCAAATCCGTACGGTCCCCTAGGGGCCCACTTCAGTGTCGCTGGAATTTCACCCGCAGCAATGTACACGCACCATCTTTACAGACAGTACGCACGCCCAGCAATGACGCCATATTTAAAGAGCCCGCTCACTCCTTCGGACTCGCACGAATTTCGTCGGTCAAGTATTGAGAATTTAAGACACAAAGCGAAGCAACACAGTTCTTCTCACACAATGGCGGATGGAAGCAAGATGGCTTAGCTCGTATTTAAAAACACCTTAGGTAGAAAGAACAAAATTAAATTTGTTGAATATTTTAACTTTGTTGGTGAAACAAAGGTTCCGTGTAAATCAGTTTAGAGCTCAGTACTCTAAGCTTGGTGTTAGTGTGCAATTATTATTATCATTGGTCAATGCCTTTTTTTGATCAACATAATAACAATTTTTAGTTATGTTTGTATTTTTTTGGTCACTATCAACGCTTATTGTGCTTCTCGAAACATCAACTTGTCGGGCTGTAAGGTCATGATAATTACTCGACATACATTTGTACCCAGTCGTAATATCCCACCTCGAAAATCGAGTGAACAAGAGTTGAAATAAGTTTGTACATTGTTATAAGCCTGACAAATGCACCCTTCGTTGAGAGATGGTTGCTGTAATTTATTACTAAATGCGTGCTTTTTGTACCAATGACGAATTGAAAATATATTTAAAAGAAATATTTCTTATTTATAAACGTGGCCATATATGGCACGAGTTAGTAGCAACACTAGTTACAAATAGTGACAAATCGTATCTTAGATCCCTTACATTACCTGAGAGGTGAAGGCAAGGAAAAGCTATTGTAGTGCTAGTAGATACCAACCCAGGTGATCTGTGACGTCATTGCGGGGGCCTGGGGAAAGAAATTTTAATGCCGTATCCCATAAACCAACGCGCGCACCAATTCAATTCAATTCAATTTGTTCCCGTCAGCTTTGGTTTATGGGATACGGCATTAAAATTTCTTTCCCCAGGCCCCCGCAATGACGTCACAGATCACCTGGAACGGGGTATCACTGAAACAATACCAATCAAATAAATTGTATTTGAACAAGCTTTGGAGCGCATTCAAATAAGGTCTGGAGGTTTTCCGTGCTCATTAGCAAGGCTTCTTGTCACTTGGTCAGTGAAAGAAAGAGCTTTGGGCACGAGAATGCACGTTTTCATCCTGTTTGACAAAACTACATTTTCCTTAATTTCGTTCAGTGTTAAAATAAATAAACTGACAGGAGTATTCAGCTTTGACCATTACCACTGATGACGTAGATAGTTTTTTTCCTGGCGTCGAGAGACTGACTTGGGTGCAGTGTATTCAAGAAAAAGCGGCTGTGAAAACCACAGTTGAAATTATGATTAGCTAGGAAAGGAATTACAAATAAACTTCAGTTCAAAATCACGGTCATTGTTGTACTTCTCTATAGTAGCTACATTAAAAATAAAACATGCTGATTCCTTACAAACAGTTTCAAAAGGGTTTCTATCTTGAAAAATAAAGATGGGTACCGTGTCTTAATTCAGTCGGAGCTAAGTTTTGTCAGATCCTTCGGAACCAGCCCCTTCTTCAAGAGGAGAACATATAAGAGAGCAATTTTCAATGCAAAGCAATTCTTGCGGCCATGATGTCGGTTCGGTGGACCGGATCAGGATGCACCTGATGTCTTGGTGTTGTATAAGCCCAAACTTGACATTTCTTACGAAACGGACTTAATGTAAAAGCAACATCAGCTCTAGTAATACCAATCTGAAATTTGCTCGACCCCCAGAACTCTCGAGCTAAACGTAACTGATGTATAGTGATTAACTGTTGGCGACGACTGTATTCCAGCTCACTTAATCGCGAACCTCTCCTAAGACTTTCGCTACTATACGAGTGTACCGTAACCCCTAACACTCAGTTAGTTACAAACCAAGGGAGATCGGGGCAATGCCATATCGAGGGAAAATGCCCTGGGCGGGGTCCACCTGCTCTAGCAGAGGAAGAGGAGATGTATTACTTAATTTCCACAAGGATAGAGTCTACATGTTACAGCACAGAAGGAAGACGGACACATTGCGGCAATCCTTTGTAATGAGTTTTAAAGAAAAAAAGGAAAGATCAAAGACTGAGTAGGGGATGACAGGGATAATTTTTTCGAGCCTGGAACCTGGTTCGCACTACATTTGTCTCTTTATTAACCATTACACTAAAGGAGAAATTGCTGCCAACAACCGTAATTTTATAGATATCTTTGGAGTTTTCAAAACATTAAATCAAAGCTAAGCATTCTAAAGCAGTGCTTATTACTGAGCCTGATCATACAGGAGCCTCCTGATATACATCAGTGCAAAACACAAGTCCCAGATCGAAGACACAAGAAGAACTATAATTAAGGCAGAGTTTGGACAGGGTCGTTACCTTTGCTGGTCCGAATGCAGTAGCTGAATACTGTCAGTAACTGATAACTGAGTGGTAAAGCAGAGAAACCGTTTTTTTTTTTGAGTCCCTAAGTGAAACTTTTATTCATTTTACCGAAAGTGACTGAGCAAAAATGGCGTATCCCTTTCAGTGATGCAATGTAGTAGATTACAACGTGACCGGCGTAACAAAGATATTTCGTATCAAAAAAAGGATTAATGCTGCCAAGGGTCCTTCCGAACCTCTTTTAGTAATAAAGGAGGAACTCGATAAATAGGAACACGGCGGAGACTTCTCGCATGGCATCCATAAAGTCATATCGACCAACAGCGATTTTACACAAATGGAACTGCAGAAAGGAAAAGTTTGTAATCTTATCACGCATTCTTTAGGTTTCTCAAAGGACTGTTTCGTCGGAGAATACTCTAGAAATTAAAGAAGGCGACGAATAATTTCACTATTTCAACCGCATAAAGACACCATGTTGTTAATCCTATATGCTTGTATCTGATCGCTAATCGTTTCTGCTCGAGTTACAGATCTGGAGATCACTTCAGGGAAAGAGAGAAAAAACCCCGGGGATGATTTCTAAGAGAAGGCTCCCGGATGATTGTTGAAAAATGAGGGGGATAAATCTGGGCGTGGTTATAGCTTTATTTATTACGCTAAAAAAATACCATTCTGAAAAAGAGGGCCAAATGGTAACATCAGTAATTTCAATTGCCGTACTAAAAGTCGTCTTAATCGAATACTTCCTTTTCCTCTTTTTTTTCCTGACATCTTTACCCCCCCCCCCCCCCCCCACCCCTACCTCCAAATGAGACGATGAGCAGTGTTGTAATAAATAGACCTTTTTACCGATACGGCGACCATATTGAATTAATTCGATTTAAGGAGTATTATAGGATGCCCAGGGGGCATGAGCGCATTTCGTTTGTATTTTCGAGCGCTTTTCGGGACATTTTTCCTTAAAATTTTCTTAGAATAAGATTGTAATGGGAAAAAAGATCCTTGTGCCGTGTTTGGATGTAATAATGATCGAATTTTTCTAGTTTAGTATTAAACATATAGTCTTTCACGGTATATTTCTCGGGAAAAGGGCGATCATTATATACATCAAAAAACGGCACAAGGATCTTTTGTCCCATTACAATCTTATTCTAAGAAAACTTTACGAAAAAATGTCCCGAAAAGCGCTCGAAAATACAAACGAAATGTGCTCATGCCCCCTGGGCATCCTATAATACTCCTTAAATCGAATTAATTCAACATGGCCACCGTATCGGTAAAAAGGTCTATTGGAAGGTACTGTGCAACGCAAATGATCGATTGATTTTTACACAAGTTTATCAAAACGTCCGTTTAAAAGGTACGAAAATTCAGACGTTTCGAGGGTGCTCCCTCTTCCTCAGTGGCGGGATTAAAGCAACCAAATTTTCTTAGCTATGAGGCTACGAGCGTGGAGCTCCGCTATAACTGATGTGAAAACGAAGCTCATTAGTTGCCTTAGTAACTCGCACAGCTTCCCTCCACGCTTGGCACAGCAGAAAGTTGAGCCGCTTTCTTGACTCGGACGAAGATCTTTTCAAGAAATGGAAGTAACCGGTACTCGAGCTACCATAGGCTCTGACGCCTGGAAGAACGTAAGTATAAGAAACATCAGACTTTCCCACACAGTTGTGAATCGAAGTGACAATGCGAGGATTCATGCTTATGTTCGAGGAAGAAGGAGCACCCTCGAATGTCTGAATTTTCGTTCCTTTTCAACGCATGTTTTGATAAACTTTGTAAAAATCAATGAGACGATGGACATACACCCTTCTTTCATGGGAGTTCCCCTGCCGGACGGGAATAACTACCTGTGGGATGTAAACGTTCCTACGGCTAAATGTTTTACCATACTGTGGTTTCACCAGGGGCACCCAACTATGGTTTCTTCCTAAGTACATTGAAAACGCTTTTTAGGCTGTCCAGAGTTCTTTCAGATCACTAGAAACGCATTTTAAGGGGGGCTATAAAAATTTGTATCTGTTCGGTCATCCTAGGGCAACTTGAGTCTTTTCGAAAAAGCAAGCACCTCAGTATTATTTTCGCGAAAATTTTAGATGCAATTTAAGTTAAAGTTTTACGAAAGTGAGAATTTTTCTGATTCCTTTCTCCATCAAATTTTCGAATCCGAAAATTTTAAGTTTCCTTTTTCTACGAAAAATAGCTTAACCTGGGGAGTAAAATGTGAACGATTAAACTTCAGAAGGAATTTATAAGATACGGCTTCGAAACTTGTACATGAATGGAATTGTCGTCTAGAACTTTTTAGCCGTCCTCAAGATAAAGAAAATTATAGATCATATTTGCTTCGCCGAACAGATATTTCACAGAAAACGATCGTTGGGTGCTCCTGTTTTACATTGTAATAATAAAAAATAGACGTGTAAAACGCACATGCACGCTTCTCTGCTTATCAAATCTATGGTTGCTGTGTCTTTCTGAGCAAGTGACCGTAGCGCCGAAGTTGTTTTCTATCGTTTCTGACTCCCTGCTCGCTGCTTTATCACCGAAAAAACAATTATTCTTTTAGACTACGAGTAGTCCCCATTTTTCCTCAGGGATTATAGTAGAGCAAGCGAAACGCGAGCGCGCGTGAAAATTACCCCACGCGAGAAAATGCGTCACGTGGCGAGGGAGACAGAAAAATGAGGGACTACAGACATTTTAAAAGCCCATTTTTCTCTCTCCCCGTCGCGTGTCGCCTTTTCTCGCGTGGGGTGTTTTTCACGCACGCTCGCGTTTCGCTCACTCTACTATCCCTGAGGAAAAATCAAGACTGCTCGTAGTCTAATATTTTATTGGTATTCATAAGTCCTTGGCGTTGCTGCCAAAGGTCTCTTTGTCGGAGGGAAAGTGCGTGTACGGATAAACTGAAAGTTGAACCCTTACCATTAAAGGAGGGTCTGAATGGGGGTACCTCGATAACACTTCATTTTTTGGCTTTGTGACATGAAACAGTTAAATTTTAGGCATTTCAAAACTAACAGTAAAGAACTCTTTGAAACAGTAATTTTTTCCAGAAAGAAGCAAAAACGGTTCCAAAAAGGCCAATATTATTTTGTTTAGTCAGGAGCCCATAGGCTCCTGGTTTAGTATATCAAGGAGTTTTTAGCCATATTACGACAATTCCGGATTATTTCAGTAGATTTCCGAAGGTGACCGACGATTCCCGAAGACTAACGAGGAGGTCCGACGATTGTCGAAGATGTCCGAAGAACCCTCCAAACAATTTACGTCTAACGGTACTTGTGAATGACAAAATCACAGATTCGTGTCAAACAAATTTGTTTCCCAGGAAATATTTCAAACGTAAGAAAAAGCAAAAATGAACTTTGAAATACTGAAAGGGTTATAAGTTATTTAAAAAACACAATTACAATCAGCTTCAATCTTCACCAAGTTTGTCCATCCGTACCTCCCTTCGTATTTGCTGTGTTATTTATACCTTATTTTATTAAACGTTTTGAGCGGGTTATTTTTATGCTTCACCCGTTGACAAATTTCGCCCAAAGCTCCTTAAACTCACTCAAAGCACGATATCAGGCTTTGAGTTTTGTTTTTTTATTAAGGCCTAGCCGATAAGACATATTCTTATAATCCGTTCTCATTCTTTTATAGAACAACCATGCATAGGTGAAAAGAACCGGAGGCTGTCATCTTTTAATGACGGCAAAATAATTTCCGGTGTGTCGGTGCTTCCGTCGTATTGGTTGAGCGGCTCTCTTGCTGGATTGAATATCAGGGATTTTTTTTTTATTTAGAACCGAATATCGCTCGTCACGATTTACACAGCGCTATGTGCTAACCTTCAAATGATTAAATAAGCGGTTGAAATAGTCCCAGAAGATTTTTTTACAACTTTGACTCCTCATTAAAAAATTCTCTCGCTATTACAGCCCTGCACCAGATATAACTTTGCCTGGGCCAAACCTAATTAGATTGTTTTGTTTTATTTTTTGCGTGAGACCCTGTCTTTAATCAGTAAAGAAAAGATATGATTACGTATTATATAGCGCTTTTTTTAATAATTAGCACCCCCAAAAATAATTGGAGACGTTTTAAACTGTCATAAGTAGGTTGAGTAACAGTCTTGGTGACTGGGAGGACAATTTACGTAACAACCCTTAAGTGTATTTCAAACACATATTAAAAACACAAGCGAGACATGTCACGCGAGATTTTATAAGTTTTCCAAGCCACACATACAGGGTGGGGAACTAGAATAGATTGTCAATAGTTAAAGTCCCTATAATTTCCATTACGATAACTATCGTTTTTCGTTGAAAGTTACTAAACAAACCGGCTATAACCTACTGGCATACTTGTAGCAAACTATACAGTCGTTAAATAAAAGATATCTAAAAATAATGAGTCTTATAATGGTCTTATTAACCTATTTTCTACTTGAAATAACCACTTAACTACTACTTGACGCATGTCAATGACATGCCTCCCCTGTGCGGCAGTCTTTTAAGATCAGTCCAAAAATATTAAGTCAAATAAAACACTTATTACCCTTTTTGCTTCTTAAACTAACGAGCAAACTATGACGCTTTATTTACTTATTAGCATACTCATTCTTGCCCCACGCAGTCCGTTCTACGATATCTAAAAATGATGAGTCAGATACCTTGCTTATTAACTAGTATTTGCTTCTCGAACTAATGACGCCTCCCCGGCGACCGTGCAGTCATAATATTTATTACCTGAGGCAAAGAGCCTTTTGGCTTATTTTGAACGGTAATCATAGTCCAATATAACTTGGTTATCATGTTGGGCATTTTAGGGGGTGTTTACATGAGAAAACTCGCACCGGCGCGAGTTTCATACCGCGATGACTTTTTGATTTCGTATCGCGTTTACATGATGACTGGGTCATTTCACATCTCGTTATTTGAAGGTACACTTCATGTTGGTAAAATAAACGTGTGATTCAAAATCGCGAACATTACGCATGCGCTACCCGTTCCAGTCTACAGGCAGACCGATTTCACACCGAAACGGGTGGTCGTTTCGTGTTTACATGACACCGTTGCGAAATCTCGCACCGGAGTGAAATCTCGCCCCGATGCGACAACCGGAGTGAACTCACGCCGGGGCGACTCGCGCCGGCATGACATTTTGTGGTGGTATCATGTAAACAAATGTAGAGCCATGAAAGGGAACCAGAGTGAACTCGCCGCGGCGCGGTCGCCCCGGTGTCATGTAAACACCCCCTTATTTGCAACAATATTAGCAACACGACGGTCACGGAAAAAAATATACCTCTTCCGTAAAAGTATGCCGAAGCGTTTAACTACATTTTAAATTGCTTAATTTTCGCTCATTTTCTAGAATCGTGCTCTCTTCTTAGGAAAATTGTGTTTGATATGCTTACTGTACATGTTTCTGCTACTTTACGTATATTTTGCCGAGTTGTTGATTAAGGATTGTCTTCCTCATTGGTTCAATTCTCACCTATAGAGTGTTTTCACTCACGTGGCCAGCATCTATGCAAATTTATTAGAACAAAAGAAATCATTTGCATAAGAAAAGAGTACAACTCCCAGAGGATTGGTTTGGGACACCAACATGGCCTCCGTTTCATTGTTTTGGGACACCAATATGGCCGCCGTGACGTCACGTGAAAACACTCTATGCGCATTGGCCTTCATTCTTGACTTCATAGCTTTACTTTCAAACTTTTATCAACAATTCTGGCAAGAGAAGATAAACTGCCCTAAAACTGGCCCAGTATCCAACGGATAAAAAGAAAATAGTGAGGCATCAGTAATTTTTTGTTTTCAATTTGGGGACTACAAAATGCCTTACAAGAAGGCCCTTATCTGAATAATGGGTTTGCGCGAATATCACGCGAGGAGCAGGGCAAGGAATGTTTTGGTACATCTAAACGCACAGCAGAGGTGGACGGCCAAGGTATTTTGAATCCGAGTTAATCCGATCTAAAATATCAGGTGTACAAATGAAAACGTAAATTACATTCCGCTTCGTATTACAACTGACAGTTCACAATAAAGGTGTTAATGGTATCTATTTGAAAAAGAAGTATATATAGATATTTATACCATAAAAATTGTATAAATAATGATAGCAAAAGCCCAAAAGATCTGAAAGTCTGAAATATATCAGGTCGTTAATACAAATTACATGTAAAACATAACCGCGACGTACAGTACAATATAATAGCAATTTAGGCAACCTTACGCGCGTCTTTTTAGGGCCTGTTCACAAGGAGAGAGGGTTACCCTTGTGCTAGGGTTACCCTAGCAAGCGGGTTAAAGTTAGCTCTGGTTTACAAGCAAATTACCCTATCACCCGGGTCAAGTTTACGTGTTTCGTCATGCATGATATTCTTTGTTAACGGTCCAAGATTTGAAATAATCTTGAAGTTCTCAATGGAAAACACGTTAAATTCACGAAAAAAGGGAAAATATTATCATCGCAGACAAAAAATAACTTTTTATTTTTCAGATGTTTATAATTAAGCTCAGAAATTGGACAATACCGTTCAAATTGGCACGACTACTGGTCACGGCATGACGGCGGAAAGTTGACCTGGGTAAGCGAGTTATCCCTAGCAGAGCGTTTACAAGGCACCGCAGGTAGGGTAACCCTCTTTCTAGGGTAACGCTAGCACTCAGGTAGGGTTACCCTAGCGCTAGGGTAACCCTACCTGACTTTTAAACACGTCGTGTGAAAAAGAAGAAATATGCGAGTGCTACTGAGACCACTAGCACCAGAGTTACCCTCCCTCCTTGTAAACAGGGCCACGTCCTTTTACGTAGTCAATGGGCAAGCTTAGCCCCTTCTCCACACGAGATATATTTCTTTCTTTGACATCACTAACTGAGCCAAATTTCAGCTGATTGTCGCTTTTAAAACTCTATAGAGAAGAAAAATTCACGACCTTCCGTAAATAAAAGCCATTAAATGATAACAAAAAAAGTGCTCTCACTTAGAAGTTAGAATGTTTTGTACTCTCAATACAAATGAGACTGACATTTAAAATGCGTTTCAAGCGAAAAACAAAATTTGCATTTCATATCAGTTGACTTTTTTCAAAGATACTCCTTTACAAGACAAAACTAGATTTGTTAAAGTAGGGTAGTAGGGTTCCTAAAAGTTGACGCCTGTTTCCTAGAAATTAAACAATCGGTAGGTAAATCCATAGCTAAAGAGCTTTCAGGATGTTTCTAGCTTCAAATATTTCAGACTTCGGACCTCTTGGGCTTTTGCTATCATTATTTAGGTAGTTTTTTGGCATAAATGTCTATATACACTCTTTCATTTTTCAAATAGATACCACTAAACACCTCTACAGTGAACTTGAATTTTAATGCGAAGCGGAATGTAATTTATGTTTTCAAATGTGTACCCGATACACTGCTATCTTCAGTTGTGAAATAAGGTTAATTTGCATGGACTTCACAAATTGCTAGTTGCAGTTTATCCGGCTAGAAATTTTTAATTGTTGGCTTCCCACTACAGCTTCAAGAATAATGTTAGTGTACTTGGAACCTACTTTGAGTGTGAAGAGGTAAACTGTACCTACTTTAACTTTTCTTGGTGACCATGGAAACGTTAGTAGTTGATAGAAGCCGAAGTTCGTGGCCAAGTATGGGCTACACCACACTTGAGAACACACTTGACCAATAAGAAATGGAAGCCATGTCACGATGTGTAAGTGCAGCGGTTCAAAGATTCTAATGAACGGAGAGATTGACAGCTTTTACTTCAAGTGATATATTTTGTCAACAATTGTGAAGCCCTGTTTTTTACAGAGCAAGTTAAGATTTCCAACTGCACTTGAATCCAGTGCTTACTTGAAACAAACTTAGCTTCTAGTGTGAAGCCAAGTAATATGTTCAGACTTTTTGAAAACTAAAATGAAGTCAAGAATGCGAAATCGCGAAATTTAATGCCCCTTTTTCATATTTGGCTGTTGAAATCGCGAAAATAAAACCCCACGAAATCAGTACTGTCTCACCAAAATCGCGAAATTAAAGGGGCTGTGTCACGGCAGTCCAGTTCATTTTGTTTAATGTTTCCAATTACTCGCCCTCAATCGCTACGGAACTTAACGTAAGCAAAGAAATTACATGTAAATGAAAAAATCAGAGATCCGAGACCACCTGATAATATTTTGTATCCGTCGCCGTAATTTCTATGCCATCCTCGAAAAATTGTAATTGAGGAGGCCTAATTAACATAAGCTTTATAGTTTCCTTTAGGCCTCCTCGCCATTTCTTCCTAATTTTTTTTTTGGCATCTTTTTGTGATTGTAATCGTGTGGCAAATAAATAAATACAATACAAACAAATATGTCTCCTGAGCATTATTTTTGAAGTTGCAAGCAGCAGGGGTCAACTTTGAAAAACTGTTAAGGGTGAACAGTTTTCAAAAACCCTAATTTCAATCCGTTTCCATCTTCTTCAGTTTTGCCCATCCGTGGCATCTGTTGTTTCTGTTATGTTATTTTAACCTTCCTTTAAAGTTCTAAGCGGTTATTTTTATGTTTCTCTGAATTTAACGAGCATTTTGTAATTATTTCCTAATTTGGCTGAATTTCGTAACACAGCCCCTTTAAGTATCCGCGAAATAAAATATCAACAAGGTACAAACGTTTTAGATTCTCTAAAAGCCTCATTCATATATTCAAAAAATAACAGGAATCAAATGGTTTCGTAACTGCATTGCTTTATTTTTGAAATTGTCTTTAAACTCAGTCAACCGGTGAATACATTTGTTAAGAGTTTGACACGTCTTGTTTTACGATAATTTGCACTTCGTTCTTCCCTTTAGTTAATAGAGCGATTTTCGTATGACCTTGAAAAAAGGTTTCGGTAAGTGTTCGTTCTTTGTTTCATCAGCCAATGGATGAAGAGATCAAAACATCGCCTCTTTGTTTTCCCGCCAAAGCAACCCTAATATGGAGAAGGCGTTGTTCGATTGGCCAACCGTGTTGTAGTATGACGTCAATGCGAAGTGTCGGTTGATTTCTAGAAAGTTCTCGGGCATGAAGTTTTTCACCTGAGCGTTCGCTTTAACCAATGAAAAGCCAGACGCGTTTGTCTGTCCGTTCGATAAACCAATCAAATTGCTCTATTTCCGTTCGTTTGTCGTTTCTGTTTTGTTCGCGCGCTTTCATTTCAAGGTCATACGAAAATCGCTCTAATAACCCATTAACCACTATCATTACAAAAAGTTAACGTCTCCGCATTAACGTTAATTTTTTTTCCAACATCTGAAGGGACACTAGCCGTCCTAAGCCAGGATAAGTGGAAATTCCAGTAACGTGCAAACTGTTAACTAGAAACGGCTTGTTTATAATGGACGTTTATGTCAACACAGCTCTTTAAATATATTGAGACATTATCAAATTCATTCATCGTATATTAAGTAAATACAGTCGGATCGACGAACGAGATTAAGTTGAGTCTAATTTTTGCCAACGGGTAACCCAATTCACCCCAAGAATTATAAGATTAATTTGTTTCATATGCCAGTTCAGTTCTTGCATTTCTTCAAGCCAGCGATAAAATATAGTATATATATATATATATATATAATTCTATAATTAAACAACTTAGGGATGTCATTAAAATGGGATTGGGTGCTTGTGCTTTCTGTCTCCATGGTAATTGTAATTCGGTTTGTCAGTGTATTCTATTTAGAGTTTTCAGTTTATCATTTCTTCCGCTGATTCAGACTTTTTATCGGTTAATCGTAATATGCAAGAAAGAAGTGATTTCAATTCCAGCCAGAATTAAAAAAATGCGTCGATCACTGACGGCTCTATGTCTGAAATATTGAACGTTTAGTTGAGCCATAGCCCAAGATTGGGGAAATTTATCAAAATGTTTTTATTTAACAAACAACTTTCTTTAGCAGTGATTATTATTGACGTTCTAGCTGCGCGCGAAAACGACGTACTCAAAACATGTGCTCTTGACTAGAAAATTAACTTTTACACCTTCATTTTATTGTTTTCCAACGCAAAAAGGTCACTGAGAAAGCCTTTCTGTAACTAAGTTACTTCACTCTAATGCAATTTTTTTTTTTTTATTACATGTTAGGCCGAGGACAAAAGGATTTTTTAAGATTTCCTTGCCAATTTGGTACGTAATTTTTTTTATAGTGCTTTACTATATAAGGATATAAAAACACCCATCAAATAAAGAAGTAACAGGATAAAGTATAAATGGAAAATATATATTTGAATTTATTTATACTGAAGGAGAATGATGACTCAACACAGGCCAGAAAAGGTCTCTAACACCCAAAAAAGGTTGTTATTAGAACGTGAAATAGCGCCTTGAAGGAAACTATTTACTCTCATAAGAAAAAAAGGCTGGTCAGAAATAAAGGAGAAACGTCCCTTTTAGACAACAGACAGGTACAGACGGCGATGCTCTTTTAGCGGCGTTTCAAACTACTTCAGTTAACGGTTCTTAAACAGAATACTTAATCATAAAAACCGCACATGAAACAAATAAACAAAAGAAAAGCCCTAACAGGAAGTGTTGGCAAATGGAGCCGCAGCAGTCAGAAAGCGGTCGTACCGCCTGTTCGCTCCAACATTTGCATTGGCCACAAAATTTGAAACCGTGGACAAAACCCGAATTTCCATTGAGGTAAATTCTCTTACGCAGTTCTCTTGCACGATACTTTTTGTTTCTCAGTATTTTACTGCATGAAAAAGTCAGTGCGCGTGGGCCGGCACTCTTGGACACCGTACGTCAACTGCAATGACGAAAATGCACACCCTTCCTCGCCTTTTTAAATGGTGGTCAAAAGGCTGGTGCAACATGTTTAATTTTCCCCGCAATTCCCGCCTTGATATTATTCAGTGACGTCTTTTCATTTGTTTGGTTTAACTGGACGTTTCAATATCAATGTTGGTGCGTTAATGGACAATTCCTGTAAATGATGTGTTGTCTCTTAGAAACAAGCAATTCACTCGAAAACGAGACTGAAAAAAGAGTCTAGAGGAGAAGTCATAAACTTAAAAAATCTTATGTCTTTAATAACCTCTCTTTTTATTGTCGCTTAAAACACAAAGTACAGAGCTATTTATTCTTTTAATTTACACCAGTTACACCAGACTACGCCTAAATAAACATTTGTAACAACTATTTGAAGACACGGCCATGCCTTCTACAGGCGTATACAACAGAAGGAACAAAACGTATGAACCGCGAGTAATTCAGCATTATTTCACTACTTACAACTGCAACAGCTGGTTCAACTGAAAGGATATGAATATAAATTAAATAAGCTCTTAAATATATAGTACAAATTAATTATTTATTTAGTCTGTAAGTCACTGGAGACGATACCAAAGGAAAACGCGAATTAGATTGTGACCTTTTTTCCTGTTTCGCTCATAACTTCATTATTTCGGGCTTGAAAAGCTATCAATAATAAATATTTCGCCCTAAGTCATAGTCAAACTTTTCATGCAATTTGCTTTCTCCATCATGCTAGTTAAATGTGTCGTAAATGAATAATTCGATTGATATTGGGTGCAAATAGATTTGTGGGTGAAAATGCCGACCTGTTGTTGAACTTTTCAGACATGCTATATCATTAATCATTGCCATTTTTTCAAAAACGGAACTGATTTATGACAAAAGAATGAACGAACCTCGCTTCATCGGAAGTAAAGTGTTGCAATTATCTTTCCGAAAAAAATTTTGAAGGTCTTCATGTTTATTCTTGGACAACATTGCATTCAAGAATTTTAAACCCGTAGCGTAATATTCAGAAACAATTCTGCAAAAATTTTTGTTACTGAATCAAACCAAATACTGTTTCCTGTCTAATAGGGAATTTTAGATCCAACGACGCGACGGCAACGAATTTGCGTTCTTTCAGTCTTTATCGCAATTATTCCTATCGACTTACTTTGTCAAATGTAGGCGAACCCTCCTGGAGTTGAATTCCAAGGGACCATATCCAAGTTTAGAAAAAGAGATAAAATTTCGTCGTTGCTTGTTTACGTACTCCATAAGACGCGAACTTAGGCATGTTCACGTCGAGCAAGCGTGATGCACGTGCAAAGTTGTTGTTTTGGTAGTAAAACCTATTGTTATTTTTACGTTCTCGCTGCCGTCCGCGTCGTTGGATCTTAAATTCCCTAATATCTTTAGTTGCGCGTGGTCTCTCTTACCCTCTAACACAACTTTGTCGATAATGTATGTTTGAGTAAAATTCTCTCTCTTCATTACATTCCTCTTTTGAAACCCTCTTATACCTGGTATCAATATACACTAATCCTGCATTTAACTTGCGATTTTGTAGCTGAAATCATTAACATCTTACCAGTCTAATAAAAGAGTTGAGCACAAACAAGTAGTACTTTTAAAAGTTCCCGTTTGTTTGTTTATTCTTTCTAGAGATATTTGGCTAAGTTATATTTATACATTTTTGTTTAATTCTTGTAGTTTACAACCAAAATAGGGTGGAAATGATTTAATTCTGTTCTCGAGAGTGTCATTGTGTAGCTGCGGACAGCTCACACCACTCTTTGATGCTAGAGCTTTCCATGTGTTCCTTGGCTTTCATTCTCAAAGCCCCAATACTCGTCGTTCTCTCGTCTCTTGGTCCCTGGGACATTCCAGCCATGCACCCAACACCCGATAAATACGACGAGAATGGTACATAACCAGCAGGGGAATATGACCCAGGATAACATCCCATTGTCGGGGATGACGGCAAGTTACAAGTAGCTGGAGGATATAATGTTCCACCAAAGGCTGGGGAATACGTTAAGGAACTTTTCCATGGGTCGGGAAATGGTAAACTACTGAAATTAGCACGAGGTAGCGTCGGTGATGGAAGGTTTTCAAGGGAAGCCATCTCCATTTTCTCTTGTCGTCGCCACTTAGCTCTTCGGTTTTGAAACCAGACCTGAGAAACAATGTGGGCATCACATAAATTGATGGAAAAAAACTCACTAAAATAATAATAATACAATGGAATCTTGAAACTTTTAAAGTGAAGCATTAATCCTCGAGTAAAGGGGACGTTATTATCTATAAACATAGCTTAGAAAAACTATAAAGGAAAGCGCATGTTCTAAGATACAGATTTAACACAAGTACACTTAGCTTAGAATTTTACAGGACCTTCGTAACTGATAATAATGCGTACTAATTAAGGCAAATCACACTTTTACAATGAAACAGGAAAATATACATTAAATAACGGATTTCAGCCGTCGATTTTTCGTGAAATGATAAATGCGCCACTAAGTACCGCTACTTTTCCCCATCGTCTTTTAAAGTGAAGCATTAATCCTCGAGTAAAGGGGACGTTATTATCTATAAACATAGCTTAGAAAAACTGTAAAGGAAAGCGCATGTTCTAAGATACAGATTTAACACAAGTACACTTATAGCTTTCTAACCAATAGTTTACCATTCGCGAATGTGTATAACAGATAAAAACAATAAACACTAGACTCTTGTCGGTTGTACGTAGGCGCATAAATTAAGAACTTACCCGGTTTTGTTATAAAAAAAATCGTAATATGGAGTATAATCAATACGAACGCTGTGAGGCGACAATTACTTGAATCTTTAAAAGTGTCGGAAAAGAGCTGTCTTTAAGTGTCTTCTTTTATCAGTTTTAAATGTTTTTTGCACTTTAAATGAAGATTTCCTAAATTATACTGGAGATAAAGAGAGCTTTGAAGAGAAAATGAATCACTTTGTTCCTTGACTTCCGAGTTGCCTGCAAACTTCTTCCAATTATGAGTAAGATAAGGTTTAAATTGAAAATTTACAGGAAATAAAACAAATGCAACAAAGAAACACCCAGGATAAAGAAAAGGGCTTAACCTTACAAAGTAACTTCGATTAAAATGAACTTCATGTTTTGCTGGGCTCACAGGCGCTTTGGCAACATACGTATTTCCCTCACGGTGTGGAAATGAATTTTACAGGACCTTCGTAACTGATAATAATACGTACTAATTAAGGCAAATCACACTTTTACAATGAAACAGGAAAAATATACATTAAATAACGGATTTTAGTCGTCGATTTTTCATGAAATGATTAATGCGCCACTAAGTACCGCTACTTTTCCCCATCATCTTTTAACGATTCTTGAAAAAGCCCTTGGTGCCCCAGCCATCTAAAGTCATTTCCAGGGGGAAAAAAAACTCGAAAAAAACGATATAAAACATGGCTCGTCGTAATGGTGAGATCCGAATGGCAGTTTAGTTAGAGACTTAATTCTGTCCTGGACACTTTCTGTAAACACTTTTCCTTGAGACGGGCATAGAATATGGATTTCACACGCTGTCCGTTGTTCTATTGGATGTACTATTGTCACAATAACTATAGAGAGTTATTATAAAGAACTAAAAACCCGCAATACGTTTGACACACTAATGGGTTTTTACAAGAGATGTACGGCAAAACGAGAAAACAAAACATTACCTACAAAGAGCGAAGTTAGATTGTCTGCTTACTAAGTTTGCGATTTAATGATTAAAAATGCAACGAATGGGTTCTTTTTTCGGCCCAGCCTCGCCTGTTTCTAATGATTATGACAATTAGGATCTAAAAGTAAACTTTATCGCCAAAGTGTTCTTTAACTCCAACTCTGAATCAAAGGTTATTTTTATTATAATCAGTTTCCTGTCCATTATGAGGCTGTTTTTTCCGTTAATGTTCTTTTAATAATGATTAGGTCTTTTCGAGATAACCTTATCAAACCATGACGTTTAACTACACACCCGCTTGTAATGGTAGCTAAACTTGTCCCTCCCCCCACTTGCCTAAGAAAAAAAAAATAGGTAAATAGATGAAATTAAAATGATTCGCTTCGCGTATCAGTCAAGGTCCTAGTCGGCACGGAACCGGTGGTAACAATGTTAAAACAGCGTCATCACCATTTTAACAACTTGAAAGCTAACAAAGCGCTAGTGATATTATGTTCTCCTAATGAAATTTATTTACAAAGCTAGATAATAGAAAAAGTACACAAATTAAGATCGTTTGTACCTGTACTCGAACTTCGGGAAGGTCAATTTTCAGCGCCAATTCCTCCCTTGTGTACACATCTGGGTAATGTGATTTTTCGAACGCACGTTCAAGTTCGTGGAGTTGAAAGGTCGTGAAAGTAGTTCGGTTTCGTCTATGCTTCTTCTTCCCCGGTGAACCGTCGTTACAGTCATCTGCCCAACACAAAAGAAAAGAAGTTGTTTAGGTTTTCTTAGGAAGGGAAGTACGTTGTTTAGACAAACTGACTAAGTTTCCAAAAGTGGTCACTTCACCTGGACATTATAACAGCACAAGCAGGCCTACCTTGAGGTTCGCTGTTTGAGTCCTCGTAATCCGAGTCGCGATCGCTGTGGCTCCCTTTAGAACTCGTAGGTGAGTTGCACTTTCCTTCAGCCTTTCGCTTCAAATTTGAACTTAGGAATTGGCAGACATCGTCAATGTTTCCGCTGTCTGTCTCGGTGCTTTTCAAATCGCTCTTTTGCGGCGCTGTAGAATCTTTCCCGATAGGAGAACTCATCTTGGTCATAACTAAAAGAAGGTCCGCGACGAAGCACCAACTAATCTATCGTCCCGCAATCTATTAACAAAATACTTGGTCCGCTCGTGCTGACAGTGAATTAATAATACTAGGCGGGTGAAATAATGCTTAAGATATCTAGATAACAAAGAGATGTCCAATCACGATACAGAACTCAATATTTTCTATGTTCTGATATTGTATTGAAATTGCCTGATTGTTTGTTAGTCGTGACAGAGCGGTGATTACTTAAGAAAGGCTAATCGCTAATGAACGCAACCAGGGGAGTGTGAGAAGAACACATTAGTGAAAAGAAAGAGGTGCTTATTTTGATTGACAACAAATAATCACGGTGCTTTCATTTCATATTCAAACTGTTTCCATGTTAGATGGAACGTAGCAGTGACTAACGGCGTTAGCAAAATGGAGAGAAAAGAAATAATAAATGACACATGCTTTTAAGAGAATCTTTGCATGCATTTTACCTTATTCATGTCGACGATTATAAATTGTAATATCTGAGAGATGTTCAGGCCGGTACGTCCCTCGTCTTCCTTTTTCATTACTTTCATTCAGCACAAACCTAGTAATTCCACCCCACCACGCAAACCAAGGAAGCGCGGTTTGTAAGCTCGATATTGGTTTTCAAACATTTAAAGAAACTGAATAATTAAGTGCATGAGTTTTGCTTGCGTGTGATCAGTGTTTGCTGTTTAAGTGATTTACTTAATCACAGGACTATAAACATACTACAAGGGGATATTGGACGGAAAAGGTGTTCGGCGCGCACGACATAAAGAAATATCCACCTATTCAGTGAATGATCTGAGAATGACCAACTTCGCTTGTAGGTTAAGAAGGTAAGACATACGGTTTTTACTTATGCGCAAGTCATCGGAATTAGCTTAAACTTAGCCTAATGTGCTTGTAATTAATGGTTATTAACTGCAAGACGTGGTAATCCTCTGATAGTAATAAAGTTGAAATCGTTAAGTAAAGTTAACGGTCTCGAAGGAAATCGGTCGTCAAGTGGACTGCGCACGCTCAGAATCTGGATGGCACGTGCACAAAAAGTGAAAAATCTAATAAATCTCGGCTTACTTTTCAATTGGTGAATTAAAGCAGAAATTCCTTACAAGCCGCGAAGGTCTTTGATCTTTTGAATGAACTGACGACAGCGTCTTCACTGTCCGACTGCTCTCATTTTCCTTCCACCGATTTCCGAGAGCGGAACAGCGCGTCTCTTTATCAAGATCTTGGATAAATTGTACCGAAATAATGATCAAGAAATACAATCCAACAACATAATCATAATTTCTATGATAACCAGTTCTTTTTCAGGTCATACAATCTCTTTTTCCAGTCTCTTTTATAGCATTACTTTACAAATTGAGCGCGTGCTATTTAATGCCAAGGCGCAAATGCAATTTATTTTCCTATTAAATTGGAAAATCGACCCATTGTCTTCATCATTGTGTTCCTACGTTTTTCATTAACAGATAGTTTAAAGAATGAGGGTGTAGCTATAGTAGCGGCCTTTAGAGTTGAAGGAAATTAAAATCAATTTTAATTAAGGTTCTTGTTGAAGTCTTCATTCATTTGACAGTTCTGGGACACTGACTAGGTAGGACTGCTTTGCCGCCAAGGGTAATAAAATTAAATAAAAAAAGGGGGGGTTGATGAAATCTCTAGCTTCTTTCGAAACGATTATGATTGGATTTGCAATTTGACTGGAGCTTTGAACTTTGAGCAAGAGGGGTTTGTTTGGATGAAGAGATTTGAAAAATAAACAAGCTTTTTGAATTGCAATTTCGAGCGCGTCATGAACGTGTTTTGAAAAGTGATATATTGCGTGGATTTTGTTACCCTCGTGTTTCGTTAGATTGGCTTTTAAAACCGACCGACTCGCTAACTCATGCGGGAGACTCCTCAGTCCAACGTGATGAAGCTATATTCAACAAAGAGAAACTTCCAGCTTAGATATATGTCTGTGTTGGTGAATCATCATGAATCATGGTTCGTTTTATCGGAAAGGGATTTTTTTAGGTCTATTTTTTCCAAATTTCTTTTCTACCCATGTCAAGCTATTTTAACAACGGAAAGTGAACGTTACGGAAATTGTCGATGCGTTTTAGGAGCGACACTAAGTATATTTAGCTACAGGCATCATTCAGTCCATTCCTCAAAGAAAATTGGCAAAAATATCTCTCGGGATTGACGTTAAGCCTTTACACAAAGCCAGTAATCTTCGGGTCATCAAGCTTTATTTAAGATCGGTCTCCATATAGTAATTACATGCTGGCTACCCATTTGGCCTTACTACGTACGCTTTGAGTCTTTGGGAAACCGCGGGGTCCTCAATCAAATCATAGCCCGCGGGCATGATTCCATCCCCGAATTACGTTGTGATCATATCACAAGCTGCTTATTAATGAAAAGAACATAAATAGTCACTCTGCTATATCTTAAATAACAATAAAATTATGCATTGTGTTGTACCAATCCTAACGAGTCTTCGGCTACTTTACAATTATTATTATTACGAAATTACGTATCTGCAAGAAGATGCTCCTTTTGTCGTTGTTTTAACATGCGATTGAAATATCTAAATGATTACGTGTAAATTGCCACGTACGTTTAACGCTAAGATTTTCCAGAAAAAAATTAAAGGCCTTTAGTGTCAAATTTAGAATATTTTTTAAAAAAATCAAATGCCAGACAAAGGGCAAACTTTCTGTTGCCAGCGCGTCAGATTCGAAGTGCAACAATCAATTTTGGTAAAATTGTCGTTCGAAACACTTAACCTACATCTAGACTTAAGAGGACATTTCCATATTTTCATCAGTTTATTCTAGTGGAAAGATTAATTTTAAACCCAATAGAGTGGAAAATAGAGGTCAAAATGGTTGTACTGACAAGAAGATAGATAATAAAACCAGAGAGCTGAGCGACAGGTTTCTCTGAACACTCGGTGAGCTTTCTATGTAAATGTATAGCGCTTTTTCGATTATTCAGGATGTTACTAGGACTAGCATCAAAGCCTAAGAAAAGAATGTCGATTAAAGTACATTCCCCCCATTTCATAAATTGAAAATTGCATCAGGAAACTTAAAAACGTCGACTTCTACGCTCTTTTACTTGATTATGTTTCTGTAGGAGTTGTTGATCAAAACTAAAAATCCGCCATAACTGAGAAAACTTATAAAGACGGTAACTTAAAATCCAAAATGCAGCGAAACGTTTAAGAATTGATTAACAACTACTCTCTAGTTCTACAGAAGGTAAATAAATACAATATTTCTTCAACTTGGCCCTTAAAAGATACCCGGGGGGAAACATGTCTTCATTTCATTGAATACAACAGCAAATCAATCATGATAGTGTGTAGAAAGTTTCCAACAAGGAAACTATGAATGTAATTTCTTTCTTTCGTGGGTTCTTCAACTGGTTAAAAAAGAAAGCAATCTATTTTCCAAATAAACGTTAAACTTACATACATACAATGAAACTCAATTGCAAAATTATGTATGTGTTCAAAAAATATTTTTTAAAACGGAATGAATTTCCTCAATAACCTGGCGAAAAGATTTAACGCAATTTAACGCTACTCTAGCGCCGGTCTTCTGGCATCTTTTGACGCTGGAATAATAATTTACTGATGAAACAGAACTGCACTACGTGCGGAGAGAGACCTTTCGATTAAGTTTTCGTTGCACTTCGTACTTGATAATTAACTTCTTATTAACTTTTGACAGCTGCTTTGATCAATTTGCGTCAAACCCTTAAATAGTTCGTGATTTGTTTTTTCCCTAGCGATGCAAGAGCGATATACTACGCTGGAAATGATGGTTTCTACAAAAACTTTAAACGAGGTCACAAACAAAAGCAAATTTGACTGGATTATTAGCATCAATGGTCTTACTCGATTTTTATCTATTATTATTGTGGCCAGCGTACCCAGGATTCTGGAAGGATGAATCTGTTTGTACGTCCGATATTTTTGTTATGGTCCAAAGGTCTGTTTAACATCACTGAAAAAAACTACATTACTGTACTAGGAAACGAACCAAGAAAAGTAGAACGATTAAAAGGTGTGTGTTGGATGACGATGAAACATTCGAAAAATTGTGAATATGAACCTTATCACGAGAGGTCAGAGGGGTCTCTTTATCCTCTCTTCATAAATCAAAGCACCAGTCCATCCAGTTCTGCACCTTTGATTGGCAAGTTTCCTGAAGTTTCCCAAATTGACAATTTCAATCTATTACTAAACATGAAAGTTTCCTCTCTGGTCAATATATGGCATAACATGGCAAATTATTGTTCAATAAACTTTTTCTACAAGTCAAAGATCTCTTGCGTTCGGGAAGTTCAAAAATTAGAGAGAAAGTTTTTCTAGAAGAAGGAGACAAATACGTTTTCACTTAAACCAAGTAATTTCTAATTCTAAAATCTCGTTAGCGAATAAAACAGAACGACTAATAGGACGACCTAATAAATTTCTTCAGTACCGATTATTTCACTAATATGTTACATGTAAAATTCTTCATTGTAGGTGGATGGAGCATTAAGCGTAAAGTAAGTATATCGATTTATCTCGCTGGTTTGAAAGTTTAGACGTTGACCCAACAACGTAACTGTACTGGCATACTACTTATCTATATGTAAATGCGGCCTTATGTTCAAGCGCTTTTCTTCTTAAAGACGCTATACTCGAGCCCCGCCATAACTCTCCACCATTAGGAATACTGCATTGAATATCTTGAAGAGATGGCGACGACGATATTGGCATCTCTCTGGTGCCAACGAACGGTTGTTGAAAGGTTGGCTGAGCTGGTGAGTTCCCTTGTTGTTGAATGGACATGCTCAGATGCGACCGAGGCATAGACGACTGGTGTGAGTATGATTGCTGGAGAACATCGTGCCCAGTCTGTGCGAATGGATGGTGCGGGGGAGATAGCGGTAAAGAAGGAGTGGTAACTGGCGCCATTGTTGGCATGGCTGTGCCCACTGTGGTGGGCCACCTGTGGTCATTATGGAAGGTACATAGAGAGTCCGCTATGGGGCTTGGATTATATGCCTGTGCCATATGGGAAGGCAGAATGGGCGCTGGAGGACGGAGAATGGCCGCCGTCTTCTTGCGTTTTTTCCATTTTGCTCGACGATTTTGGAACCAAACCTACAAGCGAAAAACATGATGATCAGCCGGCTTGTCCTTTCAAAGAAACCATAGCTAAGAAAGTTTTAATTTTACAGATGGTGATGGTGATGGTCATTTGGTCGGGATGGGTGTCCCACAGGGGGCTCGTTGCAAGGCACCGGACAGATTGACACTTTGACAATTGACCGCAGTACCAAGGGGACACCTTTGTAAGGTCCACATCATTTTGACTTATTCCCTAGCCAAACCGTTTCAAAATGATTTTGTTTTTTTCATAAAAAGCAATTGGAAGCACAAGTTAACGTTGATTTGCCGAATCCCGTATAAAAGCCAGTCTTTTAGTTTTCTCCTACTGATTTTATTATTTTTTTAAAAAGTCGGGTTTGATAAAATATGCCAGCTTTGTTAGTGTGAATGGGCCAAAAGAGGGAAACGGCATTCGGCTACACAATAATAATATCACTACCTCAAGTGCCTGCAAATATACATTCGCAAAAAATCCTACTTGTTGTCCTTCTAAATACTGTAAAACAAATAGTGTCACGAAACAGTATCACTGGAGGGGTTTTATTTGATTGATTATAAAACAGGATTTCTTGAACGGGCTCAAAAGTAAGATCGACTTGTTATGGCTCAGCTAAAATTGATCAGTAGGAATAAACGTCACCCCCCAGAGGCTCCAAATTTGAAATGATGTTTTGAGAAGAAACGCTCAGTGAAAAATAACTCATACGCCACAATGTAGTGGTTCTTCTGCGGTAACGTCAAATGGATTTTCACGCTATATGCATTTCCCCCCAACTAGAACTTGTACTTATTACATGACATATTTCCTCAACCAGGGTGCGTACAGATTTTTGGATCCAAACTTCAAGACATTTTTCCAGAGCAATAATTTCAGTCTTTTTGGGCTCAAGGTTATCAAAATATATATGATCAACAGAAACCTTGAAAGGAACCAATCAGGAACCAATCTTTTCTCGTGATGCACTGCAAACGTACAGTAATCAAGGTGAAATGCGGGCATAAGAGAGTTCTGAAACTTCTCATTCTGACTGAATGTCTTAGTTACGGACGAGACTGAAGGAGATTTGATCACGGGAAAAAGTTCACTTACAAAGCACTTCACACTTTTTACCATTTTCCAGATTTTCTCTCCATTTACCAGACTTTTTTCAGTTTAGAAAAATTGCGCTGCAAATTTAAAGACTTTCAGAATTCAAGACTTTGCCGAACACTTAAATGTATACTTCTTGAATATCTATTATTTGTTTATTTTCAGTTTAACCTAAATTGAAAGAGTTAGAAATTTCCATCTCAAAGACTATTACCAATTCTTAGTAAAATCGAACTGGTGGTCTATTATCAATGCTGCGTTCTGACTGGTTGAGCTACTACTAGGCTATATGTTATAGCCAACTATAGCTAGTAGCGAAAAGCGCCCGCTTCTTGGCGGCAAAAAAGGATTAAAGTCTAGCCTTTACTAGCTAAAAATTTTTTATTCTCCATATTTTTGACCAACTAGTTTGATTTTACTAAAACAATTATTCCTCTCGCCCTCATGGCCTCTGAGGCAATAGCCCATTCGGTCTTCAGCCTCATGGGCTATTGACTCAGAGGCCATTCGTGCTCAAGGAATAATTGTTAAATATTTTGCACAGAACGTGTTCTTCGAGAGACCTAATGTCAAATATCTTCATGAAAATGTCTACTAATAAAGTGCTACTTTAATGTGGGTAAATTCATCCAAAACTTTGAACTTATTAACGATTTCTCGTCTTTGGTACTATTCAGTTTTAGCGTAGCCATCTGTAGAAACTACCTGTGGCGAATAAATTATTTTGAGGATGTTTTCTCTTGATGAAAGATCACTTGGATGAAGGCCACTTTTACAACGCAAATACTGCATCATGATTTGCGAAATGTTAGCGCATGTTTTCACAATTCAAAGTTACTGTTCATTCACTTCACTGGCAAAACATACAGTATCAGTAGCTTAATCGAAGTCGAACATAAACGAATACAAAAGCAAAACATGCCCCAATTTGTTTATAAGTTGCGCAAACTCCTAAAGGAGACTATTAACCAACAAACTGATAAAGACATTTTTAACACACTAAAACTATGAATTACTTAATTTCTTGGGGAAAATAAGAGTCTTATCAGCCGTAGAATAAAAATAGCCTTGGCTTTTAAAAAATGCTTCGCAGTGCAGAATTTAATAAAAATAGGACAGAAACCACACCTTTGTGGACGAAGCAATCTAAGTGGAAATTGAGATTGAATACTGTTAATTGCATTCTGAATACGCAGGATGAGCGATTGTTCTTCGTAGATAGCCTCTGATAGCGAAATCAAATTGCTTTTTTCCTACACTCAGAGAGCGTTCTACGCAGGAGAGGAAACCAGGACTGACAAAATTTGTTCTCAGAAAGCTGTTTAAACATATGAGTGAAGTTTTTAATTAATCTTCTTCGCGGCATTGTCGGAAAATGATTATGTCGATTTGCAAACAATTATTTCGCATTTTACAAGAAGTCACTTGAAATTTAACAAGCTCGGGTATTACAACAAACTAAACGTTATATTCTTTTTCCCCTACTCTAGAGACACTAAAACAAAGAATGAAGTATCTCAGTCATTATTAAAGTCACCCTCGTCTATTTTTTAATAAATAAAGTGTTTTTCTTCTATGTTTAATAGAGCCAAAACAGAAGTGTGTAAGCTTTTACTTCGCCGACAAATCTTGGTTGTTTAGTTTCATGTGCAAACACAAAAAATGCTAATTTTGATGAAGTTTGCATTGGGCCTAACCAGCAAAAATAAGAAAGCAAAATACTCGAATTGGAAGGAGAAATTGCTTACATTACTAACAAAAACCTACGTCTGAGGAATTCGAAAAAATGTTGAATGTTAACTTTTTCTATCAATAAGACAAGGCACCAATTTAACGGGGAAGAAACTAACTGTCCGTTGGGAAATGTTAACAGTTAAAATGATACACTTGTTTGTATAAAGAAAAAAGCGCATGTATAACACAATTTCTTATCTCGGCTAAAAAATAACTTTACAAAATTTACATGAAAGTAACTTATTGTATCGTTTGAAAGAAGTATATCTTTAAAATCACACTGAAAGAAATTGGCGAGCCCCCCGTAAACTCAATTGCTTCTTAAGTCCCTAACAAAGTGTACTATTAAAATGATACTGTTGTTTGTACAAAAAGCACATGTATATAACACGATTCTTCCTCCAGCTAAAAATCGATGAAAAAAGAAACTAGCAGGTAGTCCTATCGATTGAAAATAATTGTTTGAGGTATACCCGAGGAAATTGACTAACCCCACGTAATTTATTTCCTGAAGTACCCAAGATTTCTCAAAACTCCCAGCTGCTTCTTGAATAGCTATGACTAAAGATTTCTCAGAAAAACCTTATCACTGAAGAAAAGTATCGGGTTTAGCTGTGATTTTTACAAAGATTTGAATAGTCCGAAAATTATCATGACCTGGTACCCGTTCAGTTAACAAAGCGGCACCAGGTTGCCGCCTTAGGTACAGAAAATCAAGCATATGCTGTGCACCGTCGGCTTTCCTTACAATTACTTTTTTTTTCTAGACTCTCTTTTTATTCCTAAATATTTAAAACCAACGAAGGAAAACTTCAAGACAACCTTAATTTAAGCCTCAACGAAGTCCAAAATTTCTCTTCGAATATGGAAAATATGACGATGCCTTGTTAGCAAAATTCACACGCATCTCCTTTCAAGTTTATAATACGCCACCAAAATTATAAGTTATTTCTAGTTTTGTTCTGTTTGAAGCTGTTTAGCTTTGATAATTAAGAACATTATTAGTTAAATTTAAAATACAATTCTTTAAATATGTGAAGCAAACATTTTTCACGGAGCTGGCAAAGGGAAATGTACACTTTTTCTTACGCTGCATGTATTTCTAAGGTGTAATCCGGCATAAAAACTTTTGTACCATTTGCAATCCGTATTCAATCTACCTTCGATTTGTTTTTAGTTTTAAGACTGCGTTTGCCACGGATTTGTTAGAATAAAATCCGTGCTTTATTATTTGCCGACAAAGGATTTCTATTTAATAACCCCAACTGAACATATAGTAACATTCTTGCTGGCGAAGCCGACTCTTTTCTCACAATATTCCATTTTTGACATCCACCGCTTAAGAGATTTCTCGCCAATCGTCGTTAATAAAGCCATTAAACCTTCAATAACTTGTAGCGCAGTGACCAGACAAAGAGCCAAGGAAATACCCAAATCCTTGACGACAGTGCAGTGATTTAATTCTATTTTTAAAATTTCGGTTTTATTTTTTAAAAGAGCAGAAAAGGCAAACAAAAGACTTGATGTTTTTATTTTACACTTTGATCAACCCGGCGTAACCTATCGATACCTCTAAAGCAAACACGGATCTGTGCCGCCAATGTGCCGACCGCTATAGAATATTTTGTACAATGGTTCAAAATATATCCCGGTAAATAATTTTGGTATTGCCTCGGTGTTCTGTACCGCCGCGTGTGTGGCTTGTCGCAGTGAATCAAATCCCTTTAACACACCTAAGGTGCGCAGATCCGCGTTGAGTTTCTTGGTGTACAAACTTTTGTGTCAATAGCAGTTAAACTGCACAGGCGTCATTTTTAAATGAAATGTGATTTAAGGTTACATTTAATATTTTCTGGTTGTATTTCCTTGCAATTTACTATTAATTTAAGTTTTACAACAAAGCTTAAGATTTAAGTAAACTGTTTCGGTTTTTCTTTCTAGGGGTCAGGGTCGTTCTCTGCCTTGCGTCATTGCCAGAAGCGCGGGTTTGACACGCCTAAAAATTAACCACCCATGGAGTGTGCTAATATTTTCAATTCAGTACGACTTGTTCAAAACAATTTGCTTACCCAAAAGTACAAGCGTCTTTTCTTCGCGACAAGTATACACAACACAATTTTTTTATGTTCAAATACAGAGTACATTTAATCTAAGCATAACATTTTGGTTTCGACGACAACAAAGGAGGCCCAAATTATAAAAGTCTTTTCCAAGAACCAATCTATTGAACTACCTAGTTAGAACAAAACAAGGAATAAAAGTCAAGCATCATATACTAATACGTTGTTAGTGACTTTTTAATTTAGTAGTCGATCAGCGAGACGCGAAAATAACATAATTGTGGTTATGACTCTGGTTCTTTTGTATTCCTAATCATTTAGTTCTCCGAACAATCGCTCACTACAATACGAGTAACCAAAAGAGATACGAACCCTGGTTTTGCCGTAATTATCTTTAATTTCATTACTGGCTACACTGAGGAGAACCAGCAAAAAGAGAAGTGTAAATTCGAATGAAAGGTCACACTAAAAGAATCCACCCAAAAAATCAGCGCGTTTTTCCAAACACAGCTTGGTGACCAAAAATAGACCTCTCAGTACAAAGTAGCTCAAAATAGCGGATTTTGAACCATGCCAAATATTTTTTCTAAGTAAACAGGTTTTTATGCCCGGCACGGTTTAATTCTACGGCGGTTTTGAGGTAATCCACTTCTTAAGTTCGCTGTCCTTTATAAATATGCGGCCAAGAATACGCTGAAATGAAAAATGTAATTACAGGAGAGCTAAGCGAACCCGCCCGCCTTTATAGGTATTCTAATTATATTGAAAAACACCGGTCTTTGCTTTGTCTTTCAAATCACTCTCTCCTCTAACGAGCTCCGTACTAGTCTGCCTTTCTAATACGCAACACTGTTTCCTCTGGAAAATGACTTCATAAAAGATGTTTAAAGGTCTTCCTGAGGCTAACTCAAAGCTCGACAAAACGTAGTCCACGATTTATTAGCTCCGGGGGCAAATTAATATCTTGCATGTGACTTTTCAATTTCACGTACTTTAATGTAAAAGCAACCCTGAATAGTTTATAGAAGTTTTTTTCCCTTCGTTGAAGATAAAGCTATGTTTACGAAGTTACAGTGCATATAAATTTACCACAGATATCGATAACATTTTGTTTTTCCAGAACCAAAACCACTTTATATTTCTAGAAGAAATTTTCAGAACTAAAGTGGAATTCAGCTGTCCGCGATCAACGCGCAGAATGTATTGAAACAGGTGTTTATAAGCGAGATGTAGTACCTCATTTCCATCGTTTAATATAGAATCTGCGATAACCGAAATTTGACAAGCTTCGACACTCTAATGTAGTATCAGAAGAAGCCAAGAAAAACTAAACTTTCCAATTACCCCGACAGCAAAGTCAAAACAGAAAAGAACACCTCCACTCTGCTAAATACTTGAAAGTAATTATTTCTACGCTGGTGTAAACACAACTACGGTTGGCAAATGCAACACACTGTTTCGAGATAATAGTTTCCATTTCAGCAGCACCCATTATTCACTTGCACTTCTTAGACATAATAGCTTGCAGATAAATTTTAAAAATCACGAGAGGGTTTTCCGTTTGGCTCGCTTCATTAGAATTTCCAATAGGTTTATTTTGGCCATTGCTATTGAATATGTTTTTAATAATCTATTCATTGTGTACATTCAGAGATGTGTGGTCTACCTTCTCTCTGAGAGCTCTGCCACGCCAACGGTTAAGCTCTCGGGAAATAGGGAATCAAAAGGAACAACCCACGGTTTGCAAACCCATCTATCTTTCGACACGGTTTATAATCATTTGACGAGAAATTTGGCCGCGAGGGCCGTGCCATTTCTCGCTCGCAGAAGACCACCGGTAAAGCGTATCTCAAAACAAAAACTAAATTAATACCACAAAGGCAATTCTTGTTGTGTCCGCGATAAAAATAATAAATCGTTCTCGCAACAATAAAAATTTGATTTCTTCTTGCAAATAATGCTCGCTTACTGACATAATTCCCCGAGACGCCGTCTTTGAATTGAAAGGTTTGTGCTAGTCTTTCCGCAGTGTGAAAGTGATTAGAGCGAAAAGTATACAAATATATCATTATAGCCGGAAAAAATTGGTGGCGGCGTAAACGATTCTATCATTTAACAGAAATCAGATACTAAACTCTAACTAGCTAACGTCTGCCCGCTTTGTACGACTAAATTGCTGGAAAAAAAGTGCCAAAGATTAAGAGGTATTTATACGGAGGAGCGTTTTTGTTTTCATCTCAAAACAAACCGTTACATAAACTTCATTATGCCAAAAGATCCTTAAACTGCTATTTTTCTCCCACTGATATCGAATTAATCATATATTGCCGGTCTTTAAAATTTGTACCTGAACTCGCGATTCTGTCAGTCCAATCCGGGCTGCAAGATCTTCTCTCATAAACACGTCGGGGTAATGCGTGCGAGCGAAGCATCTTTCAAGCTCGTTCAGCTGGGCTGGAGTAAATCGAGTGCGATGTCGCTTCTGTTTGACGCCTTGGGTATCACTGCCCTTTCTATCTTCATCATCTAGAGAAACAGTATCAATCCCCTTGTGCTCAGCTGGGGAGCCTTTCCCGTCTATACAGCCGTTCTTGCCGCTATCTGTTAAGGCAGATATCAAGTGAATTAAATTAGAAGGAGCTCTCACTCAAGTCATTAGAAAATTTATTTTTTATAATACTGAGTTAATGTGAGTGATGAGTACAAAATTTTCGAAGATTTGTTACCCTAACAAGATAGCCCCTACCTGAATCTTGATCATTTAGCTCGCCGTTGTGATTCAATATACCAACGATTGAATGCTCCAAACTTGGAACCAGCTCCAATAAAGAGGACGTAGTATGGTCTTCACGATGATCCAAACCCTGAGCTCTAGCCGTACCGTGAGCGTCGTTCGGTGGCTCCATTACTAATCTTCTGCGATTCTGCCAAACTTTCGGCCTTCTTTGTAGAGTGCTTATTACCTTGGATTTAATATCTATAGTTGCGGCTAGCCAATGAGCGCGCGCCGTGCCGCTATTTTCTAATAAAATTATGTCAGGTGTCACCACCGGATCAGAAAGCATGTAAGCAAATCACTTTATATTAATATTTAATTGTGCTAATTGAACATGAGAGCATGGCAAATTAAGCGCCCGTAATATAATTTTTTTGCCTTTCAAAGCGCCATCTTCCAGCGGCTCCCAGTGAGTTTCGTGCTCGACGTGTGTAATTAGTAGGAATTTTCAAGCGCGTTTCGCAAGCCGGTTCCCTTCCATGTCATACTCTGGCCATGTAGCGCGAACAGTAATTCTCTTAATTAAGAAGCATTTGTTTGTGATGAAGTATTTTGGCTTTCAAATAATTGTTCAAATAGACCGTGATTAGACGAAACTGAATCGTCATTAACGTGATTAATAAAATATTAATTGTTAATTATATCGATAGTAGTTGCTTTCTCCAGCTCGAGGCTTTGCACGGGGAACGATGCACGGGGTTCGACATCTTGGCGTCAGATTTAATGTGATTTTTTCTTTCATTTCTGACCAAAGAGTCCAATTGCGAGGTCGTGTTGCCCTGGGCAGGGATTATATTTGCTAGATTTCCCCTTCCGTGTGTGTTTCCACGAAACACGCGGGAGGCGACCCACACTTCCCCCACGAAAAAAGATCCTGTAGAGCGCGACCAGTCAGGAACAAAAACACGACTCGTGCCGAGCTATAACAGCCCCTTGATCTTTGACAAACTCTTTTGTATTCATTTTCTACACATGACTGTTTCTTCGTTTCCCTAATTACTCAAACATGTTTAGCTTACAGCTTTTGTTCTCAAAGAAAACTAACATTTTCGTATGGTTTTCAAATAATTACCGGCCCGCGTGTGATCGTTGAAGAGTTTTTATGTGGCATTTAACTGACGGCCTCCTACATAGCAGAATTCATGACATCGCGAATAAACTGCTTTTTAACATTTTGCAGTCGTAAACATCGAGTGGCATCTTAATCACCGAAAAGTATTGAATTGATTGTTACTTCAAAACAACTTTGAAAAACGTTCGCACATCATTTGCAATGAAAAGGAAGTCACTTAATCATTGACGACAACTTTGCTTGCAAAAACACAATGGCTCTAATGGTACGAAGAAAGGCTTAAGAGATACCAATAACTTTTGCTAGTGTGAGAGGAAATCCTTGTACAAACTAGGCCAAATGTGAATGATTTTTTCTTTATGCGTGACAAGCATAAAGTACAAAAATATATACTCTGTGTTTCTGGCGGCAGCTGCGTGTATGCGAGGTGATTACTTCGAAATTAATAAAATTTTCTAAATTGTGCTATTAACATTTTTGCATAGTTATTATTTTTATAGCTTCAATGAATTCTGCAAATGTCTCTTTGGAGCTGAGATATGTTGCAAAATTTCTACAGTCGCCAAAGAGTTGGCGACTTTTCGGGATTTTATTACTTTTCACTTTACTTATTGAAATCCCTGATAAATATTACATTGTTTTCCTTTGCGCAGAAATAAAAATGTACTATACTAATTCGCCAAATGAATCTTTAGAAAACTAATTTATCTGTAAA
Source organism: Porites divaricata (assembly GCA_038088405.1). NCBI lineage: Eukaryota > Metazoa > Cnidaria > Anthozoa > Scleractinia > Poritidae > Porites > Porites divaricata. Next base: position 20,070,245 of record JBBMOI010000003.1, read on the forward strand.
TTCGAGACGATATCCGAAAGAGATAAGATAATGTGTCTAATTAGGTTTCTCGTGAATTTAAAAAATCTTTTTTAGACAGCTAGCACAGTAAAAGTTTACAAATATGCCGAAGCTCACGACATAACGGCTAAATTCTTGTCTGCTTTCAAATTGAGTTCATTTTTCACTTTCCTTAAAAAGAAAAGAAAGAAAGAAGTGGCGATCAGCTGGGAACGCACGCAGGCAGAGATCGAATGATCAAGAAATTTAAATAAAAAAATTCGGGCAAACGAAAGCAAAGATTTTCGGATTTGTGTTAACAGAAAGAGAGCAAATCTCAAATACCAATCGCGGAGTGAGCTCGAAAGACAAATCAGTTTGCTTTTAATTAAAAGCAGTTTCAATTACTCCCAGGCTTGTCGGTCTCAATATTTTTTTTAGCCTACGGTGGTATGAGCATTGCACTGAGCCAAGAGATATATTCATTTTTCCCTAGTTATTTGGGGTCGAGGCTTTGATCAATTATTAATTACCACGAAATTTAGTGATTAGAATGTGTTCGTACAAAGAATATAATAAAAACCGCGTGCTTCAAAGGACAGTAATAAGAAGCAACTTTTTAATGCTAAAGATATCGTCATCGCTTTGTACAATAAAAATACGACATTTTTAATATAATTACTTACTTTGTTAAAGATATAAAGCACCTACGTTTATTTTCCTCAGGGCTAGTATCCCTTAAAATATACTTGTTATCATTTAAGGTAATTGGTACAGATCGCGGACTACGAGTTGTGAGACGTGATGAAACTTTATTTGCATGCTTATAAACGCTTCCTTGAGACATTTTGCGACTACACACCGCTTAAATTTGCTATTTGAGTATTTCCGATCCATTGTTCCGACCTCAAACCAGCTCTTTTAATATTACAAACACGGCAAAGTGTTCTTTGTTGACAAGAAAACAATTCGATATTTGAATAAGAATCTCCCGGTATGTGAGTCCCGGTTTTTTTCAAGTAGGCCGCTAAGCGACAATGGCCGAACTTCGACTGAATTGCAGTTACGTGGGCCGGGTGAGGAGAAGCGACCTTCGTGCGCTATTCGCAAAACGTGGTCTCTTTGTGTTTGTTATGTTCATGGCAGAAGAGTTTGTGTATATTTAGCACGAGAGTAGATTATCATTTAAATGTAATTAATTTCTAAAGAAAGAAAAGCGATCGGTTAAGAAAAATAATCGAGAACTTTCGTTCATAAAGACCTCTGTGCCCTCGCGCTACAGCGTCGTGGTGTCCGCCTACTTTCCCGCCAAAATACTATTGTTATTGAAACCCCTTCCGCCCTTACAAAGTCACGGATTGGTATTTTGGTTGCATAAAGTGACTGCAATTTGACTTTTGAGCGCGGGACAAGTATCCGGCTTTAAAGTAAAAACACAAAAGAGATTCCAAAATAAACTCGCGTTATTTCAGAAAAAGAAACCCAGGGCAGCTAATAAACTATTCTACATACCTTCTCAACGTTTACTTTCATGGATTTTGGGATAAACGTTCCAATTATTACTTTAGTAATATCACATCAATCCCTTTGCAAAACCTTTCTCTGAAGCTGCTCGATTGATCGCAATTTACTTACACGCGAAGCTAAACTTGACTAATGATCGTCCTCCCAAGCGACGTTTTCGCTTTTTAATAAATTCAATTTATTCTTCATAGTGATTCGGGTACTACAACAATCTATTCATTTTCAGGTCCTTAAAAACCAATATGTCTGATACACATTAAGCAATTTCTTTTAAAAACTTCACGGCGTACTCTAAACTATTTATGGGTTCTTTTATGGGGACACAAAACGAAATCTATATTATTGAGTTAAATATTAAATTAAATCAAGAAGACATTGAATGTGTTTTAAACTGATTCTTAGGAAAGAAGGGGATTCAAACAACCGACGACTGCTTTCATACTTTGGAAAAAGGCTTTGAGGATCAATCCTTTACATGTGGATACAAAGGATGATGAAAATGATAGTCAAAGAATGAGCCTGTAATTCCGAAAATAACAGAACATGTATAGGTCATTATAACAATCTTAAAATCACCCGTGTTCCTAATGGATTGGAATTTCTTAAACTACGCTGAACAAGATCCATTTCGCGGTTAATCATCGGATATATACATGTCTTGCTTTAATTTTTGTATGTTTTGTTCATTTTATCGTTTATAGATATATCGTACCCGTGGTAAAACAGCCAATATAAGTTGACCGTATATCCATTGAAGACTGGCAACCCAATGTATCAGCCATGCTTTATTCTTTAAAGAAAGAAAGAAGAAAAGATGCATTGCTATTTCACTCTTTGTATGGAAACAAGCGTATCTGGGTATGTTTACAGTGAAGTATTGCCAGTGAGAACATCCTAACGTGAGACGGTAAGGCTATATATCTCTTTGTCTGTTTAAATTACCCCACATTTGACTTAGTATTATAATATTTTTGCCTGTAGCAAAACTTCGCAACGTCGATTATCTATAAATTCACATTGCGATTTTTGCGTAAGTTTAACGATGTGAGAGTCACTATTTTGCTCACCTAATTATTTCTACCCTTATTCTAAATAACATTATTTTATAATTTTGTAATTTTTTTTGGGTCCTCTTCGATAGAACATCTCTCTTATCTTCGAGATTAAATATAAATGTTCCGGAGACCACATATCTTATATATTCAGTTCGAAGCTAGGCAAGGTCACACAAAAAAATGTTACTGCATCTGATCGAAGAACTGAGCACTAAATACGAGTTGAAAACATCGATTTAAGGAAAGAGTAAAATGCTTATGGGGGTTCTGATAGCTCGTAGCAGAAAAAGGGGCTTAGAACAATCGGGTGTCGGCTAAATACTACGAGGAAGTTCCCATGCATCAAAGGAAAAACATCATGTGAAATAATCTCGCACTCTTGCCTCGGGGCAGGTGGTATGAGCACAGAAGGCAGTATTTCGCGACAGCACGTCGCTTGCGCACACTTTTAATTCTTAAATATCTGATTCAAACCCAAGTGAGTTCACGGCAAGCAAAAATTGAGGTTTAACCCTGCCCGGTAGGGCACAGCAGTGTACGGAAAGCTAGATTTCTCAGATGCTGTGGACTCCGAAGCAAAGTCGATGGAAAAAAGAAAATTGAAAAAACCTTTGAAGAACTACACTGCCTTATTATCATAAATTTTTGTACATTTCGGCAACCATCCCAAACGAACATAGATTGTAAAATTTTTCTAAATTCGTGGAAGAATACACCCATATGTTTTATTTTTTTGTCAGAATATAATTCAGCGTTTTCCTTATCGACAAGATCTGCAGACGCCACGAGTTTTTAACTATCTCATTTGTCATAAACAGTTTTTTTGGCACTTGCTGATAATGTAAATCTACTATTTTCATGATATTGTCCCCTCGAAACACGTAACGACTATAAGTAAGGGTTTTAACACCTGCCTGCGGTTTCTAAGACTCCTATCAGATCTGCATCAGTTCTCGTCTTATTTTCTAGGTCAATCGGAATATTTTCTTCTGAGCATACTATCTATTAAAATTTGTGCGTTTTTGTCAGCGAAGGCCAAATAACGGGATAAGTAAATTGCGTTAACAAGAAAACTACCTATTAAGTAAGTACTCCGAGACAAATTAGAAAAATGTCTCTCGAAAAAGCAGGTCACTTAATTTGACTTCTGCTGTTTGTGAAACCCAAGAGATGACTCCAAACTGTTTACTCGCTTGGTTCCTTTCTTTTATTCCTCCTGGCCTATTTTCTCATCAGCGAACACGTATTACTACCAGTTTTCTGTTCTAATGTTTTCGTATACATTGTATAGGGCAGAGAGATTGAGCTATCTTGCGTGTTCGAGCTCTTTTTATTTATAAGTCCCTGGTACGCGAATATTGAAATTTTCACAAAGGAAAATGCTTTTGGCGTCCCGAATCGATAAGATATGTCTTGTACAAAAAATGTCAGTTAATATCTCTTTAAGTAAACGCTGTTCTAGATTTCTGGAAGAGGCCTTGGTCTTGACTCAAAATGAACAAATTCCTATCATTCTACTAGTTGAGTAAGAATAATCTGTTATCCACTTTATTGTAATGGATAAGCGATGAGAACATAACGGATGGCAGAACATTGCAGCAAATGCAACAAAAAATTAGTGTGAAGTATCACGAAACGTCCAAATCAAAATTCATGTAGGCACAAGGGGATTGAAATCCCAACGAGAGTTTTGTTAGTACCTCACTTGTTTATGTTACTACCGTCTTTTGAGGTCTTCTACCTTACTTTACCATCAAAATGTAGTTACAGCAACAGAAGCAAATATTTATATCGTTGATAAGCAGCGTTTCCTTTTGCGAAGCCTGTAACAATTCCCTTTAGTATATATAGATATATTATACATAGATATATATTGCGTTAAGGGCTTGCAAGATCAGACGCACAAATTGGCTGCTAATCTCAGGCAGTCTAATTTATTTCCTTCAAATTTAACTTTTAGTGTCATTGCAAAGCACAAAAAAAGTATGAAACTTATGGTAAAGATATACAGCTTCCTTAAGGTGTTAAGAGAGAATACGTGTTTAATTAAAGATGAACACTTATTCGACAGCAACTTTAACTTACTTCTACAACTCAGCCGAATATCTCGCAGCAAAGTAGCATATGTATAGAAAAAAACTGACACCACAAAGCAATGATATCGCGTCGCAGCGTTAGTATTGAGCTTAGGTTTACTTTCTCTCGGTATATTTTTATAAAATATACAGTTCAACATAATTAACTGGAAAAATATCATATTACCTTGAATAAACTAGTCATCTTTGAGAATAACATACATCTTATGACCCCTACATTTTCGCCAAGTGGCAAGAATTCAAAATTTGACAGAAGGAAAGAGATTTCTCGTTAGAGGTTTGTTCAGCAGTGGGTTATGACATAAATCTAGCCTTGGTAATGCAGGCTACTATCAAATTAACATAGTTTTCTCAAAAACTCTATAAATGTGGCCAGGACTGGATCAAAAAAAACTAAGAAGAGATTTACTGGGCTTACTTGACCCTTGTCCAAAAAAAAACGTGATACTCAGCCACCAAAATTTCCACGAAAAAGACGCAGATCGAGACATTAATTTCTTTCCCTTATTAAATAAATATGATGATTTCAGTGAAACATTTTTACAGAATGAGGAAATATAAAGAGTTTTGTTTCTTGTGCAAATATAGTAATAGCAAGTTATTTTAAAGACCGCAAAGCCATTAAGCGAAAAAGTTTTCTATCACGCAACTTTCCAGCTGAGTAACAATCTTATTTATCCAGATGGAATTTAACGACATACTACCATATGAGGCTATATGAATTTCGTTTAAATTGTTCTCATGTCTCATGTTGCAAGCACTGATCTTTATACTTCGCCAAAAGACACATCTCACCTACTTGGCCACCAAACGAAATAGACCGTTTACTTAATTTTCAGAAACAATAACTTTTTTTTTCTTGACGTTCATATGATGCAAAATTTAGAGCGTAAGTTTTCACCTCCAGATATGTTCGCGAGCACTTAACTCATAAACAATACCTCATCAACTCGGTTACTGAGAGACCTTTACATAATTTTCAGGATAAAATTATAAAGCTCAATATTTCAGTACTTGATTTGTTTTTCGGATACTGAGGAGTAAGTGTATTATGCGTTTTTCCTTGGAGTCTATTGCAGATGGGTTATTTAAAGCCTTTAGCTGTTCGGGGAACTCTTTTTGCTGCAGTCTTACTAGCTGTTGGTTTATCATACATATAGTTTGGTCGATGGCTCCAACTGACTGTGCATGAAACCAAAACAACATTAAGAAATAATGAAATAATTCGGTACTTGAATTGCTGTGTTCGACTCAGAAGAATTTGCTTTCTTCTGAGCGAGTTCCTCAGTGAATTCCTCAAAAACACTCATTTTATGACCTAACATAAACGTTCAGTGGGAATTTCATCCAAGAAGGGCGAACGATTTAAAGGCTCGTGGCAACGACTAAAATTCAGTAACTAGAGGTTGAACGGTGGGCGAATAGTTCTGCAGTGAATTGCCTTGTTGTAAATACATAGGTCTCATTTCATATTGCAGAGGTGTGAACTGTAGTCGAGTATTTCTGCATTGAATTACCAAGTAAAAATATAAGGGCCTGTATTCTAACTTTATCTTCAAGATCTTATCACGGAAAATTCTTGATAGAAAATTGTAAATGATGCGAAATCCAAAGTTAACTTCTAAATCCTAGCAGTATGCAGGGTGTTTGTCATCATCACTAGACTTGGTTCAGTGAACCTAGTTTAAAGGCCTTAACTCCTGGGAGTTTCCCATAGCTCAATGGTAGAGCATCTGGGCTAGTAAGTAGGTCATAGATTCCACTACTGTTTATCTTTCCCTAGTTCCCTGTATTACAGACAGAAAAAAATTCATTCCCCTGGACGGTTGATGAAGTTGCTGACTTGTGAAAATAGGTTTTCCGGTATCCAAAATTTTTCCTACTAGATTATCTTCAAAAGAAGTCTTTGCTGGCCGCAAACCGAAAACCTTTGACAAAACAAACGACTGGTCACAACGGAGTCAAGAAAATCGACGAGATGGTATCTCAGACTTTATGAGTTGATCTAAGAAAACAACAACAACTACTACAAAATGTCCTTTCCTAAAACACTTCTCTAATTAGTGAGCTTAACAGCGCTGTGATATTGGACATGTTATTTCCTTCAGTTACAATGTTTTATCTGCAAGTACAAATTCATGTTCATTGTACAAGCTTACCCGTAATTACTTCTTTGGGAATGGAGTCTAAAATAGCCAGAGACTCCAGACTCAAATACTTATGTTGGGTAATTCAATACTAATACTGGGTTGCAAACAATCTTTTTTTTTTTTTGCTAAGGACAAATGAGATATTCAGAGCATGAGATGGCTTTCAACTCGTTTTCACTAAGATTTTCTATTTCTTTGACTTTAAAGTTTCAAAGTTAACAAAGGGAGTCAGAGTAAAGGGGAAATGAAAAAAGTCCCTATCTGTTTCGAAGCAACCTGGCGAAAATGGAAGAACATTTGTCGGTATTTACGAACACATTGGCTTCACTGGATGCCATTTGTTAGAGAAACTGGGAACAACTACGACTAATATTGCATCATTCTTGAAGATCGTTTGGCTTGTTACAGAAATATTACATAGTAAGTAATATTCAATAACCATTTAGCTTAGCTAATTCTCTCTCTTCAAAATGTCCTTGGTGATTTTTAGCCAGCACTTATATATCACACAATCACCACGGTGTAGTGAAATGTCAAAATTCAACTGAAGCAGAACAGAAAAATACTGCAGGATACACTGATTCTTATAATTTGATGTGCACACCCAAAATTGGTAAAACGGACCGCATATCATGGGTTGTGTATATATGGAAATATTTTTCCATGAAAACGTGGATGGTTACTAAAATGTTAGTTCTCGCAACCTATGATGACTGAGTTCCTATAGTAAATTCATTCAACAAGATTGTTGACACAAATGAAAGATAGGATATCTCAAAACTTTAATTTTTGAATCAGTTGCAATTCACTGATCATAAATTACAGATACATCTCGTGGTCATTCAAAATTTGACAGTAAATCAGAACTTATATAGGATAATTCTCAACAGACAACGAAAACGGACTCTTTAAAAACAGTACTGAAGTCACTGATTGATTATGATTCGGAAAAAAAATGAGTTCTTATCGCAACATAATTCAGCATGTTTCATAGCAAAGTTTTAGGTCATATTCTTTCAAGCTTATTACAACTGTTTCATTGTTAAATCTATAACGTTTATATGATAAGTTTCATTTATTGCTCTTTAATGGAGTTTGCCGTTTAGGTTTGTCAAAATTCAATGGCATTTAGAATTAAGAATCTCATTCCCCTTTTGCAAATGGGGCACGCGAAAGAAAGTAATGAAACAAAGCATTTAGTCGCCTAATTAAGACTTAGCACGTAGGTTATTAAAAGACGTGTGTACAAAGGAATTACAATCGTAGCCGAAAAGTTGTATTGCCTCAATATTGATCACCCAATCTTTAACGAAAAGCCATTTTACATCATCATTCTTTCCGAATTGCAAAATTGACGAGCCGGATCGCGGTGCATATCGGCGGATATTTCTAATTCGTACCATGTAATGAAGTGGTGGCGGAAGACTATAATGAACTTCGAACAAATTGAGTTTAATTCATCGATGAGATTGAAATTTAAGCCGGGAAGAATGATCATTAAGGAAACTAACACCAGGAAAAAAGCAATCAATAAGTTATTTTCGGGTTTATTTTCCTCACGATTATGTGTTTTTCGGTAGAGAGCTGTCTGTCAAGAGTTACATTTTCTTTCCAACTTGCAAAAACGGACAATGAGTTCCTTTCTCTGGAGCAGTCAGTAATTTTTCCATTTCAGTCTTCAAGAGTCGTACTTTAAGTCATCGTCGTATTTTTTCCTACCTTTAATTTATCGAAACTATTAGGCAATCCTCAACTTATTTTGTTCTTAAAAAAACGTCCATGTTTTCACAGCATGAACCTTTAAAATACCAAGGACGCCATAGCGTGAAGAACAATAACTGCGTAAGAAAAAATGAGCTATTTATGTTGTAACAAGGTGAAACACGCATACACACACAAAAATTCTTTGTATTTATTTTCAAGACTGCTGTTTGAAACAGTAGAAAGGCGGGTTTTATGTGTTTCTTTCTCCAGTGTATTACAATAGGCTATGAATTTTTAAAGAGCGGAACAAGATCGTTTTCAATAAAATACTAGTTTTTCAAATTGCCAAATACAAAATTTAATATTAATAAGGCATAAGATGCTTGATTTAAAAACAAATGACTCGAAAAGGTATAAACTACAAGTGTTTCCTTTAGCCTTAAAGAGTTATTAGAAACTGTCAAAAACTCCGACTGGAAAACGCGATTTATGATTTTTCATTTTATTGTTCTACAATGGCGCTTTCTCCGTAAAGGTGCAAATGAATCAGGTGGCTTCATGAGTGACTATTTTAATTTACTGTACTTTTTATTTTATATTAATTTTTATTCGATGCATGTTCATAAATTTTAAACTATGCTCTGTTTTGCTATCACTTTGACGTGTAGGTAGCAAAGGAAAATAAATGTTTTTCGAGTGTTTAGTCCTCTTTGAAAAGATCATCCATTTTGCAGGTCTGGGCGTCATCTTCGAAAAAAAAATCCACTTTTTAAAAGTGCTCTTGAACATGCCTCAGATAACTTATAAATACTTTTTGAGGAAGGTAGCATTTTCTCGATATAATTAGGTTATAATCAAATTAACTTACTTCGAACAGAAAGATGATTTCATAAAAATAAAATTTCATACCGTGCCGGGACTCTTATTTTCTCTCGTTTGTGCCGTTTTGTAATTTTGTCCAAAATTGTGGAATTAAGACAATGTTTATAACATGAATCTCAGATACGAAATGTTCTTACAACGAACACTGACATAATTCACTTTGAAAAATGAATTTTTACGCCCACTATATGTCGTTAACTCGGCGTTTTTTCTACAATTGAAAATATGTAGTGTTATATTTTTATTAGTATTATTATTTTTTAAAACAGTTCTTTTTGTCAAAGTCCTTCTAGGGCATTATTTTACTTCAAGTCGTAAGAAAAGTGCCATAAATGTACCTTATTTTCACTTGAAATATAGGAACATACAACTACATGATAAAATTTAAAAGTGCTGAATTTACATAAATAAAAATAAATAAATGTGTAAATAAATATATAAAAAGCAGACCACAAGAAAGTACTCCACAAAGACACCATTTTTATAATCTGACTTTTATTTGAAAAATTAAACTTAAAAGCGTTACTCGACGTTTCGATGTCTCAAACATTATTATCAACTGTTTTAGTTTACTTGGGCGAAAAAAATATCGTTCGTCATAACGAGGACTTCCTTACATTGAGGTTTTACTGTGCTTAATGATTTTTCCGGCTGAGATAATCCTGAAAACTGCATGCTGTTGATCCATTACCTAGATTCACAGTTTCACTGCATTCTTTTTTTGTTGTCTTACTACGCAAGTCTTTTTTTGCCGAAGTATAAGAAACGCGTCTGCCGCCGGACTATTTTCTTCTTTCACGATCGTAGAAATCTTTGTTCTTTTCGACGTACTATCAGATACTTTAATTTGCTTATTTCTCTACTTTTGCCATTTTTAAAGTGTGTTTTGAGATCGGTCTGTTTCTTTAAATGTAAGTGACTTAAAAGTCTTGAAACAGTTCTAAAAATACATCGACAACAAAGTCATCAGCCCTGTAAACTTAGGATCGGTATAGATAGCCATGAGATATACGTATGTCGATAGTTGTTAGGCATGGCACAAAAATCAAAGACATACTCTCCTCAAGTAAAGATAAAAAACACGTTCAGTTTTCCATTTATTTTTCTCCTTATTATTCCTCGTTTTTTCAATGTAACTTTGAAGCTGCTGAAAAAAGATTAGTTATAGCCACATTTTGTGCCATACAATTCACATTTGGATGAAATAAACACCATCATTAAACTCAGTATCCGGACTAGGCTGTTGTGCGAGACAAGGAGACAAATTTAGTTATTCCGCCCAGCTATGTAGAGCTTTAATTTTTTTTAACAACGGTAATTATCACGTTGGGCTGACATCCTCAAGGCAGGTGATGCAAGATTAATCCTTCCCTGGATTGAATTCAAAAAATCGTTTTGAGCAAATTTGCTGTTAAAACAACAAGCGGGAAGTGTTTAGATTAACCCCCTCCTGAGAATATAAACCGACATTGGGTTGCGGTTTAGAGTTAAAGAGAATTAATTGCTGTTTAATAGCCGATTAGAACCTCTTGAAGTCTTTTATTGTTTAGAGAATTTATGCATGATTTTGTTTAGAAGACTTGCACAGTATTCCTATTGTTGTTTCCGGTCTTCATTTGTTTTGTCTCTGCGTGGAATTGTTCATTTTCAATGGTAATATCAGTCATGAATCGATAAAATCGGCATGTTGTCCCAATATCTATTGACGCCAATTAAGAAAGCAAACGCCAAAGAAATCCCTACACGACGACAGTACCAATTTAACTCAACACTTGTCGATGCTGTTTTTGCGTATGGTCGTAAGGAAATAAAAAAAAATAGTCGATTAAGCTTTCATCTTAGAATTCCTCAAAGTGTCCTTTTTTGAAAATGTATACATCAGCATATACGGGTTCACTTTTTATTTTTAAGCTATTAATACGTGAGCCCTATTCACTACCAGGGTATGAAGATGAGGGAATAAAGTTTGCCGAGACGCCCAGAAATTAATGATAAATTTAGCAATACGCTGGTGTCCCGTTGAGCTAAATTGGACCATCACCAGTATTTGTGCCAATTGTACATCAAATTGCTCTCGTTAATTGGCAATTTAACTGCTTTAGAGAACCTACGTCCTCCTACAGCGGGGTCGTAATTCTTGTAAATAGTACTTTTAACGTTTGACTCTTTTTAAAAACTTTTTTAAAGCCAAAAAACGATTGAGCGTAATCCCGGTTATGGAAATTTAAGCGTCAAGCATTGCTTGAACAGCCACAGTTGGGAAATTTTCCTCTACACTCACGACTTGCACTTTTTGGAGAAAAAAGTTAATTATAAGTCTTATCCCAAATGACATGTCTTGAACATAAATGTGTGTCATGAAGCCCAAAAAGGGGTAAACAGAAAACTGTCAGATCACCGGGTATCTTCCATTGTTGTCATTGGTGTTAAATAAAAACACATCAATCACGATTTTAGGTTCTTTTTGTTGTTTTTGTTTTCGGTTTCCACAACGAGACAGTTAAGCATTTTTTTTTTCTTGAATGTCCTCTTTATTCTCTCCCTAGAACAATTCTGCCCTCCACTATCTGCTGGTTGCATATTTGCTGGCAGGTGGTCTTCTATGTTTAAATCACAAATAAAACTGCGTGGCTCGCCTCTGCTGTCACTGGAGTAAAATGATGATTTATTTTTTCACGGTCTGAGTCTTAAACATCTCAATTGATGAGATGAAATACCTAAAAAGGCCCTTTCCACCTGTTCGCATTCTTTATATCTTTCGCTTTGTTTTGCTGCTGCTTTTAGCAAGCTACTGCTTAAGGCAGGTTTTTTTTTTAATTTCACAATATTTTCCAAGTCAAACCTCTCGAGGAGTTTTGTAACTCTTAAGGCAAACTAAATAGTAATAACAGAAACAGAACGTGCCACGCATACATTATACAAGGCTGGACAGCGAGTAGTTTTAAGTCATGTGTAATAAGAGGTTCGACTGAAAACAATCAAATGAAATGCTGATATCGCAGATGTTAAATTTATTAGAAACAGGGAGTACATCTTCAGCTCATTTGATTTACTACAGGTAGAATAAAAGTAATCATCAGCTAAAATAAAGTATTCAAAAATGGCGATATCTGTTGTAAAATTCTAATGCAACAATTTGAGATGCTTTCTGCTCTGCACTTATGTATTCTTTAGAGTTAACCATCGATATAAAATCTTACAAGAAGACAAACTTAAGCCAACCAGTCTCTGAAACGTATAGAATTTGCTTTGAAAAATGTGTTCAAGTCTGGAGTCAATATATATCTAATCATCGCCTAGAATCGCCTCGTTTGTTCGATTCTCGTCTGTTCCATGTTGTTTGATATTAGTATTTATTACATCCACTTTGAAATCACTGGCGATCCGTGCAATCTGATTGGCTCTCAGCAGTGTGATTAATTCCCAAATCGCACCATTTTTTGCTCAAAATCGCATCTGTTCCAAATCGCGCCAGTCATGTTCTAAATCGCATCATTTCTGTTTTAAATCGCACCATTTTTGTTCTTTATCGCATCATTTCTGTTTCGAATACAAAATGAGAAGTAAAAGCCTTTTTGTTTCGCCTTTTTAACAAACTGGCTACTTGATCAATAAAATATTAGTACTGACTGAATTTCAAAATGGCTGTAATAAAGTGGTAATTGAACTTCGTGTCGTGCAATTTTGGTCTGAAATTATACTTGTGTTTTCAAATCGAACTCGCGCTGCGCACTCATCCGATTTTCAAATCACGCGTATGATTTCAGACCAAATCATGCACTCCACTCAGTGCAATTACCATTATTTATCAGTTAATTATGTCTTAATGATTTATTAATGATATATCTATTTTATATTAAATCACGTGTATCCTACAACAACGTACATACCAATCCATCTAGTCATAGTGTTCATCATAAGGGTGGGGTTGATACGGCTTCACAGGCTTGTTATCAACGCTAACCATGACGTCAGAGGACTGCTTCGTAGGAGGACCAATGACATACTCACAACCGTCAGCATCCGGATCAATAACACAAGCAGCAAACTTCTTCATATGACTCTCGAGATAACTGAGTGGCGAAGAACCCTGAGATAAAACTTGGTAATGGAAATCTTGCTCCTTAAACTTTTTTCCCGCTTCTTCGACGGCCTTTCTCGTATCGTTCCTTATTGACCAGATTTTCAGTTGACCGATCATGTATGCCGTGGCCTGGCCCGGGTCACTCTGATACCGTGTGACGTCTTTAACGGCTTTGTCTGTTTTGTCCCAGGCCTTATCGGCAAACAGCTTCAGTGCTTGCCATCGTTTCATTCCTGCAAAAGAATAAGGTGAGATGTTTCAGAAGTCCGTATACAGCTATTTCGAGAAAGGTTGTCGGAAAAAGTGCACGCGACAATCCCAAAAGGTATTGTGGGTGGTTTTGAGTTCACTATTTTTTCAAAGAAATTCGAAAGAATGGCACGAGAGGCCATGGACATGTGTTTGCGAGTGCTAAAGGAAAGCAACAAAAGTAGGTTCGACAGCTACAGTGTCAGGAACAGCGTATTGCTCATATACCATACTACCTTTCGGGATTGTCGCGTGCACATTTTTTTCCGACAACCTTTCTCGAAATAGCTGTATATGCAGTGGTTTCATGCGCGACCACCACTGAAGGCCCTGTAGTTGGAACCTCTCTTAAGCGGTCAGCACTTTTTAACATCTGCCGAAAGGCCCTTGGACACCTTATGAAGTTTACACAACGTAGTATTCCTTATCGTTTTGGATTAGCCGGTTAAGCACTGCGTTGTACATATTAGGGTTAAGCACTACCTTTACTGATTAGGGTTAAGCACTGTTTCGAACCCTGGTTAGGTTCCTTTTCTGGGTTGGGATTGATGCTATGTGTACTTTAATCTACCTTGTGTAAACTTCATAAGATGTCCAATGGCCTTTCGACGGATGTTAACGAGTGCTGACCCTCTTACGCGACCACCGCTAGGCGACCACTTTAGTCTTGATCTGCGGGTCCCTACGTTCGCAGTTTGTCCTACGCTACTAAAGGTATGCGAATTACTTTCGGTGCCATCATGGAACTACACATGTCGTTACGTAGAAATTGCATGTAATAAATTCTTTACCAAATAGATTTTCTCGAAAGAGAGTATGGTGTTTTGATTCTCGGAAGCGACCACCTCCTGAAACCGACCAGTAAGTCTTCACATTTTCGGTGGTCGACTGTATATGCATTTAAAAAACCTGTGTTCTTTGCCAGAAAATGACTATTGTTGGTTTTCACATGACGTCACTAAAATTCAAACTAAAAAGCTATCGATCGTACTGAGATTTTATTTTCACGATGCATTAGGGCAGCTGAAAACTAATTTTCATACAAATTTTCGCTTCAAAAGGGTTCTTGGTTTTGTGATAGAGTACGATTGAATTTCTAAGCTTTTGCGTGACGCGGCATTTACATGACGACCAAGAGAGCTGTCATGTAGGTTAAAAAAATGACTTATTTCAGGAAATTTTGCTATCTAAACAGTTCATGTATTAGAAAAAGTATTACTTTAATGTTTATGAGTTTCTCGAAGAATAAATTCACGCTTTTGTAGAAAAACTCGGTAACAGATGTTTCTGTTGGTTTCCGTCCGCCATTTTGGAGCTCAACAAATCTCTGTAAGTTTGGGTAAAACATTTCTTCGGATATCTGGTATGCGAAATATTCCTCTGACCTGAATCTTGGCGAGGGTCTTTGTATACGTACCTCCTTTCATTTCCCAGATTCTGGACTTTATCTATTGAACGGTTTTGATTTTTATTTTGATCTATTTTGAATGGCGTGACACTGAAAACCAGCAATAAAAAATTTTTAGAACAAATTGCGTAACCTCGCCACGTATTTAATCAGTAGGGCCCAGTTGTTCGAAGGCCGGTTAGCGCTTAACCCAGGGTTAAATTTAACCCGAGATCCTTTTTCTTTTGTTCAAAGAATTTTCTCGGATAATTTTCTGTGTTATTTTTAAGGGCACCCAATCATCAACTTGCTGACAGAAAGAATTAAACTAAATTTACTTTTTAAGCTTTCAAATCTGAATTCAAATTTCGCACTAACCCTGGGTTATCTTAACCCGGCTTTGAACAACTGGGCCCAGAAGTTTAATAGCGACCGTGTGTATACCAACAAACCTCTGTAATGGAGGCCAGTGTCCATCATAAGACGCAGTGCCCGCCATATTTGCCACTTGAGCATGCCGTACAACTGAAGAGGGTTGTTATCATAAGTGTCCGTCTCTTCAGCAATCAGCGGATTCTCGGCGTATAACGCCCAGCCTTCTGTAAACGCAGTGTAGTATGAGGCGCCATTAAGCCAGCTTATTACGCCCTTGCAGTCGTCACCAAATAGTTCACGAAAACCTTGAACCTATTACGTAAGCACAAAAACCGATGTAGGCATTAATGATGTTACTACAAGTAGTTAATGTATTCATTAATATTGCCAGCGTTCTTTTACATATACATTTATCATATTTTGTTTAAGCCAACAACTTCTACCGCCTCGACTAGTTTAAATTGTGTGCCGGTTGAAGGTACCTGTCTCTAAGCATTCTCATTTCATACAAATTTTTTCCCTGTTATTTTTCATTCATTTGCTTTCCTTTTTTCTTTTGAAAGCCCTGAACAACACACGGTGCAACATTGGGCTAACGTTGCCAGCAACATCTTTCACTCAGAGTGGCTAAAAGGCTCGACATTTGTTGTTGTCGTTGTTTCTTCAAAATGTGAATTGAGAAAGATTGAAAATTGTGCCTTATGTTCCTGGACATACAACTTGGTAATGAATTCATGCATGACCATAGTAGTAGGCGTAACCAAGACGTTAGCAAGGGCGCGTTAAGTTCTCCTGGCGTCAAGGAACGAGATTAACTTTAGAGCTCACTTGTACGGGCATAAAACCCATAAGATACATACACAGCATTCTGGAAAAAAACCTATCTAATATGCAGGAACACAAAGTGCAAAGTTACCTACAACTGCACGCAGCGTTCTTGAGTAAGCCAGGACACACCCTGCAACAATTGTTGCAAAATTACGCGAAAAATTTCCCTATACTCGCTAGTTCATAAAGCTACTACATTTTGTTTCAGCGAGCACCTATCTGAGAAACAAAATAATCTGCTCAAAAACACAGCATGAGGACTAAGATAGTCTCCAGCAACAAAAATTTAAGAAGCTGTCGACAGTATCAAGTAATCTACCTGTGTATGGTGTCCAGGTCTAGCCTCATGAGCAGCAACCGAAATAGCGTTGTACCTTGGACCCATGTCCTTCAAAAAGAACGGTAACCTATAATACGAAGCCCTGTCGCATTTTTTACCGCTGGATGAGTAACTTTGGGAACCGGTCCCTGGGTTAAAGTTTGCAACTAACAAGACTGGGCAGTTTGGGGTGCTCTGCCTCTTTCCAGTATGATGGAACATATGATTGGTCTTCGGAGCAAGGGCGCTCAAGATAGCTAAATAAGGAACAAAACAAAACAGATCAGATCACAAATTATGACTATGGCATGTGTGCAATATTCTGGTAGCTTTTGAACTTTTCCCAGCTTTTTTGTCACACAGCATGATGATGGCCGGCAAAAAAGCTTTCATGTGGGGTAGAAGACATTAGCTTACCCTTTGAGCATTTGCCATATAACTGGCAGCCCTTGTACTGGAATACTGATAATTGACTTCTATGTTTATGAATTCTCTGCTGATGGCTAATAACTTCTATATATCTTAGAAATTCTGAGTTAAATTATTATGTCCCCAGACCCACAACTGGGTCTGCAAAAGGGAGCCCACACTATAGAGGATCTGTTCTGTGGAACAAGATTCCCTCAGAGATTAAAAACAGCCTGTCTAGTTTAAATGTTTTTAAAACTTCATTTCGTGGGAAAGATTATCTTAACACACCATGACTCATTGTAACTCTTATTATAATATAAGTTTTTGTATTTTTAACTTTATAAAGGTCAAGTAGTTCCTGGGAGTATTCTAGTCTAATTTTATGCACAATTCCTAGGAAGACCATGAAAAATGATACGATTTCATGTATAAATAAATGATGATGATTATGATGATGAAAGAAAAACTCAATGGGAATTGTGTCTGTTTATATTCAGCCACCATATTTGTGTGCCTGTAAGGAACCCTGACATGGCCTCTTCATACTTAGCCTCCCCTCCCCCGACACTATAAACCCCGACCACATTTTTTTTTACATATGAAACCAAAATGGTCGCCTGAACTAGGGACGGCGAACCGTCTACTTCATACTAAGGTCTATAAATTGGCTGAAACATTTTTTTGTCTAAAAAACTAGTGAAATATCTCACAAACAAAAATGCACAGATCTGAATATTGCATATTTCTATACTTTAATTTCAGTTTCTTGACTTCAGTTATTGAATGACTTTGATTTTTATATTTGAAGGCGTGAATGTGGAAGACTGCAAAAGTGGGCTTGTGCAGAGTACTGTCTAGTATAGGCATCTCCAAAGTAGCCATTATAAATTAAAAACTAAGAAACCATTGTTTTTTTCTCTTCTCCTCCTTTTCTCCACCCCACTCTTTCATTTTCTCCTATCATTTTCCTTTGCTAGTGTGATTTGGAGCTGAACAGGCCCAAAAAGCCTGCCTTTTGACGCCTTTTCACTCCCAATGACTGCAAATTTCGTTAGGTTAGTTTCCAAAAAATCGGCTAAATATATATCAATGTATATGTCACAGGAGGTCTAGCTATTTTTTATAAAACCCCTATAGTTTTGCAGACATTCCAAAAGCCATAAAAACTTAGTCTTAATTGGCATTCTCATTAATGTTCTTGTGTTCTTTTCATCTCCGGCTGGTATTGTTCAAGTTGCATCAAGCGCGGGATGAATTGACTGCGCGCTGCAAAGCGCTACTCTTCTATACTGCCTTTTTCTATCACGCCTTGCACGCTGCAAAGCGCTACTCTTCTATATTGCCTTTTTCTATCAAGCCATCAAAGAAAAAAATCGAATCCATTAAAAAATAGAGATCTTTACATTCTAAGACAACAACTACAACGGAAACGACATTTTCGCAATACTACATGTATGTACTATTATGTGCTCGCGCGTGAACAAGTGTCATTTTGGCGGGAAAACGTATGATAGCCGTCGTCATTCTACTACGAGTTTTAGCGAGAATGTCGTAGTGCCCGAACCAAGTTATCAAATGTTAAAAGTGTTATCATTTTGCAATCGGGAGAGGGTTTGACCTCCTTCAATAAAAGTAACAGTGCCGACTATTTGGTGAATCAAAAGCCTGATGAGCTTTCCGGAGTGTCTTATTTTTAAGAATACACGAAGAAAAACTTTCAGTCAAATGTCGTACACGTAGTCGTTCTCGTTCATCTAAGGGTCTCTAATGACAGGCAAAATGAATGACAAAGTAATAGTTTTATTACTTACTGTTTACATAATCGAACCAGGTCAACATAGCTTGGTATCGCTTGGGGCAGTAAATACTCGCCGTCTCCATACTCGTGCACTTTGAGAAGGCATCTTTGTTGCTCTCGTTTTCCGGAATTTTTTCATCGTTAAAAAACATGCTCTGTTCTTCCAAACGCTTTTTAAATTCCTCGACGGCTTGATCTGTATCGTTGTTGCCTGTAATCTTCTTAGCGATTTCCACAGCTCTTGGATAAAGCCGATTCAACATTGTCTGGCCTAACTCATACACTTCATCGGGCGTCATTTGATTGGTTGTGAAGTAAGGAAGGATCATTTCATAGGCTTCCTTGCCGCTGAGGGCTTCTCCCGTTGGTAGTATTTTCGTTGTTTTGATTCCAGTGTTAGTTCCATTCTTGTAAATGTATGATAAAGGCAGCGTGGCCAAACCACTAGATATGTTACTTGGGACACAGTGCTCCGAATGCTCCAGCTCTAAGTATTTCAGTAAACTGTCCAGCGGTTTTCCTACGAATTGAACTAGCGCCTTATTTATGGATGCCCGAGGGGTCTTTCCGTATTTCTTCTCCCACTCCTCGGAGGCACTTTTCTCGAGGTTGTCCAACCATCTTGAATCTCGCATATTCTTCGTATATGTTTCATTTAAGACGCCTATGAAAAAGACAGAAGAGAAAAACCAGTAGTCACATTGGCACTCCATTAAAACTGGTAAAGGCAGTTTTTAGTTGTTTAACTTTGCTAAATTATATCGCTATGACGTTATGAAGATCGATATAAAAAAAGCGGCTTAACGGACAGTGGTTGTAAATACTGTTCAAAATCCCGCCAAGCAAACAGTAACGCGACTGACGACAAAGCTGTCGGCCAATCAACTGCGAGGAAGCAAGCAAGTCCCAATGCTTCACTGAAAACACCCTATTGCAAAACTGGCTTTCAGAATTTGAGTCAAGTGCCCAATAAATACCGTAGGGTAAAAAATGGGCACGGCAGTACATGCTGGAAGCGTCTTAGTAAGTTGACTGTTCCCTGTTTTCTTTTAGGGTTGTTTTATGAGAAAAGGAATGAAAAGTCGGTGAACAAAACGACAACTTAAAAAAAGTGGCGACCTTTTAACTGCTTACTATTTAAAGGAGCTATGTCACGAAATTCAGACAAATTAGGTTATTACAAAATGTCCATTAAATTACTGCGCTTTTCACAAACATGCGAATTCTGAAGTTCAAAAGCCAACTAACGATTGCGCTTTTCGCTGCCATCAATCATCTTAACGGACCTCTTAGGAAACAAAACTTTACTTTAACAGGTTTAAAAGGTCATGGTTTCTGATTTGTGATTGGTGGATTTCGATCCTTTTTGTGTGTTTCTGTGTTTCAAAGTTCGTTGCTTGTGATCGTAATTGTGATTGACGGTAGAGAAAAACGCAATTGTGAAGACGGCTTTTGAACTTCAGAGTTCGCATGTTTGTGAAAAGCGCAGTAAGAGAAACGTAAAAATAACCGCTTAAAACATCAAAGGAAGGTTAAAATCACACAACAGATACAACGGATGCCACCGATGGGCAAAACTGAAGAAGATGGAAACGGATTGAAATTAGGGTTTTTGAAAACTGTTCAGCCTAACAGTTTTTCAAAGTTGATCTCCATGTAATTTCTTTGTTTGCTTTAAGTTCCATAGCGACTGAGGGCGAGTAATTGGCAAAATTAAACAAAATGAACTGGACTGCCGTGACACAGCCTCTTTAAGTTCCCGTTCACACTTATCCGGGCAGTCTGAAACCTCATCATCGATCGTCTACACGAATTCGCAAATCCCACGAATCCAAAACCAACAATCGATCGGGAAATAGATACTAATTCTCTCAACAATTGAGTGTCCAGTGCGATTTCGCGGTGGGGAGGAGGAGTCCAAGTACCTTTAGGACGAAATGGGTTAGGACTGGCTAGGGGTGGGTAGTCATGAAAATATTCAAGGAGACGCATGCTCCTCCCCACCGCGAAATTGCACTGGACACTTTCTTAGACGCAGTGGAACACGACGTACGTAACATAAAACCTGAACCTGTACGTGACAACTTCACCTCACGCAAACGACATGCCCTTAAATCACTTAACAAACGCAACGACATTGTTATTAAATCCGCTGACAAAGGATCAGCCACAGTAGTTATGGAAAGAGACTGGTATATAAACGAATGCTTACGACAACTCAATGACACCAAATTCTACAGACCGCTTGACAACGACATTACCGATGACATCCAAAACGGGTACAGGTCTACGTTGAATGCATGCTTCGTGACAAAATCATTGACGACAACACTAAACGTTTCTTGATACAGTCTAACCCTAAACCCGGACGCTTCTACATTTAACCCAAAATACATAAGACGGGCAACCCCGGCCGGCCCATTGTTTCCAGCAACAGTCATCCTTCTGAACGTATTTCACAATTTGTAGACCACCATCTCAAACCCTTAGTACATACTACACATTCATTCATACACACTACACACTTTCTTAACAAACTGGAGTATCTTGGGCAGCTACCCGAAAACGCCTTTCTTGTCACCCTAAACGTGTCATCCCTCTACACCAACATTCCTCATAACGAGGGTATAGATGCCTGTCGTCATTTTCTTAATACACACGACCGCAACGCTTCACCCATCGGCACTGAAACACTTTGTGACCTCATACGCATGATTCTCACTATGAACAACTTCTCTTTCAACGACAAACATTACTTACAGACACATGGTACCGCTATGGGGACAAGGATGGCTCCTTCATACGCCAACCTTTTCCTCGCTAAATTCGAGACGGACGCCTTATTACGTGCCCCCTTCCAACCCTTCATATGGTGGTGTTACATAGACGACATCTTCATGATATGGACACGATCAGTACAGGACCTTAACACATTCACTTCCTTTCTCAATGACATTCACCCCACCATAAAATTCACATGCGACCTTTCCTTCACATCCATACCCTTTCTCGACGTCAACGTCTCCCTTCGCAATGGCAAAATCGCCACTGACCTTTCCACCAAACCTACAGACAAACACCAATACTTACTACATTCGTCATGTCATCCCATACACACCAAACGTGCTATTCCTTTCAGTCTAGCTCTTAGACTCCGCCGCATTTGTTCCACCACAAACGTGGTTATAACTGATATTTCCTTCAACGGGAAATACAACGAGTTAACAATATCACACGGAGAGAAGCACTCACGCCCCCTGACACTTCCACACTGGACAAACCAGAACGTGTTCCCTTTGTTATCACCTACAACCCAGCCCTTCGTTCCATCTCATCCATTATTCGCAAACACTTTCACATCCTTATTTCATCCGCCCGTTGCTACAACGTCTTTAAAGCTGCACCCATTGTAGCTTATAGACGCAGTAGTAACCTCAGTGATTTTCTAGTGAGGGCTCAACTTCGCAACCTTACACAACACAACCAGCCCCGGGGCTCATACCCTTGCGGAAAAAACTGTCTCACTTGCAAGTACATATCTGACGGACAAACTTCATACACATTCCACGCTACAGGCGAAACAAGACCTATCACTAATCACATTGACTGTAACTCGAAAAACGTCATTTAATGATACAATGCAACCACTGCTCCAAACAATACATAGGTGAAACCAAACGACGACTCAAAGACTGCTTCAACGAACACCGCAGACCAGTTGATAACCCATCTAATATCTCTAAACCCACCACAGTCTCAGAACACTTTCTTACCAATGATCACTCTGCTAACGGCATCACACTTATCCCACTAGAGCTTACCAAATCTAATAGAGACAGTGTACGAAAAGCTAGAGAGGCATACCTCATCGAGAGAGGTAAAACTCTTGAACCTTTAGGTATTAAGAAAGATGAAATGTAATATAGTCTTTATTTCTTCTCTTTGTTATCATTTATTTTTCTATTTTTCTATTTCAAATTTCTTTCTATCACCACTTCAACGGTTTTTGTTTTCAAAGTTCACTTGCTATCATAGTATCATATTGCACGCTATTTCTTATTTTCAAATTGTAACGTCTCAGTATATGTAAGACCCTGAAGAAGGAAGGCCGTGCCTTCCGAAATATTGGTTAAAAGATAATATATTCCCAACTGTAAAATCATGCAGCCTTGCTTTTTTGTCTTACAAATATATCTTAATGGATTTATGAAAATCGGGTCAGCAAACATTTTGTAATTTCTCTCAACTTCCCCTGTCTTATCTTGTTTGCTGTGTTGTTTGCTTAAGTCCATAGGCGTACGGGCCGGAGGGGCGAGGAGGGCTGAAGGCCCCCCCCTCCCCCCCCCCCCCAATTAAACTTCCAATTGTTCTACCTGTAATAGGCTCTTTGCAGGTAGCCATTCACGTGGCACAAATGAGGAATTTTAAAATTCACACTTTCAATGCAAATTTCATCAGTTATTTGTCTAGTGTCCACTTGCTATTTGAAATAACTGTTTTCGTCTATGCACCTTTTCGTTGCTATCGACAGAATTATTTATGCTGCGTTTTCCTTTGTTCTAGATCGCCTGTCATCTCTCAGCATGGATTTTCATCAATCTCGTCCGATAAAACAATTAGCTGAATCCTCACACAAAACCCATATAGTTCGAGTTCCCGCCTATGCGTTTTCACGTTTAGTTTCTTCCGCCTTACTTTCCTGTTGAAGTCCGTTTTATGACGCTTTTCTGAATAGGCATGACACTACTTTTACAAACTCATCATGCAGTCACTGTGGGTCTGAGCATTCCGTACAACAGTTTTGTTTGCCTTCTGACTCTTCTGTTGCTGTATCAGAACCAAGGGAAGTGTACGCGGTCGTCTCAGTGGACCTGCGGCTGCAACTGGAGTACCACGGCCACGGCCACGGCCAGATATTCAACGGTACGGGAAGAAGGCCCGAGGTTCTCTACCACTTGTAATAGTTTGTATCAGGCCCAATTTCAGCGCTAGCCGTTAGAGAGAATGTATGAGAAACGCTCAAATTGGGCCTGATCTCAGGTTATGAACAAAATAATTCTCAACACTTGTGGTAAAAATAATTCGCAATACGACTGAACAAATAATTCACAGAACTATGTAAAAAATAACTTGACCTAATAATTCAGCGACTAAAAATAATTAGCAACACGCCGAAAAAAGCCGGTATTGTGTAGTGATCAAAAATACACAACGGGTCCATGATAAGTGATGCACTGGCAAAAAATTGATTACGGTGCAATTTTTAAACATTAAAAACGATTTTGACCAGAACGGGCCTTTATATGCCGCTCCAATGTCGAATAATGCGACAGACTCTGTCGAGCTTGGCGTTTCTGCCGCACCAAATTAGAAATGCCGTACCAAATTGATTCAGACGCCACTCTTTTTCCGTACTTAATTCATCAGTTAGGTTCGGCACATGAGTAGCCTCCTACCAAAACGTTCTTAGAGGTTCGAGGGACGCGTGACGAACCCCTAACAACGTCTACGTGGGAGGCTAGCACATGAGTGGAGTGGCGTCTGAAACGAGCCTTACAGAGCTTTCCGCGCTTGATTTCTCCTGCAGTAGGTCGAATTTGATCTCAGGTCAATTTTGATTTAACGGCCTAGGTTAATCCTTGATTCCCTTTGTTTCCTTGCCCCAGAAGACAAAGAGAGATTGAAAATCAACCTGGGATAAAAAAAAAAATTAACCTGAAATCAAATTGGACCTTTAAAATATAGATTCCATTGTGTATGGCGATTAAATGACGAGGTACTGCTTTTTTGTAAACCGTGTATGCAAATCATGGAGCCAAGGCGCTTATTCGAGCAAATAATAATATAAACAATAACGAATTAGAAAGTAATAAGAAAAGAAAAACAAAACCCCGAAATATAAACAGAATAACGCCAAGACTGTGCTCTCATTTTCATGATCATTTACAGTGGGCGTCTCCCAATTCCTAACCTTGTATAGCACAGCAAGGGAATGGAATGTCTTTGAGCGGTGACAGGTAAAACCTCGTCCTCAGGGCTTTTCCCTAGTCCGAAATTCGATTCGAGAAGTTTTTATGTACAGTCTTTCAGTATCTCGATTGTGATCAGTATCCAGATCGCTAAGATCGTTCAGAACGCTAGACCTATTTTAGCTAAGGCGTGTTGCATAATCGTAGAGTGTGTCGGGCGAGTCGACTTACGTTTGGGTAAGACAATCTCAGAAGACTCGACTTTCAGGCCAAAAGATCACAATTCTGGGGAGCTAGGGGGAGAGGGCCCACACGGCTTGAACGTCTGTCCATCATAATTTTCCGCCCAAGAAATGTATCAGTCAAATCGAAGCTTCAGCATCCCCCCCCCCCCGGGCATTTGACACCTTTGCTGTCCCGGGGAGGAAGGAATTTGTTTATCAGAGTCTTCCAGGGGGTGGGGAATTTGATCCCCATGCGTTAGGGGTGGGAATTTGAACTGCACCCTCAATTTCACGTGAAATCTCTGGCGTGGCGAGCTATCATGGGGGTGTTAGAGGATTTTCGTGGAAAAGATTGAGCCTTTTTGGCCAATTGGTTACGAGGAAAGGGCTTATGCACCTATCAATGTTAAGCCCCAGGGTGGGGGGGGCGGGCTACCCACGGGAAATTGACTGAGCGTGCCTTCCCCTGGGTCGGGAATTTGACATGGCCGCCATCTTGGAAGACCGAGAGAAACTGGAAATGAGTGGCCTGTCATCTTGGTAATACCCAGAAGTCACCAGAGGTAAATGACCTCTGCTTTTCTTGAAAGTAACAAGACAACATGAGCGAAAGAAAGGTGAGGAAATCTGTTTTATTTTTCGGTATATATATGAACCATCACTTCTTTCATTGTATGATCAAATGTTTATAAATAGAAGAGTCTTCGTTCCTTCTGTTTCTGTTTCTATGTGAGGTTGTAAAAGACATATCCTTTCCAACCTGTCAATTATTAACAGAGTTCGCACACACCTTGAATTCGAAAGTCCTTAAAAATCTTTGAATTTTAAGTTCAAGTTCAAGGCCTTGAAAGTCTTTGAAAATTGCAGTCGGTGCTGGAAAATCCTTGAATTTCGGTGCGAACTTTATAATTTAAGTAGGACTCCAAAGGAAAAGGAGCAAACACAGAGAGACCTTCGAGATAAAATTACCTATGTTGTGGAAGAAATAAAAAAAGACATAGAATTAAGGCTCTTTTTGAATTGAATAGAGTCCTTGAAATATGGGAAATGTGTCCTTGAAAGTCCTTGAAAAGTTCTTGAATTTTTTGTTCAAAAACGGGTACGAACCCTGCATTAAGTCCTCACTCTGTTAGAGAAAGTTACCCCAGAGGGGCGGGAAATTGACATTTAGTAGGTGCCTGGGGGTGGGGAATTTGACTCTGGCTGCCATGAAAATGTCAAATTCCCCTGGGTCTGCCCGCCCCCCCCACCCTGGGGCTTAACATTGATAGGTGCATTAAACAAGCTTTGTGTCCTATTTGAAAGTATTTAAATTTTAATATTTTTAATAGTGGATTCAGGCTTTGAATATATGAATGTATTAAGTTGTGTTTACAATGAAATACAATACCTATAACTGTATTTTAATTAATAAGGTGAGTGATGATGCATGTCACTGAAATGGTGATGATGTAGTAATCTCGATAGGTGGGATCTTTTTTTTAAAGAACGCTATGTGTGTTGCATGACTCAAGAAGAAAAGCTGAGCATTCAGTGATCTTGTAGCAGCGATTTCCGCCGCTTTGCACGAGACTTTTGTTCGTAGTAAATACGCTAACAGTGTTTCTCAGTTTTTGTTATATTGAATGCGAATTATTTGCTAAAGATTTTGTTCGACAACTGAAGGCGTTTGCCGTCCTTCTGTCATTTATGTGCCTCTGAAATGTCCCCGGGGTGGGGGCATTTGATCACCTGAATGGACCCTAGTGTGGGGCATTTGAACGGCATTTTGGCCCGGGCAGGGGGTAATTTGAACAATAATTTTCGAAAAAGTCAAATGCCCAGGGGATTGCCCGGGGGGATGTTGAAGCTTCGATTTGACCGATATATAACGGTGAGGCTTGGTTTCATGAGGCATAAAAATAACTGGGAAAAGTATTACCGAAATAAACATACCCTCTGGGCCGCCTTGCGATACTCCGATGTAAGCACGTTGAATTGAATATAATCCATCTTGACAGTCTTCTACAGAGCGCACAAACCCTGCCTTCACACCATATTTTACATTCTCGATGTACTGCATTATCGAGTCGTTTAACTGTTTTAGGTGGTCAATGACAAAATTTAAATCGTCCAAAGTTTTGGGCCGTATTCCCCAGCTCTCGTAGGTAAAATGAGCCTTTAAGTCGTTTCCAACAGCACAAATGGGCTGCCAACAGAATTTATTGGGTCCAAGCATCCAGTCACCGGCATAGTAATTCTCATCGTAGGGAGCACCGAAGTTGCTCTGTAGAAAGTGCTTTACTTGGGCTATCGCTTTGATCTCGCGCGGTTTTAGCTTGTCGCTGTCAACGCTCTCCTCGAGATTTACCGCTTCCTTGAACAGCCTTCTAGCGGCGTCCGTCCTGTCACGGATGGCGTCCGGATGAGCATTGTATGGACTAAAGATCTGACGAACAGACACAGGGGTCGAATCAGGATCAAAAACTGCATTGTTAGGACGCATCTTGAAGTAAGTCGATTTTACTTTCTTGAGGAAGTCATCCAGCCCAACCCTGTTAGCTTCATTCGAATAATCGCATGGCTTCGATCGCTTGATTGCCTCTTTCAATGACCGTTTGCGGCAAACCTCCTCGTCTTTTGACAGTTCCGTCCCTCCAATTCCAACAAGAATGATTCCTACTAAACAGAGGACTACAGCCGCAGCAATAGCGATGTAATAGGGTGTTTTAGAGGGCGGTCGTACCTCTTTTAAAACGTATTTTTTGTCATCGATCTCCATTCTTGACCACAGCAAGGACACAGAGGGTCACAGAATCCGAGCCACATGACGGACAATGCATGCGTGACCTACCTCACTGGTGTTTAATATATAACCGTCCCTGTTGATTTGCATGAAAAGCGTTAGATGCTGCCACCTGGTCAACTCTATTGTTTAAAATCGTCACATAAGTGTCAACAAACATGAAAAACTAACGAATAAATATTGAAATAGTAAGTTAATTAAGTAATTTAAAGGTAACCAGACACCAGAAGGTGTATACTGGGCTGCCATAAAACCTAGACTAGAGAGAAATAATGTATTATATGAAAAAGAAAAGTTTACCAGAACAGACAGCTGACAGCGTATGAAAGGAAGAAGTAACCCTGCTAAACCCATTCCCATGCCGGACACCACCCCAACCCACGGGCCCGGGGGGGGATACTCCCATACATTACCTATACGGGTGTGTGCCGCCGAACGGGATCGTGATTTTGAAGCTCCTGATTTAGAACGGGGTATCCATTCCAGAGGCGTTTGAACGGGGTATAATATTTCGAACGCATGAAAGCTCCAGTTTTGTAAGCAGCCATTTGAAATTATTCAAGGACAGATTGCTTTTAAAAATACGGTTCAATGTGTTAACAGGCAAGCTGTTGTACTCTTGTTGCACCCTGTGTTTTAGCGTGCCGGACGGGCGTATTTTCTATTTCTAGAACGGGGTATAAAAAATTGGCCCATTTGTAAAACGGGGTATCAATTTTAGGGGAATTTTTTTTTTTTTAGAACGGGGTGCCAATTTGGAGTCCCGGGCGGCACATACCCACCCAAAAAATACCCTAGTCCCTTGGCCCGGCTTCATTATACCGAGGCTTCGCACTGTACTGAGCGTTTTTTCAAGCGGTAGTTCAGTAATTTTAGTATTATTGTATATACTCTTGCGCCGGAACTGACTCACTCTTAGAGGGGACTACTGTCTTGTATTTAATTCACTGATTCCCCTAGTATTTTCAAGATCGTCCATTGACCTGGCTTTCTGGTATCTCCGTGTCTTCATAAGCACCTTTGATTGCTGAGCCGGGTTGGCAAATACTAGGTTGAAAAGCATTGTTCGCCTCTTATACAAAAAACCGACGAACTATATTGATCTGTTACAACGTCTAATATTTGAGCCTAGTGTTGCAAATTCAAATCGAAAATTACTCAAAATTTCCCTTTTTACAATTACGTCCTTTGGATACAGCTAAAGTTGTGACATGTGTTTATAAAATTCACCAGAAACTGTCCAACGAAATGATATGTTTGAAAGTCCTTCAAACCACTCAAGACTGAGCAAGCACCCTCGAAAAATCTACTTTCACTTCGACATATAGCTAGTTTTGTTTTAGTCAGGCTCGCGCTCACAGGCTTCCTCTCAGGCTAGCTCAAGACGGACACTTTAACTTTCTCTCTCAATGGCAATTGACCTGTCCGGATTGTGAATCTCGCCACATGTTGCGAGTACCTGGCGTTCTAGTTCCAAACAAACAGACCTTTAATTAACTAAACAATTATCAGGCAACGAATAACTCTGATAATTAACTTCAGTTTTTCAGGCTTCCTTCAGTCAGCAGAAACCAAAAGTAATCTCAGACTGCTTAGTTGAACGGAATGGTGAACGCAGCGGATCCCAGAGTCATTCTTTGTTTGATTTCAACTTCGATTCGTTAAACTTTGGCACCTGAAGTTGAAGTTATAAACAAATAAATAAAATAACTTCTGAGGCCCTGAGAAAAGCAATTAAGCCCGACATTTACTGATGTAAGCAACGGGATAGAAAGGTCATTTGTTTTCGCGTGCTTCACTGATTCAATCGAGGATATCAGCCTCGCCAACCAACGAATCTGGTCCGTGTTTAAACCATGCTTAATGTCAGAGCTTCCTTCCCTTTTCATTTTCATCTAAAAAGTTCTATGGTAATCAATTTTAGAAATACAAAGTGCTCTTATCTTTCAGAATCACCTAAAATAGACATTACCAAAGATTGTCGATCAGCAAAAAATAACAGCGTGGTCTTGTCTTGAAATAACAACCAACTCTCTACATGGCCATGGAGCCGTTAACTAGTTACTACACCAGACTGGTCGGTTTGATTCTGTTTTTTTTTTGCATAGTCTTTCTACTAACATCCACATCCGTTAAGTGCGACCATAATTCGACTGAGCATGGTGATGGCCGTGTTAAACAAGCTCACTGCAGCTTCTCCAAAGAAGCTAGAAGAATAGGCCTGGAAAAATACCTTCAAAAGGTTCTGAACGTATATTATGAGCTTCATCCGCAAGACTTGGCTTATAGGCCTGGAGGTGTAACAACAGAGGAACTAAAGACAAAATTTAGACCATACGATCCAGATCCAAAACATTTGAAGCGAATCTCTGATGTAGCGCGAGAGCTTCTAAAAGAACTCAGCGCTCTTCGTGTTAATAAAGGGCAACTCAAACTTCGCGAGAAAAAGGCGCTTGCTCAAGTTAAACACTATCTTGTAAACAATTTCGGAACGCCTTATGACGGAGACTATTACGCGGGTGATTTTCTTATGGGACCCAATCTGTTTTGCTGGCAGCCTATATGCGATGTGGGTTATTCTGATATCCGATATGGTTTGAGTAATTTGCGCATTAAAAACTTGAAAGATGTTGAGTTGTTGATCAGTAAAATGAAACTTGTAGAAAAGACGTTCTCGCTGTACATCCATAATCTGAAACTTGGTATTAGAGCTGGAATGGTGCGATCAACTGAAGAATGTATTGCTGGCAAAAATTCATTTCAACGAAGCTATTTTCAAGTGTTTCGTAAAGGGGAAAAAGGTATGTATTGTGAAATCCCGACCGAAGTTGATACAACAAAAATAACCGGTACAAAAAATTGTTCGTATCCGCCTCTGATATATATAAGATAAGTGTGTATGTCCTTCGCTTCAATTGCAGGATCGAGTGTTCCGTTGATAGGTTCATTTTATTGCCAGTTTTTCTTTCCTCATAATGTAACTGATGGGCAGTCTGCAAGCTAGTTTCTTAACCAAAATAGACTGCAAAACAGTCGGTTTTTTTTGTCTCAAAATCGGTTTTGCAAGGTGCAAAGCGAAAGCATGATGTTCTTGCGCAAAGCGTGCGGGCCTCACACGCCAGACTCCTTTGACAGCTCTCGCGCGCGTTCTCCTACGCGAAAATGCAGGTTGGTTTGTTTAAAAAACGTTAACAAAGTGTTTTTGAGAGACAGTTCGAGAACGCGTCACTGAGTCGTGAAAGACAAGAGAGAATTTGGTGCACTCTTAATGTATGTAGCTTTTCTCGGATTGTCCGGAGAAAGAGCTTCTATGCTTCCACTACATGTAAAGTAGCGAAGATAGCATTTGTACTATCTGTGCTTGGCACAGCCACAATCTGTACTCATTTGCGGCCAAGAGAAGGGTTATCTTTCCCGGTCTTCTTCAATCACAGAACACAGTATCAAGTGAATTTTTACACTCTAGATCTGCGCATAGCCGTTGACTCGATTGATGATCTAATGACAGACTGGTTAGATACCATCAGACTTCTAGAGAAAATAGACATTGCCCTCTTTTTGGGTCCGATCAAATAGAAGACAAAGGTCACTTATTTATTCATTGCCTAAGTACTCTATTTTGAGGTCTGGAATAATTTTTACAATAAGGTTCAGACTCTGATTCCAAATATTCTGGGCAATTACCCGGCGTAACTGATCAATATCATGCAATTCATTATATATATTGCAGTCGCTTTGATTTTGCGACAAATTATTAACCGGTAACTTCACTGTCCTGTGGTAAAATTTTAGTTCTCCTACTTTTTCTCTTTATTTCTCTCAAATAGTTTTTTGCAATTCTGTATGTACAAATGTATAAAAGTGAATGTTAGTCACGCAAACGAAGTTTGTCGTTGTTAATTAGTGTTAAGATCTTAACGGCAGGGTTTAAATAGGGTAGGCCGCCTGCGCTCACCTGGAACCAGTCTCTAAAATTGAGCCGCTTCATTATTGTGTTTTATTATTTTGATAACAGGATTTTTCCTTTTACTAAAAAATCATATCTTCATCGCGCGCAATGAAGATACTATTTTTATCTTTCACGTGTGAGGATATTGGTGTCGCCATGGTTGCTAACATTAATTTTGACTTTTTGGAACAGAAAATACAAGTATTATTGTTTCATAACATTTTTGTGACAGGCATTTTGCGATAGGTGACCATTTTATTGCACTATTTGCTGTTTCGAAAATGATTTTTTAAAAAAAGTTGTTTTATGTAGGAATTTCATCAGTTTCTATAAAACTATACAGAACATTATATGGCCGCGTGGGGATACGAATTTTATCTTCTGGTGCTGAAAGTATCTCTCACTCGTTCGCTTCGCTCCGCTCGTGAGAGATACTTAATTTCAGCACTCGAAGATAAAATTCGTATCCCCAAGCGGCAATGTAATATCCTCTACCTCTCTTGTGAACAGCTATTCAGGTCCAAAATAAAGTAGGGAAAATCACGTAGCTTGGTCGGATAATTATACGTTTATGGGAAACTCACCCACCTACCCTCGGATGTAGCGGCCCATCTGGGTGCAAAGACCGTCGTTCAAAAAGGAGTTTAAAAAGTGCTCAAGGCCTGAAAGGCAGTCATCACACAAGTGAACACAATAAAGAGTTAAAGTAAACTTAAAATGGAAATTAAATGCACATTTTGCTCATTTACTAATTAAGCAAAGCAGCAGTTGCTGGTGTATGAATTGTCAATTAGAGCCACCTTCAACTCGATACCGACTCGTTCTCGTCACATAATGTAATTTACATTTCACCTGCACCCACAGAACGCAAGCATGGGAACCCTGTGTCTAAGTTAATTCTTAATTTTAAAATATGAAATCTTCATGCATAAATTATAGTACAATGACTAATGAAGCAAGACATCTAACTCCTTCGAAATGCATACTTTGTACTGGTCGATTTGTTCTGCCAAGGCCCGTTGGTAAATTATAATAACATATAAATTTATGACTGACAAAAGGAGTCTGTTTTCCGCCAATAAGATACAGAAACCCACATTACGATCTGTATGTGATCTCACTTGAGCTGAAATGAACTGTCAATTTTATGCAAACAAAGCCGAGTTTAAAAGGTTAGTATAAATTACACCGCATGCAGCGTCATCTCTAACTCGAGTTCGAATACTATACTTTTTACTGGTCGATTTGTTACTTACATGTTTATGATTAACAGAAGGAGTCTCTTTAATAAGATACAGAAACCCCATTACGATCTGTATGTGATCACACCCCTGAACAAATGAACTGTCAATTTTATGCAAACAAAGCCGATTAAGGTAAATATAAATTACACCGGATGCGACATCATCTCTTACTCAAGTTTGAATACTATAAAATGGCGTTTCAAACTAAGAAGCAAAGGAAACTCGTGATCATTGCTGGGATTTTTGCTCTTGTCGGGTTGATTCTTTTAATCGTTGGGATAGTATTCTTGACAAAATCTAAGTCGAAAGATTGCGACCAAGATGAAGCCGATAATGATAAAGAAAAACACCAGCAGAAGGACCGGTGCAGTTATTCCGCAGAGGCCAGACGAGCAGGCGTAGGTGATTTTCTACAGAAAGTGCAAGACAGATACTTTGAACTTCAACCGCAACAGTTAATTTTTAAACCTGGAGGGGTGAAGCCAGAGGAACTGAAAGAAAAATTCCGACCGTACAACCCAGATCCAAAAAACCTGAAACACATCACTGATGCAGCACGAGCTCTTCTGCTAAAACTGACGGAAATGTCGATCAATGCTAGACAACTCAAGCCGCGCGAGAAGAAATCTCTAGCTCAAGTAAAGCATTTTCTGGAAAACAATTTTGGAACGCCTTTCGATGGAGACTATTATGCTGGGGACTTTCTTATGGGTCCTAATCTGTTTTGCTGGCAGTCGATTTGCGGTGTTGGTTCGACCGACATCCAGTATGGTCTAGGAAACTTGCACCCCAAGAGCTTGAGTGATGTCCAGTTAGTACAAGAGAAAATGAGGCTGGTAGCCAAAGCGTTCGCAATGTACATCGATAACTTGAGGTTCGGAATAAAGGCTGGTATGGTGCGATCAAAAGAGGAATGTATCGCTGGAATAAATTCGTTTAAAAGAAAATACCTCAGCGTTTCTATGAAAGGAGACATAGGTATGTTAGTCTGCTACACAGCCGTTTTTAGTGTCGTCACGCAACGCTCCGTTAGTGGAGAGGAGCGTTGCATGACGACACTAAAAGCGGCTGTGTAGCAGACTATTCAGAGATGTGATGCTGGGAGCACCCCTAGGATATATTTTTTGACAGGGAGTGGGTTGAGAGTGCGCGGCTCTTTATATTTATCGCCCGACTGATTTTTAAACAATATTCGTTCTTAGTGCCCTGCTTCTTTGCAGAGGCATTTGCACTAAATACCTGGTTTGAAACAGGCTTGTCATTGTTGCCGTCACATAGCATTAAACCCAGCATTAAAAATTTTTTCGTTAATCTGGAGAAATTAATATCAGGGCATTCATCTATCAACATCTCTGTCAAAGGCAATAATATCGTCATGGTCCACTTGTGATCCCGGCACTGTGATAACTACGATTCATATCCGCAACCCAGATAAACTTGCATGTGTACAGTTTTCTCTTGGTAATGGGGCGATGGAATCGGTATACTGTTCCTTTTTTTCTCGGTCCTTTTGGTTGACCGTGACCTACTCAGTCTTTATTTTTGGTGGCCAGGTCTTTTATTTCTAGGTTTTGCGGCATATATTTGTTTGCGGTCCTTTGCAGTTTTAATGTCAATTTATTACTTATTTTTTTGCGGCCGTAGGTCTTTTATAGATCCGATATACTGTTCATTTTTGCATGGTTTTGCCCATGTTTCTAAGGTTGGTTTTGTCCATCCTATGTTTTCTCTGTGAGACATCAACGTGACGCTTGGGCTCTTGCTCTCTCGGGGACACGTGATACGGCGTGATTACAGCAGCCGTAGACTTGCTACGACACCGAAAGGACCAAAAACGGAGCGGGGTGGTAGCCGTAGACAGCTGTTTCGCCCTTTTTGGGGCTATTAAGTACGGCACAACGAACAGAGAGGCTCTGCGGCGGCCGCAGACTTTCAAAAAAGTCCTTCGTCGGATTTCATATGGCGCGGGACCTCTCGCGACTTCGTTGCTCGTGGTCAGTCGCTTCGCGGCCAAAAAAGGCTCGCGCAAGAGGTCGACTTGTAGTTGATGTCTTGCAAAGTTAATTTTCACTTAGTACGATCAGCTTTGCAAAATTCAGTGTGTCTATATAAGAGACATCACTGTTTACAAACATTGGCTTTGTTATTCAAATTTGTAACAAGCGAAACAAAAGAATCTTTTGTTGCAATCACCAATGCGCTTCTGGTTGGCGCATTTTGGGAGCGTTTTTTTGAGAAATCCAAATCCGGATTTCCGAATCCAAAAACGGATCATGAATCCATAAAATCCACACTCAGGGTGGATTCTTCGGATCAAATCCAAATCCGGATTTTTGAGGTTCGCAATCTGAGCGTTTTTTTTGGGAAAGGATTTGAAAAAAGTATTTTTGACAAGCCGTTTTTCGCGTTGTGCTTAACAGATGCCGTACATGTATGACATTCTAACTGAACCTATGTTGGTTGCGCCTTATTAATTTTGAGCCATTAGTTACATATCATTCCATATTTGTCATGTATTCATTAAAATTATTGGTAGACTGTTTTTAAACCCTTACTTGTCATATTTTTCGTACGCACAGTATGTAGTGCCTGCTTACGCCGGTCTATTTTCCAAGTATTTAAAAAAAAAATTCATCGGCTTCAGTTTTAAATTCTTATAATTTTACTATCCTAAGGAGTGTATTCTATTAGAGAAACGTTTGTGTTTCAAACCAAAATATATACATTTCGTACTATATCCATTCGTAGCTTATGTTGCTTTTTCTTCTTGTCTTCGCCCTGAGGATCAATTTGTTGTTGTTGTTGTTGTTGTTGTTGTTTTCCACGAGGAGCACGAGGATATGCCATTGTCATGGTAAATGATCCTTTTTCGGAACTTCCATTTTTTTGGTGGTGAAGAATCTGTATGCGATCACAAATCCGTTTTTGGATTCTCCCAAAAAAAACCTCACGCTTTGAAATATCGCTAGGTGACGTACGCGTCAGCGGGAGTATACCTACATATGCCCGTTTTATAAAACCACACAGAATGGAACCCAAACAAGGCAGGACAAAGCATTTCCAAGACCTAACTTACTGATCCCAGTTCATATCGAAGAGCTGAAGGAGGCAACAATTTAAGAAGCGAAGCATTCCGCCGGTAATAAGCTGTAAAATCTGGTTAGATAGATAGATAGATAACTTTATTTCACCTCGGGTTGATGAGGCTGATTAGGCCTCTAACAAGATTATGCTAATTTGCCGAGAAAAAAAAATAGATAAAATAAATAAAATTGGTTGACTTAGAAATGTGTAGAAAAATATTTTTGTTTTCTTTGTGAGTGAAATATCTTTGCTGAGACAAGCTAAGGTTTTCTGGACTCTTGCCTAACCCTTCTTCAAGTGATTTTATCACTTTTAACGTGAAGTGAAAATAAGGAAACAAGATATTTTTATTGGTTTTGCGAGTTGAAGGTTTATTTAGCATGAGCATTCTCACCACACAGTTTACACAATGTTGCATTCCTTCATCGACAGCATTCATCAAACACTGACGTAATAACGATGATAGTAGATCATTACCTGTTTCAGTGTAATGGGCTCTGCAGCGATGTATCGTATGTTCCTCTTTTTTCAATGCTGAATCAAATAAAGAGACCATGAGAGTCAGCACATGGTAACAGACTTAACAGAGACAAACTAGCTATAGCATGCGTAGCCTTTTTGGCGAAAGTCCCTCCAAGAAAGTACCCCGTACCAAACAATCTCGCCAGATAGGCAGGCTAAGACAGCCAACATAAAGTTTCTTTCTTTTTACAGCTTCGAATTCTTCGTAGTTGATCTGTAAATAAAAGCGGGAAGAAAATAGATCCAAAGTACATTGCCGATTTTCAGAATTTAAGGGATGTATGTTAAAATCTGAGGGGTATAGTAAAGGAAGTAACTTGGTACAGCCTCATTTTAACACTGACTGGATGCATATACATCCTTTTCATTATAGCTAGTAAACTGTGGAATAAGTTAGCGTTATATTTATATTAGAACTCCGATAATCTCAAAGTGTTTTTAAAAAGGCTCTTCAAAAGTTCAGTTTAGAATCTTTATAGTAGTCTAGTTTTTGTCTTTCATATGTTGTTAGGTTATTTTGTCATTATAATTACTATTTTCTAATCTATTTTATTCTTTGCTATCATAGTTTGTGACCTTTTACTGAATGTTTATGTGAAATTTTAGCTCAGCTAAAATTTAAATAGTTTTTTATATGATGATATTCTTTATGTAATATTTTGATAAAAGATCTTATGTAGTTAAATTTTCTACTTAGGTTTCTACTTTTTACTAGTATATCACGTGCACGGTTGATTGATTTTCTATTGTTAACCCCTAGTCCTAGGTGTTACGTGTATAAATAAACTACTTAGTAGACGTACTTAGTAATTAGGGTCATGGGAGAGGTGGGATAAAATAGCCTCCCCGCAGACGTCCTGTGGAGTTTGTTTGTCACGTGTTCATTTCTTCCGAAGAAATGATACGTGACAAACAAACCCCACAGGACGTCTGCG
The DNA here is from genome assembly GCA_038088405.1 of Porites divaricata. NCBI lineage: Eukaryota > Metazoa > Cnidaria > Anthozoa > Scleractinia > Poritidae > Porites > Porites divaricata. The sequence continues at coordinate 20,107,798 of JBBMOI010000003.1, forward strand.
GGGAGGCTAGGGATAAAAGGGAGAGGGCATGATCTCCGCGTAGGAAAGAGGAATTGATCCTGAAGCACTGGTCCCCACCTTTTCCATCATTGAAAAAGGGTTTATCCCCTTGGTAACCTATATTTTATATTAGAAACAACGTGGTATATTCAATTGAACTTCCTGTTGTCGGCAAAAATAAGTAGCAATCAGGTGCGTTTATCTAAGTTAACAATTTCAATTTATTATCATTAACAACATACATTAGAGAATGAGCTGAAACATACCATTATCATTTCAGCGTATCATACCAAAAAAAGGTCTAAGTAGACCAATGCCTTGTATCACGTACTCATCCTATCAAGATAGAGACTTTTCTACTACTTGATAGTGATCTAACATGATTCCACGAGTGCGCGATGGATATGAGTTGGCTACTGAATCATCTCATACATCCAACAAGCGCGAGTGGAATAATTGTTTTATTAAAAACTCCCACAAAATATCGAGAACTCTTCTCGACTTTATTTGTAAAAAACAACCGATTTTCAGCTTGATTTTAAGTTTGAGCAGACGCGTTATAGTTACCATATTTGGAGAGCATGGTATAATGGCTCATATACCAAGATGGCTAAGCCAATCAGAGCTCTGATATAGAATTGCATTATCCAATGATTCAGTTTTTAATAATAGGAGATATAAGTATACGACATTGCCATGTGATGTGATCGATTTCTCTTATTTGCAGGGCTGCTTGATATGTTGTGATATGAGTTTTCAGTGCCCTTCCTTCATTTTTGTTTTCAGGTATTTTTGATGAAGATTATATGAGGCCTATATTAGATGAACGTTTTCTGGCATTGTTGCAGCCCGACGACTTGACAAAATGGAAAAACGACAATGGAAAGACTGTGAACGAATCTATTCGAGAGTACGCGTTGGAATACATTGGCAAACCCATCCAAAAAGTGATAAGGCAAGTCTCTAAAACTGTGCGCCTGCATCTCGCCCCAGCTTTTCCGCGATTTTAAACAGGGGTGTACCTCCCCCCCCCCCCCCCCCCAACCCATAACTGCTGAAGTCCGGCCTTGAATGAAAAATTGTCTGGGCTGCACGTTAGACGTACGTTGGTTTTCATGCCCGACGTTACGATTTATGCCGCTGTCTCTGGTTAGTGTTAGTTTTTCAACCGCTCAGGTTGTTCATTCAAGCGTGGTGTCAGCCGGCCAAACTGAGTGATTAACCTTAACTAAGGCTAATTGCGGCTTTTTTTGCCGTTCTCGTTGCCGTCGCCGTAGTCGTTACTAAAGATTCTTTTTTAGTTTATTTTTCCCTTTGCAGATTCTTAGAAACGGAGCATCTTCAGCACTGCGTTCCAAGTAATGTTTCCAGCGGTCTTGCAACCCTGCCGCTCTCTTACGTTTACATCAACGGAACCAAAACTACAAACAAAACCACGAAGAAACTACCCACTGGTGAACGGTTGAACGGAAAGCGGGCGTACGAATCAATCATGCCTTATTTCACGACAATTACTAAAACGCCAGATCAAGTACACCAGCTGGGCAAAGACATGTTGAATAAACTTTACCCAGAGGTATGTCTGTATGTCTACAGTCCAATACTCAAAGCTTGTTCAAGTTGTAAACTAGTAAAAGTCAAGCAGTTGGTAACTGGAGTTTTAAAACAATGTTTACGTAGCCTGCGTGACAGGCGCTGGTTAGTTTTTTGTTTTTGTTTTTGTATTTTTTTAACAGAGCGTTCGAGGGGAACACGCGAAGGGGAAAGGGGCCGTCTCTATTTTTTTTCTTCCCTCGCGCGCGCGCGAATCCTCGAGGTTTTTTTTTTCGCCCTTAAAAACATTTGCGCGATTGGTTCAAGTGTTGTGCGAAATTGATGCGTCTGAGTGAAGTAAAATGAGCTACAGTACTTGGCTGCATCGCATTAGTGTAGAGAAGGGGCCTACTTTCAAGTACGAGGTTCGAGTGGCTGGGGTCATGCGACTGGTGAAATGGAATGAATAATAAGTATGAATGACTAAAAATTGATAGCTCTTGAAAAAGAGAAACATCAATCTGGCATGACAATTTCTAGTTCAATGAGCCACTTACTCGAACCACATTCGGTGCATGCCACGGTGAAACTGCATAAAATTGCACAAAGAGTATAGTTAGCACTGACATGAACTGAGAAGACATCAGCACAAATGTTATGAACATTGCTTGTTCACGCACGAAACACATCCGATGAATGGGGTGTCAAAGCTGCATAACAATGTAGATTACACAAAAACTTACTATTCCGATAGTAAATTTGATGATTCCAGGTGTTATTATCATTTCCTTTAACTAAAATGGTTCTTTTTGACCCAGCAGTTTTTACATTTTCAGGTTCTGGAAATCGCGCGCCAAGTCACAGGTGAGAACGACAGCGATATTGCAAAGCAGAAATTCATCCAACGACTGAACCAGTCAGATATGTTCTTCAATAAGGAACCATTTCCTTCAAACGAATCCAACGAAAACGCTCACAACCTCTGCACATCTGTCAAAGAAGCGAAGAAATATTGCCCAAAGCGATGGGAAACGATGGAGAAATGGTTTGCAGAAGCGCGGCGGGTAAGATCGTACTTGCGTGCCAGTATATTAGCAATGTCGTGAAATATTGCGCACACATGATAAAAAAGATTAACGTAAAAACAGTCCTCTTAAGAATACACTCAGCCGAACACAAACATTCAACTTCTCACTCAACTTCAAACCTTCTCACTACGACTAACCATATTCTACGAACACGAGCGCATGAGTATTTGAGAGAAACCACCCGCGTTACACTCATATTGACTAATGAGAACTAAGGATGATGACCGAGTGTTGAAAACGTTCGAATTCCGTCTTTTTTTTTCGTTTTGAATATAAAATGTTCGGCCTTCTAAAGGCTTCATTTTAACTGAATTTTCATTTCACTGACAGGTGATGAGCATGCTGGATCCTCAAACCACAGACATGTTTTATTTCTCTGGCCCTAAACACACCACACCCAACTGCCCTGTGGACCTAGCTCCAAACTTTAACCCCTCAAGCGGCGCGCAGAGCTACCGAAGGAGCAACAAAGAATGTACTAGAAATGCCTATTACAACATCCCGTTCTTCCTTGACAGACCTAAAAAATACGAGGAATGGAGTGTAAATGCACACGAAGCTAGGCCTGGCCATCACACTCAGGTGACGTAACTTCTCTACATCTATGATCTATAGTCTATAAGGAAACCCATACCTTTTACAGCCATATTTCTGCAAGCCGGTGTACATTGTACAAGTCGACTATATATGTCCTAAGGGGATTAAATAGTGGTGGATACATAACGGGACCGACGCCAACCGTATATATCTCAGCTAGCGCTATGAACCAGCCCTAAACCTGGGCATATATGCTTCATTTTTTGCTAAAATTTCGTCTTCCCTGGAAACTGTCGCGAAAGGAGACACTATTTTCACTCGTGTCCCAAAACTATGAAGAGCGTAGAATATAATGAGTAAGGTAAGCCAATCAAAACGAGCGAAAATAGCCTGCGAATACAGCCATCTGTCCTAGCTCCTCGCCGCTAGGGAATTTCCGCAGAAGTCTTTCCTAAGAAATTTCCCTAGCGGCGAGGAGCAAGGAGAGACGGATGTGCTCGCAGGCTAGCGAGAAAATTTCTTTCCAATAATTTGGTACATAGTGATGGGCTGTCCTATCCACTCTGAATGTAGTCTGCTACACAGCCGTTTTAACTGTCGTCACGCAACGCTCCTCCCCAGGCGTTTGTGGAGAGGAACGTTGCGTGACGACCCTAAAAACGGCTCTGTAGTAGACCACTTTGAATGGAGAGAGCCATCATTTTGCGATGCCAATTCACGTGAAGAAGCGTGTCGTAAACGCTAAAATTTTAATGCCTTTTCAGTAACAAATAAAAACGGATTTGGTTGGAAGAAAATTCTTATCGAACCGCAGATCTTACAGCACTTGGCGTGCACATTTTGTTATCCACCGAACTAAGTTTATCCCAGTTGCGAAACTGAGAGACAAGTCCGTCCACCCAGCTCCAACAATTTCTCCCATTCTGCAGCGTAATTGAATATTTTTCTTTTCGTGTAATCCCAGGTCCAAGGTTCGGTTGAGCATTTTCGAGACAGCTGTGGTGGTGTAATTAGCTGGTTGGATAGTTCTACCTATTATACTGCCTTTACAGAAGGGTGGGCACTCTATGCAGAGAACCCACTGATCGCCCGGGAAACAAACGTCTACGACGAAGTGCCTTTTCAGAAGTATGGGATGCTAAAATGGCAGGTATGGATCAGGCAAACGTTTTGTTTGCGGGGCTCATTAGAACGCCAGATTCATCCTTTTAATTTAGTTCTTGTTCATTTTCCGTTTTTTTTTTCAACTAGAAGTTATTGTGCTTCAGAGGGTTGCTAAAATAATGATAATGACAATGATAATGATAACGATAATGAAACTGATGATAGTAATGATAATGAAACTGATGATAAAAGGGCATTACAATTAATATAATACATTGTAAAATCCTTTCACCTGTGCGCCAGAACGCACGCACCTACCTGAAAACCTGTTGATAAGAAAACGAAAAAAAGCAAAATAAACGGAAGGGAAATAAGCTATAGCTGGAAAAAGTGTAGATGTTTATGTTACTCTGCTTTTCCTTTTTTGTAAAAATAATTTTACCCCAGACGACGGAGGCGCGAAAGCTGTATATTCCTGTTACCATACTTGCCTAGTTCCTAGGCCTCACATAGCGCGAGGCCTATGCTTTTCGGGGCACTCGGTCCGTGCGAGGGCCGTTCGTCTCGGAAGAATCATTAAGGTGGCTTCCTAGAGTAAATTGGCCGTTCGCAGCCTGAGCACTAGTATGGCGCGAGCTTTAAAATCCGCGCGACGTCCACGCAAAAATCAAAACAAACATGGCCAAGCGGTTTCGAAATATTCCACCCAAAAAACTTTATTAACTTTCTGTTGAAGCTCATTGTGCAAAAAGTTTGATTAGTGTAGGTCAAACATTTATGAGAGGAGACAATGTTACACCAGTTGCAAGTCACTATCGATCTCCATAAGAGTAAATTGTATGCAAAAACAAAGCAGAAATTTCCCCCCGACATCAATTCTTTCGCTTCAAAAGTAGACAAACGTTAAATAGTCGAAGTAAATGGTGGGTGGAAACTTTACTTAGAACGCATAGAAGTAAGTACACTAAATCAGAAGGAAGCAATGTTGCTGTTCTGGCCTTTGGTTCACGGTCAGTGGAAAGATCTGAAAGATCGAGCCAATTCCCGAACAAACACTGAAGATTGTCTTCACTGGCGGAGCTCCTCGATCACTTTATTTCTCTTAAATTTGGTTTGATTTAATTATTCTAGAAGTGGCTTTAAGTCAAGATAACGGGGAGTGTAAATTTTTGTTTTGTTTTGCCGACTCTATTACATTGTTTTAAAAACTTATCAGAAAAAAGGTTTCCCACGTAATTTGCATCCTAATCGAAGGAACCTTTCCATCGACGAACCAACATCCTTGTATTTTTTCTTGTTTCAAACGTCCTTCAACGCACATGCAAGATGCACTAGAAATGTTTTTGCACAACGAGAAATAATTTTTACTCACAGATTGACCCTTGAAGAAAGCAATAGTTGTCCGTCGAGACCTACGGTCTTGTACGTGTAGCTGAGGACAATGGACATGATGTACGATTTATAGATCGGCGCCATCTTCTACAACAGACTTTTAAAGAAAAACTTCGCCGTCGAAACTATCCCTAAAGAAGAACAAGGTTGAAAAAGTATTCGGAAGTGGGCTGACATTTGAAGATCTGCAAACAGTGTACAGCAGATTAGGAAATGAAGGGCTTATTGCGATCCTTGCACAACCACCGTCTTCATCTCCGACGATCGCCATCCTCACGAGTGACCACCACGGTTCGAATTTTAACTACAATAGTCAAGTACTTCGAAGAAAACATCCTGTGTTAGGTATAAAATTGAATCCGCTAACTATCCTTTTTCAACTGGCGAGATATCACCGTAATAATACTAATAAACGGCTTCAAAACAATGGCTTTCGTACTCTTCAAAGAAACCACATGTTTTCAGTAGCTTTGTGTATTATGCGCATGCGGGCGTGATGGCTCGCGCGCGTATTTTGCTCACACGACCCCGAATCACGCGTGTTTTTCGGATTTTTGTGACGTCAGGGCAGTTAATTAACCGTGAATTTCTCGCGTTTCCTTCGGTAAATCGTTTTAAAAATCGCCTCATTTCTTAACAGTGGTAGTACCTTTGTACTGTCATTTTTTTGTCAAAATCTGTAAGAGCTAAACTCCTCTATTAAGAAAAATTACAAATTTCAAAATATTGGCAAAACCGTCTTAACGACCCCCAATTTTTTCCACTTTAAAATGTTAAGCAATATCATTAATATAAAGAGGCAAAGTTTAAAGACATTTTACCACGGGAAATTAGAAATATTAAGGAAAAATGGGCAAAAATGACAAAGTTACTGCCTGTTTAAGGATGCGATGTTTCCATGGCAACGGTCTTAATCCAGAAAGTGAAACTTGAAAAAGGAGCCTTCTTATATGGGTAACCTTAGCGGTGAATCTCGTGAACAATATCGCAAAAACAAAGTAACTAGATTTCCTTCTGTAACGTATGCTTGATAGCTCGGATTATTAGTAAATACTCTAGGGAGCCACCTTAAAGTCATTTTTAAAATCAACTCGCTTTTTTTCACGTACACTTTGTCGCGTTTAATCCAATCACAGGTCGCCCAAGCGTAATATCACAGGTGGCCCTGTTCGTAATATGAGAGTTTGTATGGGAGAAATAGAGTTTGAAACTTAGATGAAATAAATGAAGTAAAAGCGATAAAAGTTGTCAATAAAGTGTAAATATTGTTACCTGGAGTCGTTGTCTTTGTTTCTACGAAGTTTCAGCGCGATTTTACTACTTTTACATCATCTAACCTGACAGTGTAATAATAAGAGACAAGGTAGGACAGAATCGCTCGATCGATCTTCAAAGCTGCTCAGAATCAGCTCCAAATTTCACGCGAAAAAACAAACACACTTACATTTTACGCCGCCGAATCCACAAAGTGGTACCTTAAGATCACCTTCCGACAATCCGTTCCGGTAAACCTTGCGTTTGGATCGCACAACTCGATCGAAAAGATCAACTACAGTTCAAAAATCGGCGCCATTTATCCGTGACTAGGAAAAACGTTACATTTCAACCGTTTTCTCGCTCGGCGGTGACTGGGCGCTAGCGTCAAATAATAACTCACCGGGAGAGGGTTACATTTGTTCGTGTACTCTCGGAACGGAGGCCATTTTCAATCAATCCTTAGCAAGACGTATAACGGGCAAGATGATGAAGCAGAATGATTACGAGTATTAGCTTCTGACTCTGATTAGTTGAGTTTAGCTTATGGAGTTTTGCTTTTGAACATGCTTGGACATTCTCATGGAAGGTAAAAAGTAAAATAATAACTCACCCTCTCCCGGTGAGTTGTTATTTGACGCTAGCGCCCAGTCACCGCCGAGCGAGAAAACGGTTGAAATGTAACGTTTTTCCCAGTCATGGATAAATGGCGCCGATTTTTGAACTGTAGTTGATCTTTTCGATCGAGTTGTGCGATCCAAACGCAAGGTTTACCGGAACGGATTGTCGGAAGGTGATCTTAAGGTACCACTTTGTGGATTCGGCGGCGTAAAATGTAAGTGTGTTTGTTTTTTCGCGTGAAATTTGGAGCTGATTCTGAGCAGCTTTGACGATCGATCGAGCGATTCTGTCTTACCGTCGATTGCATCTACCCGTGAACGCACGCGCTCAAAACATGTTTTCACGTGACGTCAAACGTTTGAGTTTCAGGCGTCAAACTTTGAAGTTTTCCCGCCCAAATGTGAAGTTCCCTCTGTAGAGTCGGTGTTCTCGTGGTTCACTCTGTTCTCTTGCTGATGCGTAATCTTCTCCCAACTTCTGAAAAACAATAATCCTGCGCAATTTCTTTTACTTGATTCCACAAATCGCTTGAAAGTGGGACGCCTTTTTGATAATTTCTTCCTTTCTTATTGATTTAAAACATCTTCCCTTTGAGCAGTGCCGAGAAGGATAACCTCACATTTGGGCGGGGAAACTTCAAAGTTTGACACCTGAAACTCAGACGTTTGACGTCACGTGAAAACATGTTTTGCGAGCATGCGTTCACGGGTAAATGCAATCGACGGTACCTTGTCTCTTATTATTACACTGTCAAGTTAGATGATGTAAAAGTACTCAAATCGCGCTGAAACTTCGTAGAAACAAAGACAACGACTCCAGGTAACAATATTTACACTTTATTGACAACTTTTATCGCTTTTACTTCATTTATTGCATGTAAGTTTCAAACTCTATTTCTCCCATACAAACTCTCATATTACGCACAGGGCCACCTGTGATGTTACGCTTGGGCCACCTGTGATCCAATTCGCTGAAAATGTCAAATGCAGGCGAATTTTCTTGGAGTTGATTTCTTGGGGACTGCACTCAAATTTAGAAATTAAGAGAAAGAAAAATTCGTCGTCGTTTGGTTACGTCCTCCATTAAACGTGAAATTAGGTATTTTCGCGTCGTAGTCGTGCAGGGACGGAAAACAAATATACAAAAAGGTGTGACGCACGTGCAAAGTTTTTATTTTGCTTATCTAAACCTTCTGCTCTTTTGACGTTCTCGTTGCCATCGCCGTTGTCGTTTCTAAAGCTCCCTAATAACTAAGGAGTTTAAGGAGCGACGTTTTTGAGGGACACAAGTCAACCGGAAGTGGACTTTGTGCACTCTTGGGCCGTGATTTAAAAATAATGGATGGGCATATCTGCTCTATAGGAGTAAAGGCACGGTATCAATACAAAATTGGTATCGTCAGGGTATATTACTGGAAAGAGAAAAAGGCTCACTTCCGGCTGACGTGCGAAGGCAAGGGCAGAGAAAACGTCACTCCAAAAGTGAATTCGCACAGTTTCAAACTTCATCGCTCTTATTCTAACCCTTTTAATTTGTCGAATGCTGGGGATTTTTCTGAGGAATTGAATTCTAAAGGACTGTCTTTAAGGTTACAAAAAGAAAAAGAAAATCTTTGTCTTGTGTTCCCGTCCTCCATAGAACGTGAAATGAGGAAATTTCACGTCGTAGGCAACGCAATGTACAAAAAAGTGTGATGTACTGGGAAAGTTGTTGTTTTGCTTATCTAAACCTATTGTATTTTTTCCCGTTCTCGTTGCTTTCGCCGGTGAAGGTCTGGTAAGACCGTCCGATACAAAAGAAACTCTTAACGAAGTCGTGAAACGATTAGAGGGACGGACAGGGATTGGTTTAGAAAACTTTACCTGTATACCTTTAGAAAATTTTGTTTACGCCCCTGCGCTCTTTTAGCTTGAAGTGTGAAAGCTTTCCTCTTTATTTCACTTTTTTCATTTACTTCTTTTACCCAGTTCCAGAGTCAGTCAGGAGACTCAAAAATGAAATGCAGGAGGCTCTAACACAAAATCGTTTGGTGTCATAATCTAAATAGAACCCATTCAGGCGCACATTCACATGGTGCTATTATATGATTTTCAGAATTTATAAACATTTTAAATTCCTTTCAGTCTTGACTTTTCAGTAGGATATACTCTTACGACTTTATTACAGGGTTAACGTTTGTATATTGTATCGATGGATGCAATATCAGGATTAGGAAGGTAGGATTAGCACAATCCGACTGTGCGGGAGGTCCGATCCTGAGTTAGATTCCCAGGTATGCCCTCAAATCCTTCTTTCAACTTTTTTTCTTTCCGTGCAGCTTTAAGTAGCTTTAGATACCCGTAAAACGGAGCACTGATGGAGAGACGAGGCGGGGGGTAAAATGAGCGCTGCTTCGGTCTCAGGTTTGCTAGTCAGCCACCAACGTAAAATAAGGACGCTTTTAACCTTTGATAGACAGGAAAGAACGTTATTTGGCGTGTAAAAATAAAAATTCACTTTGTGCATGTGTAAGTTTAATAAACTGATAAAACAGAGAATAGTACTTACTTCTAACCACATCTTCATTCTGATCACGTTAGGTTTGGCGCGCTCTTCGCCTCATTGTAGACACAGGTCTGCACTACAAGAATTTTACTCGTGCCGAAGCCTTGAAATATTTTGCTGATTTTGCGTGGGATACGAGCGATTCCGCAGAAAAAGAAGTCACAAGATATCAGAGTGACCCTGGACAAGCCACAGCATACATGATCGGCCAACTGAAAATCATTGAACTACGAGAATTCGCAACTAAAGAGCTTGGCAACAAGTTCAACCAAAAGGATTTTCATTTTTATCTCTTGGCACAAGGATCTGCTCCGCTAAGCTACCTAGAGGAAAGTATTCATGAATACGTTCGTTGCGCTAAAGACCAGAAACAAGAGGGATGTGATGATGTGCTTAACCCGGTTGCCCCAGAGGAAGATCAAGTCACCGAGTTTGTGGGAGTGATCGGTGAGAAGAGCTTCGAAAAGCCAGAAAGGCCCCCTCTTGACGATTACATGTAAATAGCTTTATGATCATAGCAGGACAATGATGGAGTTTTTGTACGTGACTGTCATAGAATTATAAAAAGTTGATCATGCTGATTGTCCTGACTAAAAACAGATTCTGCAGATAATTCGACTAATCCAATGTAATGTGAACTCTGTCTTCAGAAACGGAAAAACGCGAGCTATCAAAACTATCAAAAGATTTTGCGAGATATCTTTTTTGCCCAGTCACGATTGCGAATTGAAACGCGGCAACGCGAAAGCAATTGTCTTAATTACGAAACTGCACCTGAAACGACTAATTAAAAGCGGCTCTAAGTAAAAGATGATTACGAACTTTGCGTTGAAAACGACTGATCAGTTACCGTATAAGGGGAGTGGCAATGGAATGTAGTGAATGTAGCTCGAACTCCGACCCCATAGGAGAGGTTTTCAAATAACGCGATAATATTATAATTCTCTATTTTCCTTCCCCCTATAATATAATTAGTTGCCCCCAATTTGTGCATAGATGGTTGTTGTCGAATTTTCCTGGAAGAAATGCGTATTATCAAAAGCATTTGAAAACAATTACATGTACTTAGGGGGGAGGGGTGGGGGAAGGGGCAAGTCTGTAGGGGATTAAAATAGGCGATTACCAATTTCAAAAAGCAGATGCCTAAGAGCCAAGCAAGTGGGGACAGGGGGAGTGCTCATCCAGACTCTTAAGCCCGGCTAATTGAGCAAACATTTCCGTCCACCATATTGGAAGAGGATGTTTTACCATTTAGTCGCCTCACTCATTGCAACATTTCTTTTCCTTTATTTTTTTATATTTTCAAGTGCGCATTGGTCAGTGGCTATAAAAAGGGATTTGACTCAAACCATTGTTGTCAGTTCCTATTCCGTCTGGTTATTGAAAAATCTAATGAGGTCCTACGTATACCTAACAGGCTACAAAACATAGCTGGGAGCTTTAATTAATAAGGGCTCCATCGATTCATGCTTTTTGAGACCTTCAAGATATAGGTGACTGATAGGTGGTATTAAGAAATGTCCACCAATAAAACTTTGTGTCATCTTTCTTTCCGATTATTATATTGTGTTCATAAAAAGATAGTGTGTTAACACTGTAAAAGCCTCAGCGTGAAGCTTGATAGGATTAGCAATTAAACTGTTTTTAAAAGAAAGGAAAACCATTGTCAACTTTGGAGACAGTATGTCTCAACCTGAAAAAGCGTCTACATTTTTCATGATCGAGAATATCAATATCGCAGGCGCTTCATTTAATGATTTTTGTGAAAAGTGTGCCTGATTGGAAGTAGAGATCGGTGTGCTAGATAAGAGTCAAAAACAAAGTTTGTAGTTTTACGATCAATGCGTGATAAAGGAAAATCTTGTCAATTTTTACCTGCAGAGGGACACCCGTGAACTCCGGATACTCGTTTATAAAGCTCTTCAGCTAAACTGGTAACTTTGTAGGCTTTCCCTTAATAAATCAAATAGACGTTTTATTCATTAATTTCGTCAACTTTTGGAGACAAGATGACTCAATCTAAAACCATCTACATTTTTCATGATCGAGTATGGTAGCAGGCGCTTCACGAAATAATTCAATGATATGAAAAGTTTCGTGCTTCGCAGTTTGGAAGTCGAGATTTGAGTGCTTGGTAAGGGGGAAGACAAAGTTTTGTAGTCTTACGATCAAAGCGTTAGAAAAAACCCTTTTAAAATTTGCACCTGCAGAGAGACATCTGTGAACTCTGTTCGATCTCTAAAGCTTGTCAGCTAAACAGGTTTTATTTTCCTCTTTCCCTAAAATCGAACAAATCGACGCTGAACCGGGTACAAGAATGCTATGTTACTCTATACACACATCCAAAAATATGGCCAGTGTATACTTTTGTATTTTCTTTAGACTTTCTCAAAGTCCTTTAACTTGCCGCGCTCTGAGTTCTTCCCGCCACAGCCCGAGTACATTCAACTCAAACGTCTGGGGCAGCCTTTGTGACATGAAAACGTGCGCAGCTGTTTTGGATCTCAATTTTTGTTCCTGTATTGACAATAGCTTTCAGTTCAGATCATTTCATGATCATATTTTTTCAGCTTCGCTGGAATTGGCAACCCAATCGAGTCTTAGCGGGTTGGGGTAATCATAAGCAATCTGCCTTTTTGTCATCTATGAATGCTCCCTCGGAACCTTATTTGTTTTAAACAACAATGGACAAATTTATACCTTTTATAACGATTAAAATTTTAATTGTCTTTATTGTTTTAATTTTCTATTTGCAAAGCAATTAATTAACCGTTAGCCGACCCGTGGCTAATATATTTGCCACTACCTCACAGAGCTCCGATCGCAACTTGACACGTGAAACCAACATGACATGTCAATTAAGATATTATTAGCAAACAAGAACACAGGCGCTCATCACACGCGCCGTTGTGCGTTAGGGAAACGTCATGGCCGTCGGTGAAAAAGCAGAGTACAGTGGGATGCTTATGGAAGAACCCAACGGGAAAGTGAAATACAAGTATGGAGGCTCTAAAATTATCTCTAGAGAAAGACTTGCAGTGCTTGGCGTAATTGTTTTAGGGATTGTCCTCATCACAATCGGAATTGTCTTGCTCGTTCTTGCGAATTCGAGAGCCACAAAATGTGGAGGTAGAATTATAAATAATAACACTGCTAGAACTTCTAGCGGTCCTCCTTTTCAGGTGACCAAACGATGCCAGTCCTCAGAAGAAGCTAAAAGAGTTGGTCTTGCTGAATTTATTGACGCGGTGAAAGAAACGTACTATATACTTCACCCGTACAATATTCCGTATCATCCAGATGTCGATTCCTTCAGTTGGGAAAGCTTCGAACGAGTGAGGCGAGAGTATGTAGCGTATGGCCCCACTCCTTCGGTGATCCAGCAACGAACAGACCTCTCTTACTCTCTGCTTCGAGAAATCGAGGATAAAGATATCAATCTCGAGGCTTTGAGCCCCAGAGAAAGAAAATCTGTTGCTCAGATTAAGCATTATCTCCAACATGTGTTCGGACAGCCATACGATGTGAATTATTATGCGGGTGATTGGATGATGGGACCGAATTTATTCTGTTGGCAGCCAGTTTGTTATCATGGATACGATATTTACAATGGTATTGGACTTTATCACAAGCCTTTCAATGCTTCCGACGTGAAAGCCATGAAAGCCAAACTAGAGACCCACAAGGTTTCAATTTTGCAGTACATCGAAAACATGAAGATGGGAATTCGTAAAGGGATGGTGCGAAGCGTTGAAGAATGTGTCGCAGGCGCGGATTCAATTAAAAGGAAATATTTGAATGTATCACTCTACAACGAAACAGGTAAGGTGTGTGATCAAATAAAATGTCGTCTGTTTACAGACGGAAAGTATTAAAGCTTATAAAATAAGCTTATTAAGATGATTTATCAATTTGACCTCACATATCTACCTGACCTTTTTATGAATTTGGCCATTGTTGAATTTAAAATTGATTGATCAAATCACTGCAGTTCAGATTGCCCTGCAGGAAAATTGTCACGACAATTTATCTTCTTACTGAAAAATGGGAGCAGAACACTCCAGTCGCCTACAAGGCATCCCGACTGATATCTTAATCCTTGAAGAGGCAGCATGGCTGAGGAGCAAAAGCTCTGGGCCCAGTTGTTCGAACGACGGTTAGCGCTAACCTGGGGTTAAATTTTAACCTGGGTTTCTTTTTCTTGTTATCAAAAGCAGTTTCTCGGATAATTTTCTCTATTCTTTTCAGGGTATCCAATCATCAAATTGTAGGCGAAGAGAATTAAACTGAATTTGCTTTTTAAGCTCTAATATTTGAGTTCAAATTTCGCACTAACCCTGGGTTACCTTAACCCAGCTTCGAACAACTCGGCCCTGGACTTGCTAGCCTGAAGTCAGGCGTTATTGTTATTATCATTTTTTTGCTTCTTTACTTCTTTGGCTCGAGGGGTGAAAAATAATGCCTGATACATGTACATTCATTTAACAAGCCACCAACCACCCCCTAATTTACGTAATCTAATATCTGCTTGACCTGTCATGTTATTAGCCAATCAGCGTTTACCAGTTGATTTTGGCGGGAATAATGCCTCTTTCAAAATCAATTTTAGGGAAAAGAAAATTTTAAAGTACTTTCAGATGGCACTTCGATTCCTAAAAAATTTTTTAAATGTTTTTTTGTGATAAAATACTGCTAGGTGGAGCTGCCATACCTTTATTTAACAAATTCAATTTTTTAAGCAAGGACCAGCTTACAAAAAAGAAGGACCGGATCCTAATAAAGGATCTAATCAGCAATAAGTGAAAATATAAGACAAAAAAGCAAGGCTGATTTTACAGTCGGGAATATATTATCTTTTGACCAATATTTCGGAAGGCACAGCCTTCCTTCTTTAGGGTCTTACATATACTGAGACATTACAATTTGAAAATACGAAATAGCGTGCAATATGATACTATGATAGCAAGTGAACGTTGAAAACAAAAACCGTAGAAGTAGTGATTGAAAGAAATTTGAAATAGAATAATAAGTGATAACATTTCATCTTTCTTATTAATACCTAAAGGTGCAAGAGTTTTACCTCTCTCGATAAGGTATGCCTCTCTAGCTTTTCGTACACTGTCTCTATTAGATTTGGTAAGCTCTAGTGGGATGAGGGTGATGTCGTTAGCAGAGTGATCATTGGTAAGAAAGTGTTCTGAGACTGTGGTGGGTTTAGAGATATTAGAGGGGTTATCAACTGGTCTGCGGTGTTCGTTGAAGCAGTCTTTAAGTCGTCGTTTGGTTTCACCCGTGCATTGTTTGGAGCACTGGTTGCATTGTATCATGTAAATGATGTTTTTCGAGTTACAGTCAATGTGATTAGTGATAGGTCTGGTTTCGCCTGTAGCGTGGAATGTGTAATATGAAGTTTGTCCGTCAGATATGTATATGCAAGTGAGACAGTTTTTTCCGCAAGGGTATGAGCCACGGGGCTGGTTGTGTTGTACAAGGTTGCGAAGTTGAGCCCTCACTAGAAAATCACTGAGATTACTGCTGTGTCTATAAGCTACAATGGGTGCAGCTTTAAAGACGTTGTAGCAACGGGGGGTTGAAATAAGGATGTGAAAGTGTTTGCGAATAATGGATGAGATGGAACGAAGGGCTGGGTTGTAGGTGATAACAAAGGGAACACGTTCTGGTTTGTCCAGTGTGGAAGTGTCAGGGGGCGTGAGTGCTTCTCTCCGTGTGATATTGTTAACTCGTTGTATTTCCCGTTGAAGGAAATATCGGTTATAACCAATAACCACATTTGTGAAGATAGTCAATAAGTTCATTGGTGTGTAGTGTGAATGTCTCGTTGGTGGAACAAATGCAGCGGAGTCTAAGAGCTAGACTGAAAGGAATAGCACGTTTGGTGTGTATGGGATGACATGATAAAGAATTTACTGGTAAAAGCTCGTTGACCTTGTTCTGTGTGGAAAGCAGTGAAAAAAAATTAGGCTGAAGCACCATATATTTCACGAACTGAAAAGCCTTGTGAAAGGGAAGGTCACTCTGAATAATTCTCAGGTTTCTGAAGGAGATCGAATCGAGTTACAGTCAAACCAGGTCAAGATTCCATTTCCATTCTTGAATTGATTATATTTGAAAAGTGAACCCATTTGTTGCTTCTGTAACGTGTAGCCAGTATCAAATTGCATTCAAATGATGGGTGAATTTTTGACTGCAATTTTTAGTATATGATGAAATGGAAAATATTTCAGTGGATGAAATTTCTATTTAGACATTGTTCAAATTCAAGACAAAGTTCTTATGTGTATTCACGGCTCATTACCACTGATTACGCAAACAAAAACGCAGACTGAAATCAATAGTAACTAACAGATGGCGGCATTTCGGCCAATCAGAACAGCTTAAATCATCCGTATTGTTTCCCATCCAGTCAGAAAAAAGTCCAGATTCTGGCTTTTTTGCATGTGATCCGTGAAAGAAATGAATCATGCTCTCCTCCTGAAAACAGATTACAGAGATAGAGGGAGAGGGCATGATTGCAGGCTATAGGGACTTGCAAGCAGGAGGTCCCGAATTCAAGCCATGCCCTGGCTGCAGGGGGTTAGCGAGTTCAGATCCTTGTACCTCCAGTTGGTTGGCATTTTTTACCCTGTTATGTTGGATTAAGATTATTATTTTAATATTTTATTTCAGTCACTGTATGATTTTGCTTGGTCTCACTAGCCTCTTCTATACACTGTTAACACTGCCAAGGGTAAACAAAGGAGTTGTCATTGTTATTACTCCTTGGCTATAGGGCCAAAGCAAGTATTTCCATTCTCTTATCCAGAGGTAAATTATGCTGATCAATGAAGTCATTGAGTAATCAGTGGTGATCAATGCATTTTAGTGACTCAGCTGCAGTAGTAAAAAAAGAAATTTAATGTTAGTCAGCATGGACCACTAGCCACTGCAAGAGAACAGCCCCATAGCTATGTAGATCTCAGGGAGCTTTTAAAAATGCAACAACAGCGGCAATGGTGGTGGAAACATCAAAAAAGCAACAGGTTTTGAATACATATAAGCAAGACACTATCCCCGCACAAGCATCATGCTTAATTGGTATTTTACTTTGCCGTCACTGCATGAATGCAGCATGAAACATCCTAATTCCAAATTTTTATAGTGGGTGTAATTACAAGACGGTGATTTTTCTTTTTCTTAAGCTACATGACGTCCTTGAGCATTCAAGTGAAGTAATAGTGATGAAGACTGAGACAGTACGACTTCACTTTTTAAGTTATGTTTTTGCTGCCATTGCTGTTGTGGTTCACCCTTTACGCCCCAATATCCACTTAAAAATTCTCCAAACTGATCTCCATACACTTCGGTAAAGAAATAATTGAGAGAATTTGATAAAAGATCAAAGCATTTTCTCTGAGGTGATCATTTTATTAAATCTCAAACCTTTTCTTTTGATAATGTAAGTAATATTTTGAGGAGAAAATTCATGTTGGTCACTTTTGGGACATAAAGGGTTAATAGATTACCCATGCACCCTTCCCGTCTAGTGACTGCAGGGTTTGCATTGTTACATTGTAGAGAGATCTAAAAACCTTCTACTTTCAATATGATCTTCTCTTCATTATTATTTGTTAAATATTTTTCTTTATCTCTTATTTTTTCACCTGTAGGGATTTGGAAGGAGTGGTTTGTGGAACCACTTTTGCACTCTGAATTTTATAGTAAGATAACAAAAGAAGTTAACAGCGCTTGGGAAAAAGAACATGGGATGAATGTTAGTGATTCTGTCAAGGAATACTTGCTAACTTATGTGGGAAAACCACTCCACCAACTTATAAGGTAGATGTTTTCTATAATTTTTCTTAATATGTAAACCTATTACAGAATAAACTACATTTAGAGGTAAATGGTGGGAACTGGTTCATTCTGTTTTTCCTTGCCCTTTCAAGACAATTTTTTGCTCTGGTTCTTGATAATCAGCTAAAATGCTTGTACTGCAGTCCATGTAATTCTGTATATGCAATAGGACAATACAGTGTATATTTCTGTTGAAACCTGTGGTCATGGCAGCATATAGCACCTGAAGTTAAGACTGGGATCTTGTTTTCTAAATATGTGAGACATGGTATGAATGCATCTCCTCAATATTTATACATATGCTGATATTGACCAGCCATGATATTGTTGACTCTAACTGTATTAGTAGCAGCAAAAAATTTCTTGTTGTAGTAGTACGAATAAAAGGTAATGGCTTTTAAATGAGCTGGCCCAATATACTGATTGTTAGAACTACTGCTAGTATGAGACACAATACATTACTTCTAGGCAAGGCCTAAGAAGGTAAACTGTGCAGCCACATCCTTTTTCATGGTAATCATTGTATACATTTACCATCCCAAAATACATGATAATGATTGTATATTTAACTGGTCTTGTCAACTGCAAAAACTTAATAATAATCACAGGGTGCAAAGAAAATCATTTTTACAGATGTCATTTCAACTAGCAGACTAGCAGATTTCACAGTTCTTTTATTGGAATATTCTTCAAAAATCATCACTTGCCCATCGGGCAAGTTAAAACAGAATTCACTAGCCTGGTAGCAAAATCCACTAGCCCCGGGCTATTGGACGCCACTTTCTTTGCACGCTGAATCATGTATCAGGTTTCGTGAGCTGGCAAGATGAATCAAATCCTGTGTTCTGATTGGCAGCCTGATTAGGCTGGATAGGCTTGAAAAACACAGGGTATTGGGTGTACAAATAAAATGCACTAATCATGTATCTACTCCTAGTAAACTCAACACTACAGTGGCAGCAGAGCAAAATAGAAAGTGGGGCGGGGGGTGGGCTGAAAATAAAATTGGACATTCCTTTTTTTGTGTGTCCCCCACCTCTAATAAGCAATAAAAGGCGGCCTTTTCTTTTGAGTTGCTGACATTTTGCACCCCTTGGATGCAATCTTCATCAGTGCAGACAACAAAAACTACATAGGATAGCCTTCCATAGAAGAGTGGGGGAAGGGGAGTGTGGATGATAAAAATGAAATGTCTCAATACAACCGGCTATGTAGTCTGTTCCCTTGTTTAACAGATGAGTCGATGTTTACTTGTACTTTCCAAAATTACAGTGTTTTTAGGTCCTATAATGAGTTGACCGTGGTAAAATAAAGGAAAGTTATTTATTATTCTACAAAGGTGGGGTGGGGGGCTGAAGCCGGCCCCTGCTTCCGCTGCCTGTGCACTATGCCATAATGCCACTCTTTCACTGTTCATTTCCAAGGTTTGCCAGAAGATGGTGTCAGGTTTAATTCCTCCCTATTGCTTTCTTTGTTGTGCAGATTTCTAGAAGAAGAATACATCGATTATTGTGTGCCAAGTAATGTATCTAGTGGACTCGGAGGTTTACCACTTAGTTCTGTGTGGTACAAAGGTAAAGAGAACAAGTCTTGGCCCACAGACCCAACTTTGCCAAATGGTGACAAACTGGATGGACCGTATTCATATTCGCTTATCATGCCGTATTTTACCACGAATAAGATGACGCCAAGTCAGGTCCATAATCTTGGCAAGAAGCAGCTGGACAAATTGTATCCCATGGTAAGAGCATTTTTTTTCTAATAGCTTATTATTTTATTTGCTTATTTGCATTTACATGTACATGTCTATATAATAATTATCTTAATACACATGTCTGTAGCTAAAGCAACAATATCATGCTTACAATGTTGAATTTGCGTGGTGATTGAAATGCAGGGATAGTGTTGCCGGTAATCTTGTATCTATATTTAACTTATTACAAGTTTGCCAAAGAAAACTTTAAAACGTTTCCTAAGTAATTGTTTGAAGGAAAAAGGACGTAGGGCGTTGACAGGGACATTGCAACAGCATACATTTATATTTGAGGCCAATTGTTGCAGCAAATCTTTGTAAAAATACCCTGCTAGTCAAGTCTGTGGCAGTGAAGCTTTCCTCTGCTGAGTCATTCTCCAAAATATGTGGCTTAGAAATTTTTAGACCCAGTATATGCTGCCCCAATGCGAAAGAGACAAATATGAGGGTGGTAAAGGGTATTTTCGTGACTCCTGATCGGCCCTTTTTTTTCCCGTGAAATGTGAAATGGCTAATTTTTTCCTCGTGAATCGTGATTTCCATAGTAGCCGTGAAGCGTGATTTTGCAAAATTATTTTCCGTGAAACGAGAAATAAATGTTTAATTCGCCGTGAACCGTGATTTTCATTATGTCTTTGTTTTTCCTGAATTGTGAAAGGACCGTTTTATTTTCCATGAAACGTGATCTAGACCCCGCCTTTACCACCCTCAAATATGGCGGCCGGATAAACGCATACACTTTGATTAAGTGTCTAGCTTTTCCACCAAAACGATCATTAACCGAATCCACTGACAACGAGTTTGTATTTACTTTGATATTTTATTAAATCTTCCACTGTCAAGAGGGCAGCTTCCGTGGTCGTCGTTTTAACGTTGTGAGTCGAAAATGTAGGAAATGATGAAGAGTTCTTTTTTTGAAAACTTGCGAAATGGTTGGTTTAAGAGGTCATTTGGCCGGTGGAATGGAACCCTTTCATGTTCTTGTGATAATGGTTTTTTTAATGACTTTACGTGAGAACGATGAGGCCTAAGCTGCGTCAAAACTCCCCCTCCCACCCCCCTATACTTTCCTCTGTTGCCTCAAGGCAATATGGTACCTTTCATATGTTAAGCTGGGAATTAAAAGGGTTGTATATTAGTTAGGTTCATCCATTTGTTTAGTAAATTAACTAATTGTTTTTTACCTTTTTTAATTTCTAGATGGTAGAAATCGCAAAAGAGGTATCTGGCACAAATGACAGTGATGAAGCTGTCAGATTGTTCAGACAAAAATTGAATTCCACAGAAAGCTTTTTCAATGACGCTCCTATTCCAAAGAATGAATCGAACAAAGAAGCTCATAAAAAATGCAGTAGTCTTCAAGGTGCAGAAAAACATTGTCCCACAAGGTGGGCTGCAATGCAGTTATGGTTCAAAGAGGCCAGAAGGGTAAGCTTTTTTGTTACAGTTCTACTAAAACCAAAACCACTTGGCTATCTCTTTTTCGCTTTTCTCGGCCCGTTTTTTTCCTGTTGCTGGCTGGTGGAAAATGTTTTTCGCCAAACTTTCAGGATCGTAGGTTTAGATGGAAGGAAGTGCAGGCGGGCAGTAGAACAAAATTTTCATGGGAATTTTCGGGTTAAGTTTACATGGTTTTTTGTCCTTTTCTCTGGCTTCCTTGACTGACCGTGCTCATTCTGGTACGATTTGAAAGATCTTTCCCCCTTGTACGCGTTAGATGACAGAGTTTTCCTTGACGGTTAATACTGACGACCCCATAAGCGATATGGAAGAAGTAGGTCTGCAGGAGCGGTTACTGTTATTTTTAGTACAGATCGAATCATTCCGCTACTGACGCAATACCACAATTTCTTTGGAAGCTAACCCCCTTTATATGTATTTTGTCTAGATACTCTGGATTTCCAATAACACTTTAGTGTGCGTGGAACGAACGCGCTTAAACGACTGGTTAGGAGCTCTTTAACGTTTCGTAGGTAAATCGGAGTTGTTTTTTGAAATTTACATTTTCAGGTGATGAGTATGCTGGACCCCAAAACAGTGGATATGTTTTACTTTACGGGTCCTAAACACACCACACCAAACTGCCCCATCGACCTGGTCCCTGATCTCAACCCTTCAAGTGGTGCCCAGAGTTATGAAGGTAGTGATCGATCTTGCTCAAGAAATGCTTTGTACAATATACCATTTTTCTTGGAAAACCTAGGCCCCAGGTTCTCTGAATGGAGTGTAAATGCACACGAGGCAAGGCCAGGACATCACACTCAGGTCTGTAAAATACTTATGCGTAGCCTTGGAGTCGGAGTCGTAATCGGGTAGTTAGAGCGCATATGACCAAGTCAAAATCGTAAGCAGAGTCGTAAGCGAAGTTATAAGCCCGAAGGCATCTGAGTCGGAAGAATCAGAACGTTTTCATTCTCGTCCGAATTCTCTTATAACTCCGTCGCTTAAAATCTACTGTAAAGCTGATTGTCAGAGTCGGAAGCAGAATCACTAGCTCATCGGAATCTTGAGTCGAAAGAATCCGGACGTTTCCATTTTCTTCCGATTCTGCTTGTGATTCCGTCGCTTACAGTCTCGTAAAAACCAGCCAGGTGATCTGTGACGTCATTGCGAGGGCCTGGGGAAAGAAATTTTGATGCCGTATCCCATAAGCCAACGCGCGCACCAATTCAATTCAATTCAATCTGTTCCCGTCAGCTTTGGTTTATTGGATACGGCATTAAAATTTCTTTCCCCAGGCCCCCGCAGTGACGTCACAGATCACCTGGAGATTGTCCGAGTCGAAAGCAGAAGGAGAAAGATAAACCAGTCACAATGTGTGCTTGTCCCCACGCTTTATAATGGGATTACCTTCTTCGTAGGGTCAGCACTCGTTAACATCCGTCGAAAGGCCCTTGGACACCTTCTGAAGTTTACACAAGGTAGATTAAAGTACACAAAGCATCATCCCCAACCCAAAAAAGGAACTTAACCAGTTTCGAAACAGTGCTTAACCCTAATCAGTAAAGGAAGTGCTTAATCCTAATCAGTAAAGGCAGTGCTTAACCCTAATCAGTTAAGGTAGTGCTTAACCCTAATCTGTAAAACGCAGTGCTTAACCGGCTAATCCAAAACGATAAGGAATACTACGTTGTGTAAACTTCATAAGGTGTCCAAGGGCCTTTCGACAGATGTTAAAAAACAGACGACATTTCGCGACGCCACCACTGGTTACCTCCCGAAATAGGGACTTTAAGATCCAACGACGCGGACGGGGACAAGAACGTCAAAAAAAACAATAGGTTTTATAAGCAAAACAACAGCTTTGCACGTGTATCGCACTTTTTTTGTACATTTCTTTCCCATTTTTGCACGACTACAACGTGAAAATGCCTAATTTCGTGTTTTATGGAGGACGTAAACAAGCAACGACGAAATTTTATTCCTCTTTCTGAGCTTGGACATGGTCCCTTGAAATTCAGCTTCAGGAGGGTTCGCCTACATTTGACAAAGTAATTGGGTACGAATAATCGCTATAAAGACTGAAAGAACGCAAACACGCTTTTTTAAGCGACGTTCTCGTGGCCGTCGCGTCGTTGGATCTTAAAGTCCCTAATGTCATACTGATGACGCGTCACTACCCAGAAGTCACTTCAAGTGTAGTGGACAAAGAGCAACAAGTCCTGTCCTCTCTACGTTATGAAAAGCTCAGTATACAATGGCGCCACTGGCTGCCGTTAGAGCGATTTTCGTATGACCTTGAAAAATGGTTTCGATAAGTGTTCGTCATCTGTTTCATCAGCCAATGGATGAAAAGAGCAAAACATGGACTCTTCGTTTTCCCGCCAAAGAAAACCCTAATATGGAGAAGGCATTGTTCGATTGGCCAATAGTGTTGCAGTATGACGTCAAAGCGAAGGATCCATTGATTTCTAGAAAGTTCTCGGGCATGAAGTTTTTTTACGCGAGCGTTCGCTTAACCAACCAAAAGCCACGCACGTTTGTATCCGTTCGATAAACCAATCAAATCGCTCTATTTCCGTTCGTTTGTTGTTTCTGTTTTGTTCGCGCGTTTTCATTTCAAGGTCATACGAAAATCGCTCTATCGGTCCATTTACCGTGTGAGCTTACTATATTATAAGTGTGATGAGTGAAGCGATAACAGAGGAACGGGTATGAAGCACACTACCGGGGAAACTTCCTACTCTTTTCAAGTAATGTGGGTTCTTTTTATTCTTCGTCGAGTTCACTGATGAAATAAACCTTTGTAGCTTGTATGTTTTGTTTTCCCTATTTAGACCACGTGATGTTCACCAGGAAATTTACCTTTTGTCTTATCATGAATTATGCAAACGATACGTGCATATGACGTCATTTTTCTGGGGCACCATCACGTGGCCTGAAATGGGAAAACAAAACATACAAGCTAAAAAGTATATTAAAGAGGAATTAAGGAGACGACCTTCATCAAAGCCAGCGTCAATGATCTTACCGGTATTTTTTAAGGCTTCGGTTGGTGGTCCGGCCGGGACTTGAACCCGGGTTTCCCTCTCACCTGATCGGCGCTAATCTAACGGAGCTAACCGGGCGACGGTCTAAAAGAGTATCCTCCTTTCTTTGTATTTTAAAGGTCCAAGGGAACACGGAGCACTTCCGTGACGATTGTGGGGATGCTCTTACGTGGCTGGACATGGAGACTTATTATACAGCGTTTACTGAGGGCTGGGCCCTGTACAGTGAGAAGCCCCTGATCGCAGATGACACTGACGCTTACGATAATGAACCAATGCAGAAGTTTGGAATGCTGAAGTGGCAGGTACAGCGTGATCAACAGAACAAAGGAAAATACATACGCGCTGAAGGAAATATTTCGCTGTCTCTCCTTCCCGTTTCTTTTTCTTTTTTTCTCGTTTTTTCCCCCTTTTGCTCGGCATTTACTAGGCTTCAGTTCGGTGGGAAAAGGTTTTGCAAATGTCCTTAGGTTCGTGAAATTATTTGAAATGAAGTACGAGTGGTTAGTGGAACAAGATTCTCATTGTAATTTTCTGATCAATCGGACATGTTTTTCACTTAAATCATGCTTATTCGGGTATGGTTCGAATGATCCTTCCCTTTGTGCAAGTCAAGCGTCAAGGTTATCTATGACCTTCGATAACTTGACAAATGGTACAAGACACGAGGATCCGCAAGAGCGGATGCGGCGAGTCATCGCCGAGTTATTTGTTATTTCTCGTGTTGGTGATGACTTTGATGCTAGCCGGCTTTATTAGAGTGTCTGAGTTACTAGCTTACAGTCAGCAGACAGTAATTGGGGATACCCTCGGACTTTTTCTCGGTAGAGATCCCCTGTGGTCTAAGCGACCGATCAGGGAACTTAAAAGCTTTTGAAGTGGCTTACAGAGGGTTCGACTGTCTTTGGCTTTACAACGGACAGAAAAAAGAACGCCGCACCAAATGATAATAAAATATAACGTGCAAAATGATCAAACTATACGCATTTACTGGTATCCAACACCGTGACGTAATCGTCTTCAAAAAACTCCGTTCTTTATACATCATTCAAGTAAAGCCAAACGGCGTCTCCAAAACCAAGCAACTTGAGTCCTTATGATGCATTTGCGGTGACCGCTTTCACAGGATACTTGTGGATGGTGAGCCAAACCGGAGAAAAAATCTCCGTTTCAAACAAAACGGATACGTGTGGACGGGTCCTTGGGTGTTACCTGATAGCGATAGGTATTATTTTGTCATTTTTTTTCTTAGATTTGGCGGGCCTTAAGATTAATCGTGGACACCGGGCTTCATATCAATAGCAGTTTCACCAGGGATACTGCTCTATGGTATTTTGATAAGTATGCCTGGGACAATACGGATCTGGCACAAAAAGAGGTACAGTATTCGCCTAAACTTAAGGCGCTTTCCAAAAGTCAGAACTGGCCGGCCGGACCATGGTCGGACCAGACTTTTTGGCAATAAAATAGGCTTTTTCCAAGAGGTTTTGCTGAGAAACCATCTCCTTTGTGCATAATATTTAGGATTTGACTGATCTGGATGGTTAGCTTTGATTAAAAGTGAAATTCTCATTACGATGGAAATGGGCTGGCCGGTCAGTTCTGACTAATGGAAAGCGCTCTTAGAACCTATCATTTCATGAGAAAGGCTGAAAATTGGAAATTGGATGTGTAGTGAGAATTCTAACCAGGCTTGACAGATTCGAACAAATATATATTCTGAGTGGAGAATCTAATTAGCTACTACTCTAGTTTTAGCGAATTGTTATCCTTGACAGAAGGTAAACAGTTAAAAAGGATGCTTACCGCAAAGTTACTGGGCTTTCCCGCCGCCGTCAAATCAACGAATAAAAGGAGGGCGAAGGAGACAAGGTCAACGGCTTATCGTTACCATCCAATGATGGGATCCGACATTTGCTTGTACAAAGTCAGAATAGTTTAACTTGTTTTCTAAAGACACCAGGCCGATTGCATAAACTCAATGTTAATTAAGTGCGAATTATCGGCGACCATTCTATTTGTCGCGGTGCATTTACTATACGTGATATCAGGGATAACTTGCAAGCTCAAAATTCCGGCCGTTCGGTTTGAAATCAAATGGAATGGGCCATTTCGGTTGGGTCCGACCGGAATATTTGGGACCACCTTTGAAGACCGCCTTTAATGTTAAGCCAGTGCTTTAGGCATCCGGGACCTAGTCTGTATACATCCGGGCTTCCCACACAGCGAGCCTGCGGTGAACAAACCGAAATAACCCAGCAGCCGTTACAGCAAGCTTTGTCCTTTTTTTTTTTGTAGGTGACACGGTATCAGAGTGACCCTGGTCAGGCCACAGCTTATATGATTGGCCAGATCGACATAATAAATGCCAGAAAGTATGCAAAAGATAATTTAAAAGACCAGTTCAGTCTACGCGATTTCCATTATCAGGTATGGGTATTTGATCACTGATCAAAGCTTTTTTTATTGCCCGTGAGACAATTCAAAATAGCCTAAAGATGATGTTACACCGGACGATTCGCAACGACGATTTTTAGCGCAACACAGCGTTGCAATGTGGGAACAATGTTGTAACTATTCGAAACAATGTTTCAACGCTGAGTTGCGCTAAAAATTGTCGTTGCGAATCGTCTCGTGCATGTACCATCGCCTTAAAAGTAGAAGGCCTCGTTTATATGGAGAAAAACTTGTCCCCGCGGGTTGGAGTGGTGCAGATAACTAATGAGTGGCGCAAGTTGCAAGTATTAGATAAGTGAAATGTTCGCGCCGTTTATCTACCAAAATATCGAATACTATGAGGTTTATTATTAGACTCCATTTACTTCAAGCGAGGGCTCTGTAACAATTCCACGACAGTCTCTCCTATCAGGAGCCGGACAGTGTAATGCGCTCGGGTATGTTGAAAGATCTCCTTTTGCAAATGCGACGCAACAGTGTAATTCCCAAGAAGCTGTTGTGATCCCCAGGGACGAGAATTCCGTATAATAGTGGTGGTGGTGTTTGTCAATTTCATTTTAAAGGCACAGTAAAACGGGCAGCAGAACGAGTTGAATAACGATGTTGCGCGTTTTACCTCCCACGGATCAAACCTGTCTTGCAGCAAATCAGGACGCGAAAAGTTGTTGCAGACTGAGTAGAGAGTAGTTCTACTTTTTGCATCAAAACATGTGTTTGTGGAGCGTTTTATCGTGACGTAAATCCCGTGTATGGCATGACTCCCGCGTAATTCTATCCAATCAGAACACAGTATTCACGCAACTTCCAACAACCTGATGTGTTGCAAGACAGGTTTGAATGTGAGTGGTAAAACACGCAACGTAACTTTTCATATCGTTTTGCAGCAATGATGCAAAAAAACAGCCTCACTTTTTTTGTTGCCCGTTTTATCTTACACTTGTGCCCTCTATACTGGACAGTCATCCGGCAATTTGACTAAGTAGAAAAAAAGACCGTTAAATTGTGACGGATGGAAACGCATCAATGACATTTAGAGCCTTCATAGCCAATAACATCACGGCTTAACTGACCAATCAGGTCTTTAACCAGAGTTTAATACCATCAACTGACGCGAGACAACTCACTGAAGATGACTACAACACATGCGCTGCTGTCCAACCTTCTCCTCTTTCCCAGGTTGTCGAAAGGTCAGTCACTGTCAACAACAGTTTTATTCAGGACCACACTCACCCAAATACCACCTACTTAAGAAATGCATGACTCCTGGGTTGTAACCTTTCCCTTAAATACCAGCATGTTTTACTAGCCCTACTTGACCAATTTGGGCCCTTTCTCTTCTAATTCCGGGCTATTCAAAGCGCGCTCGCATTCAAATTTGCCGCTTCGATGACTATGAATAATAATGATGTCCAAGCATTCTGCGCGATGAGAGTTGTAAAAAACAAAACGAATACTAACTTCTTCATAACACCTTCCTTAGGTTCTCGCCCAAGGCTCGTCTCCTATAGCGTACCTTTCCGATCACGTGAAGAGATATGTGGCCTGCGAACTGGACAGCGAAAAAGAGGGCTGTGACGTCATTTTAACTCCACGAAAAAAGGTCGAAGCCATTAAAAGGTCGAAAAAAAAGGGTCGCTGGCCTGTTATTCCTAAACCTCATCCACACTACAATTGAAATAGATTGTTTAGAGTCAATAGAGCTCGGACAGTAGAAGCATAATAATATTGTGTAATGATATTTACACTACTCTCTGAAACTAGGCTTTCTGGTCTATTTTATTCTGCGGAAATCGCTGTATTTAAAAATATTCATTTTGGGTTTTTTTTTCTCTCGCAATACATCCTCCCCACACACATTTGTGTGACTTCACTTCTGGTAGTATATTCAAACAAACAAAGAAACTAAAAAAGCAACACCCGTCTGTCGCGCTTAGTCGATGCTATGGTCTCTTTTGTACTCACATGGCTGTCGGTCTGCTGTAAATACACCCTGAATGAGACTTCTTAATGAAGTTAAGTAGAGTGTCTTAGAGTTTGTGTATTACTGTGATATCTGTTATCGTCTATAATTGATGACTGAAATGGTGTTAGAATTGGATTGTAAAAGGAGACTTTCAGATCCAAATTTCCGTAAGTCGCGCACCACGCCACCTCTCGACTTGAGCGTTGCTGTGGGGCTGCCATTTTGGATTTTGAACGTTCAGTTTTTTTTTGCTCCACAAAGTTGTATTTTAATGTTTATACCTTAACTAATTTTACCTACCATTAAAATATAGAATTATTTACCACCGAACCTTTGTTTCGTTCATTTTCCTGTTTCTAATGATAGTAATCTTAATAATTTTCCAAAGTGGTTTGAAAGCAAGGCTGGAACTTTTGTCCGCCTTTGGGATTCTGGTCGTTTTCTTCGTCCATAACGTTGTAGTTGAATGCTGAAGAATACTTGATAGCAGCTAGATTGTTCAGAGACTCTCGGTTCACGGTATGGGTAAATGTTACAAATGGCAAAATTACTGTTTACTTCAGGACTCAAGTGGTGTTTATCATTTTTCCCATTTACCGAAAACGGCCTCGAAATTCTGAAGATGGTATCAAAGTAAAGATGAGATGTGATATAATTATGGAAACTAAATTTTTCGGTACTTTGGCCGAACATTCCGAACGGGAAAACAGGACTGCTTTAATTTTTAGACCTTCCATTTCTCCGCGAAATTTTCCTCTGGAATGAATCAGTCCCATTTAATTAATCCTCCATCTGTGTGCTCAATATCAACATCTTTGCTCTTCGAGACGTTCCCATTACCGCTAGCAACCGCCAGCAGCAATTGGTCGGCGAGATGTATTGCGGTTTCTTCTGACCATTCGCTGTTGGAGGCGAAACCTTTCGCTCCTGGTTTTGGGAACAGTGGATGTATTTTTTTATGTATTCGAACCTCCATTTGCAACCACCTCCCATAACCGACCACCAATCGAACACGAGCAGAGGTTTCTTTCCGGCATGGCTTTTAGCATTCACAGTCGCGTAGTTGGTTTTTTTACGTAAACAAACCAAATACGCGACTGAAGCGAGGCAGACGACTTCGTAAATGCTAAAAGCCATGCCACAAAGAAAGCTCTGCCCATAGAGCATGTCACCATTCAGGAACTGTGTCAATTCCACGCCGGGCTAGCAGAACGCCTGAAACGGCACTCTAAAAATGACTTTTGCAGTTTTATCCGTTTGCCGGCTCAAAGTCTGCAAAAATTTGAAACAATCGCATGATTTTTGTGCATTCAATTTTAACGGTTTTTGGCGGGAATATGACGTCACAAGATTGACACTAAAATTTACATTTCAACTAATTATTTGAAAAATAAGTAATTTTGAATCCACCACTGCTTTATGCAGCATTCTGAAAGGAGCTTTTGTTTCTAAAAATAGCAACAAAATGGCGGGAAATTCAAACATCAAAGCTCAATAATTTCTTAACCAAATGTACTTTTAGAAACATTTTTCACATTTGATTCTATCTCGTCATGCTCTTTAAAGAGAGTCTTTTTGTTACATCGTTAATTCTGTTAATTAAAATTTAAATTTTGCTGTCAATCTTGTGACCCCATTTTCCCGCCAAAAACCGATGAAACCGAAAAACAAAAATCCTCAATGCATATACCTGTCTAACAGCTTGTTTACTGTGTTGCTTGCCTATGTTTGGTTAGGGATTTGTGTAGAAGTGGATGTAGACAGAATTACTATATTACCCCTTCTCCCTATTTTTTCCCTACCCACAATTATTTGTTTAACACAAGTGACATAAATCAGTGCGCGCCTAAAGCTGGTTTCGGTGCCGTTTAGTAGTTTAGTTTTAGATATTGGTCACCTTGAGAAATGTTTCCCGGAGAGAGCATCATGAAAAGCTCTGAGATGGGACAAAGTTATTACGATTCGCAGAGCCTGCATCGTCCAATATCGTATCATTATATTTTCGTTAGTTTATCTGGCAATAGGCTGAGCTTTTCCGAGTTATTCGATGGTATTTCGCTCATGTTAAACGGGAGAAGATTATGCATGGTTGTGGATAGTCTTATCAGTGCCACGGAAGTGTGTTTTCCGCATGGTGTTGATAGGTATGTGATCGCGTGGTTGGACTGCGGTTTGGCCAAATATTCTTAGCCTGCGTTGCAGCCGGCCCACGCACTCGTCAAAACCATTTACAGAAGGTTTAGAGCGTCTGCGACGCAAGTAAAAATATTCTGTGCCAGCCATTTTCTCGGAGGGTGTTATCCGCCTCGGCCTACGGCCTCAGTCGACGGATAACACCCTCCTCGATCTCCATAATTCTTTATAAGATACTCAGCCTCATTCATTAATTGTTAATTAATCGGCCTTAGAATGAGTCTTATTGTTTTAAATTGCCAAGTAGTAGAAGGAGTTGATATTTTTGCTAACCCGGTTTTCAAAAATCCACGTATACATACATACTTTATTGACTTTGCTCTTGGAGGCTTTTCAAAGACAACTAAAAAGGTCAAAATTTACTACAGTAAAAACCAACTTCAAATACGCTTAAAATATTTACAATAATATTTATGAGACGTATAATATATTGATTAATTTAAAAACTTATGCTAAAAAACTCTGCTGAATAAAAATATCCACACTAAAATTTAAAAATGGCATGATAAAAACTTAAGAATCTATAAAATCCTTGACCAGTTTACATACGTTTAAAATCATACATTTAAAATTGTTTCAAATACATAGTTCTACCATCCTGTAAACTTTAAGCTCAAACGGATAAAAACTGCAAATGTTATTCAGTAGAGTGCTGTTTCAGGCGTTCTGCTGGCCCGGCGTGTTCCACTCTCACAGGGTCCGCTCCCGGCAAAAATCGAACCATGTTCAAAGGAATTATTTCAGTACCATATTACACCGAACGTTGATTGCCCGAGGGCCGGCCGGACAGTGCTGCACGACCATGCAGACTATTTTGAGACTATGCATAGTATAAGGGTAATATATGCACCAAATTGTCGTTCACGGAAGAGAAGCTTTGGTGGGAAGTTTAGATCTTACGTGAACATCAACTTGGTTTACATCGGATAGTACAACGCATAGATTGATCGCAATCGATCTGCAGATTTTGCTTTTGTTATTTGACAATCATGGAGTTCTCAAAAAGCACAGAATTTATTATTAGCGAGGATTTAGACACTAATAAGTGTGACCGGAGTAGAAAAGAGAGAATTATCACCATCGCTCTGTTAGTCGTGGCTTCGATCGTATTAATTGTAGGTGTAGTGTTGATTGCAGTCGCGTCAACCAAAAATGATACAAAATCCGCATCGACTTCAACAACCATGGAACCTAAAAAAAACAGCGTTCCTACAAAGGAAAGTGGAAGTCGTAGTACAGTCAGTACAAAGTCCGGTTCCACTCCAACGGTCGCCACCACGAAATCAGCTCTCCATACTTGTGTCTTTTCGGAAGAAGCTCAAAATGCAGGTCTCGGTGAGTTTCTTGGCCGCGTTAAATCAACTTACTATAAACTCCATCCTTATGATGTTGTGTACGATCCAGACGCCACTGCGGATCG